>OZ007499.1:142136403-142636403 GCA_963931805.1 Microdon myrmicae
TCCCATAAAAGCTGGTGTTGTTTGCCTCTACAGTACGACTTATTGAAATATATCTGTCGCATCCCTTGTCACAATTTTATTTAAACTTTACAAAGTTTTGGGGCAATTATGGAATTTGTATTGCAAGCTCATGACGTTGTGTGAAGGGTCCTTTTGAATTTGCGGTTTTATTACTAGAATGAGCTCGAGCATTTTCATGTTTAAATATTACTCCCTACACCACCCTTAAGGGTATTTTCGCGACAGTCTGGCAAAACCATCAGGATGTGAGTACAGTGAAATTTGTATACATGTAAACCGCAATATATACAATAATATCTGTTTTTGATAACTTCATTATTAAAAATGCGAGAATAACATCTTTATTTGTATCAGTGTTACTTATTTTCGAGCGTTGGAAATTCATCTTTCCGAAGTATTTACGCGAAGAATAAAGTGTATTTGACAACTCTCAGGACGGCAGTCTAGTTTACCATATCAGTGAATGTTTTTCAACCATAAGTTGTATTTCATCTCTTATAAGTTGTAATAATCGCATATGAAATGCATGCCAGAAAAGATGAGTGCTCTTGAAAGCCATGTAAGTGCTGTCATAACATTAAAACAGCACTTTTATTTTTATTTAATGTGGGCTGTTGTTAAAGGAATTCAAATCAGTACTTTGATGAATGCCATGACTAAAATAATGTCCAGACCAGCTGGCACTTACTAGTGATGGCTTGTCATACGTGGGTATGCGTGGAATATAAATGAAGCTTTCATGAGAGGACGTGCCATACGGTGAGGGTCCTTCGTTGGAATTCATTGCCTCCTAGAGAATGAATTTCGTGACCGCACATTAAAAATTCCATTTTGAAAACTTCAACACATAATATTGAGTGCCAATTTGTATTCAATTTAATATTGTTATTGAATAAAATGGATTACTCCAGAAAATCTCGAAATGACGTTTATAAGGATCTAGTAATTGAGTTTGATATAGAACGTTTTGAACAAGTTCTGATCAAATTGAAAAGACTAACTTATGTTCTAAAGTTGCTTTTAAGTAGCTATTAAAGTTTACGTATTAGTTTGATGAACGGAATAGCTGCAGATGTTACCACTAAATGTAAAAAGCAAGAAACAGTCTTAAAGTGGAAGATGGAAAAGTATTTATTTGATTATTAGATCGGTTTTCGAAAACAGATTAACTTTATTTATATACCTAAATCGACTTGATAAGGATTTATGACAGATGACACTTTGAAATTGGAATGGTTACATATTGCAGACAGTGATGTATGTGTAATTGTAGTTGGTCGGGCTTATTTCTTGTTACCAATCTAGCAGGACTATATGCTTTTACATCAGTAAAAGTTTACTGTATGTTATCTATTAGTAACCCTTATCACTGGTAAGGAAATTAATATGAGACCTTCGGTTCGTTAGGCGCAGGTGGTACCATTAGGACAAGAACACGTGAATAGCATTTGTGCACGGCTTCAATTTGGGATTTATAGAGCATGCGAAGTTGTGTAGCTGAATAATATCTTTTTGCTACAAGATATAACTTAGTTTCCTTTTAGATAGACTTTACAATATTTGATGCGTGTTCATTTCATGTTACATTCTTCTATTACACTATCTACGAAGTTGAGTAACTTTATGTTTTCTATAGTTTTGATGAATCGATTTTTTTAAGTCTCGTCCTTTTCGCCACATATGACTACGAGATATATGGACAGGACTAGAACAGTGGGATGGACTATCTTCCCATGTGGGGCAGAAACGTTGGCCGAAATCGTCACGAAGGGCTGCGAAAAACTGTCAGGCAACAGTTACTCCAACAACAAGTCAAAATCCCAAAAGCCAATTATTTTTCGAAGTCACCATCTCAATCGACACCTCTGCGTACGCGAACTTTCCTTTCTCTGACCGTCTCAGCCAGTGGATCACAACCAAACACATCCGTCGATCGAAGGAAAAAAAACACTTTTTCACCTTTTTGCCAGCCAATGTGTCATTTCTTTTTTCACTGACCTCATATAAAATCCTTTGTTTTCGGATATCTATTATGAGCCAGCGATCTTTTGTTTGATCCTTCGGTAATTTACCTAGGATCGACAATTACCATGAACTATTAAACATTACTTGGGATTTTCAGAAATATTTAGGATTGGTAATAATCACGGGTTTTTTTGGGTAATTGTATTTTAATGGACAATGGTGCCAAAGATATGCTGTATATCGTAACGGTGTTGTTGTCCAGCGAATTTATTCACAGGCACCATCCTTTGTTCCGTTCAGGAAACGTATCCTTAAAAAGGATTAGGAGCAACGGTGCCGCCACCGAGTTTTGCTCTCAGACGTGCGTCTGAACTCCATGGTTTATTCTCTAGCGATGCCGCTACATTTTTCTTAGTGGATTGATTAATTTAGCATTAATAAAGGTTAAGTAACTATAGGAAGCTCGGCTGCTAGGCGTAACATTGACGCGCAGATGTAAAATATTGGGTTGTACCACATGAAATGCCCGATTTTATAGTAAACATTTAAAAGCCAATATTATTTTTTCATAGCCCGACGCTACATAGTGTTAAGGTGGATTGGCCCGTATCATCATTATATTTCCGTCAATTTTTATTCAATCAAAATAGGATCCGTTGGTATCTATGACATTCTTCCAACATGATACAAGGTCGAATATTCATTTTTCGTAGAAGTGCTTTTTGAGGCAATGAAATCTTCAAAGGGCTTTATGCCCTATGCTCTGTTCCGGAAGACCTTCTGCCGGCAAAATTAATCTTAGATTGTGGAAAAGATGGTAGCGTAGGTAGGGAAAAGAGAGTAGGGTGTATGCGGAAGAATTTCCAATTCCAACTGCAACCGTTTTTGCACCGTTACTTCTGAGGTAGGCGGTCTAGCATTGTCATGCAAAAGGATCGGGCCGTGCCTATTGAACAACGCAAGATGCCTTTCAGCCAATTTGGCATGCAATATGTCGGTTTCCTCACAATATTTGACAGCGTTTATCGTTTCTCCTGGTTGAAGAAATGAAAAGTGAATTGGTCCTTTCGATGTCCACCAAATTGTCACCATAACCTTTTTTGGGTGAAGATCAGGCTTGGAGTTGTGTTTTGGTTTTTCACCTGCATCCAACCACTGCCTAGGTCTTTTACGGTTATCATACAGAATCCACTTTTCATGGCAGGGGCAAAAACGGTACAGTTTGGTTTCTTAATCAAAGCGATGCGCAAATTTCCGGGCGCTGTCGGTTTTGCGACTTGTTCAGTTCATGGGTACCCACTTATCTAGTTTCTTTACCTTTACTATGAGAGAAAGGTTTCGACTTATTGTCAAGGCAAGGTCCCATGCTTTGTGCAATTTCCCGCATCGATTCCGTCGGGTCCGCATCTACCGTCGCGCTTAAAACATCGCCGTCAACTAACATTTCCGGCTTCCCACGTGGTTCATTTTCGAGGCTGAAATCTCCCGAACGGAACTTTCCAAGCCAACGTCATATAGTGCGTTCGTTTATTGCTACATCCTCAAATGCGTCATTAATGTTTTTCATTGGCAATGACGCATTATGTCCCATTTTAAATTCATAATGGAAGAGGGTTCGAATTTGAACTGCCGACAGCATGGTAAACAATTCCTAAAAAAAAAAAAACGGTACTTGTAACGAACCCTAAAATTCTCATACGTCAAGCAAACGTACCACTTTACTTTATAAAAAAAGATTTAAAGATAATAGGAACCTTGGGGGGGGGGCGTTTACGGGAGAAAGCGATTGAGTGACATTTGACAATATTTAGTTCGAGGTAGTTGTTTTGACAACAAGTTGAAATGCTGCCGACATCCATTTGGAGAAGTGCGGTTTCAAGAGAAGAGCGGATCGTCTTGGAGAGTTTAGTGTCGTCCGGGTACCGGGCGATGGAGGAATGCTTGATACTGGAGTTGATATTGTTTATAGTAAGAATGAATAGGAGGAATCCAAGATGACTGCCCTGTGGAACCCCTGACCTGGGAGGTAAAGGTTGGAGAGGGTGGATCTAAATCTTACACGGTCAGTCGAAGAAGTGCACTTAATCAGTAGGGGTTCGAAGCCAAGGGACGATAGCTCAAAGACGATGAGATATGGAAGATTTTGTCGTAAGCCTTGCTAAAATCGTTCGTGATTACATCGACTTCGCTGCCATTCTCTAGGGCACGGAGAGTGTGGAATGAGAACTCAACTAGATTGGTGGTGGTCGACCTACCCATAAGGAAACCATGCTGGTTGGGGGAAATGGTGGATTTGCAGCGGAAACATAGCGCGTTGTAAAGAATGCCTTGGAACAGCTTTGCAATATATGACAGCTAGGCGATGGGAGGGTAGTTACTAATGTCGTTTTGATGTATGGGAGTGACGAAAGAGATTTCCAAATACTTGGGAAGACACCTTGTGTAAGGGATAGATTGAAGATCTTTGAGAGATGGTGGTAGGGGGGGGAGAAGAGGGACCTTTTTGTTTTTTAAGGAGCAGCCGGAAGTCCATCAGGTCCTCTGCTGAACTTGTCTTTAAGTAAGTTTAATTTTTCCTCAACCAGGTGATGCTGAATAAGTGAAGGATTTTTTAAAGAAGGATTTTTTAAAGAAGGAAGCGAAATTATTGGCATTCGTTTGGGGGTCGGTTGAAGTAATCGTATTATAGGAAAGGGAGTTGGGATAGGTGTCAGATTTAGGTTTATAATTAATAAAGAGAAAAAAAGATTTGGGGTCATTGATCAGGTTGTTTTGAGATTTTGTGAGATAATTGTAGTAGATTGAGTTGTAAAGCTCGGTGGATTTATAAAAGGAACCGCGATAGTTGGAGCAGTCCAGGGAGGTACGTGTTCTTAGAAAACTGTGCCACAAATTATTCCTCTTGTTCCGAAGAGTATGGAGTTTCCGATTGGACCATGGAGCCGATGAAACCGATATCTTATGTCGAGAATAAGGGAAATGACATTGTAGATGGCAGAAGCTTCTTATATCTCTATAAGCATCTTAACAGAATCGCATTTCGCTTTGCTCATTTAATAGGCGAAAGTTCGGTTTGCGGAAGTTCTAGGAAAAGTTGATGTGGGATGGTGAGGATAGGACTAAGCAATCACGATAAAGGGATACGACAAACGGGAATGGTAATTGTCGATGGTAAAGAGGGCGTGAGGACTAAGGACAACTGAGGAATTATAGGGGTTCGTTATAAACACAAAATCAAGTTGCTTCTCCATATGATTTGGAACATTACTTATTTGACGGAGGCTTGAGTCGGTGAGACCGTCCACAAAGAGACATTCCTTGTTACTAGTGGGGTTTGGGATGTAAAAATATTGATCGTCTGACAACATCCCTTGGAGCTGGGGCAGGTTGAAATCACAATAACAACAATATCGTCTACGGAAGTACTTAACTCGGTTAGGTGATCAACTGCTGCTATTGCGAGTTCGTATGACACGATAGGTTGCAAAGGAGGTATATAGAAATAAATGACGTATAACGACTTTGGGCGTTGGTCAATTTTTATAATGACATAGTCTAGATTCGGAGAAGAAGAGATGGCAATAAGAGATGAGGGGAGCCTATTTTGGATGGCAAGCAGCACACCATGGCAAGGTGAATCCGGACATATACCATCGTCATCACAAAAAACATTAAAGGTGGAAGGAACTAGTTCTTGACTGTTAATACTGGGGATAAGACTGGTTTCAGGGCGTATATATCGAAAAAGAGGGTATGGGCATTTTGCAGAATGGATTGAGTTTTAGAGCGGAGAACTCTGACATTCTGATAGTAGATGATTAGAGGGAGAGTATTGAGTGTCTTAGGGGGGGGGGGGGGGGGGGGGGGGGCTGATTAGGGTCAAAAAGACGTCATTGTTATATTGCAAGGGGTCGTTTTCTTGTGAATTTATTGGAAGAGGTAATTTTCTTGTGAATATATCTTGTGAATATGTATATATATATATATATATATATATATATATATATATATATATATATTTGACACAAGGCTAATAACCTTGCCCGTAAAAAGAAGTTATTATGGAAAATTTAACAAGTCTCGGAACTAAATACAGCCAAGACCGGATCTCGGTTGTAGTGCCGATGATGATGATGATGATATATATATATATATATATATATATTCTTGTAAATATATATACATATAATATATATATATATATATATATATATTCTTGTAAATATATATACATATATAATATATATATATATATTTTTTTTTTTTCTTTTTTCTTGTGAGATCTTTTGGCACTTTTTGTGGGAGTATATTGAAATTTTGGTGGACATTCATAAACAGGTTGCGAAGTCTACGAAAGTCGGTAAATAGACCTCCCTGCTGAATGGAAACCATGACGCTGGTGTTCGTTTTACCTTCATAGCAGACCGAATCAGATTTGTCATCAAAGTACGAAAGATAGAGGCGGACATTTTCGTAGGTCAATTTATTCTAAATTTAGATAAGGCCTAACCACATTCAGAGGAATTAATGGATTGCCGTGTGATTTTAACAGGAGGAGAGTTATGGGGGCGGGGAGGGGGGTGTTGGGCAGGGACAAGATGTGGTTGTGGGGTGGAGGGATGCGAAATACGGTCTTATGTTGGGTTCGGTGGACGAGTGGGATGTTTCTTGGGAGGTTATGGGGTTGAGAGTGATCTGTGTGATCTGTGTAAGTTGGTATACTTCGCGTCAGTTTTGTGGTCGGGGGGGGGGGGGGGGGGGGGGGGGGGCACTAGAGATAGGAGTAGAATGTGATGTAGGACGAGCAGTTATGTTGTTAATACGAAGGACTTTTTACGGGCAGGTTCGGAGGAGTGTTTAAAGTGAAGGGTGCTGAAGCGGTTAGAATTAGGGAGAGGAGTTGGATTAAAATTTGGCGTTGAATATGATTTTGTGGCTCTAGTTGCAATTAGTTTGGGAAGGGGGGTGCGGATGTGTTTAGATTTTGTGGGGGGGGGGGTATGCATTGGCGGGGGGCTTTAAGGGGCGAGTTATGATTGGAATGGGGCTACCAGCGGAGGGAAGAGGAAACGGATTGGTATTGTAGGTTGGTTTAGGAAGGGCAGTACGATTATTATCCCGTTTTTTTTTTATTTATATTTTTTATAACACTTCTCTCGGAAGAGGCGATCCTATAGCGCCCAGTGGGCGCCCCGAGAAGCCACCAAATAACTTTGCAGTTCTTTTTGAACGGCTGATTTAGGAAAGGGAGACAGGTGTTTAGTTGATTTGTTGGAGCTGTTATTGGATATAATCAACCGGTCGATCCTTAGGAAAATCCCATCGTATCTGGAGTGGAGAAAATAAACATGGACCATTTCGAGAGATTCATCTGTTATTAGTTATGCATGAAGTTTCGTTATATTTTCTCCGGTGGTTTACAAGTTACAGTCGTTTGAGTGACGCTACTTTCGCCTTCGCAAAAAAAAAAAATTGAAAAACAGGAATATCGCATCTTGATCAAACATAGTTTTTTGATGGGAAAAACTTCTTAACAATCATTGCAATGGTTGCAGAAATGTTATGCCACATATGCTCCTTCGAGGACAACAGTTTATCTGTGGTTTAGTGAATTTTAAATTGGTCGTACAAGCACCGAAGGCGCACCTCGCTCTGAAAGGTAAAAAGAGGCTACGAATGCGGAAATAGTAAAGCAAGTGCATCGATTCGTCTTGGGTGATTGTAAAGTGAAATTGCACGAGTGATCTTAGTCTGTAGGCGTCTCAAAAGAACGGGCGGGGTACATTTTGCACGACCTTTTGGAGATGAATATAATAAAAGTCTGTCCTCATATAGAACGAAATGTGGTCAATAAAAAAAAATCCACGATGTAGTCGGCTTTCTGACTCTGGGGTTTTTGAAGCGACAGTGTCTTTAGTCACCGTTTACGAGAAGGCAGCTTAAATCTTATTCAAATTGAGAGACTAAACTTAGTCAATATTTGAGTTAACTGATGATCGTTACTTGACAACATCGCTGGGATTCAAAAAAATTACGTAGTTACGGATTCAACCTCGAGATTTTTTGTTTCCCTATGGGGGTTATGTTATTATTATTTCTGATCCAATTTATAATGCAAAATCTCATAAATCTTACATACACATTTCTGTTCACCTTGAAAAAGTAAAACCCATAATCATATTTAGGTGAAGAAACTGAGAATATCAAGACACAAAATTAAATTGGTCAGTATATAAATAGATTGCCCCATTGCAGGAAAAGGCAATGATAGTTGACGTAGGTTTATACACTTTCGAATTAAGTACAATTTCCGTAGTTATATACTTTCGAATTAACTACAGTTTCCGTACTTATTCACAATTTAATAGGAATAAATAACAAATTTACTCCCGAACCCTATACAAAGAGGGGAATCAAATTAGTACCAACCGAATTTTAAGATTCCCATAAAAGCTGGTGTTGTTTGCCTCTACAGTACGACTTATTGAAATATATCTGTCGCATCCCTTGTCACAATTTTATTTAAACTTTACAAAGTTTTGGGGCAATTATGGAATTTGTATTGCAAGCTCATGACGTTGTGTGAAGGGTCCTTTTGAATTTGCGGTTTTATTACTAGAATGAGCTCGAGCATTTTCATGTTTAAATATTACTCCCTACACCACCCTTAAGGGTATTTTCGCGACAGTCTGGCAAAACCATCAGGATGTGAGTACAGTGAAATTTGTATACATGTAAACCGCAATATATACAATAATATCTGTTTTTGATAACTTCATTATTAAAAATGCGAGAATAACATCTTTATTTGTATCAGTGTTACTTATTTTCGAGCGTTGGAAATTCATCTTTCCGAAGTATTTACGCGAAGAATAAAGTGTATTTGACAACTCTCAGGACGGCAGTCTAGTTTACCATATCAGTGAATGTTTTTCAACCATAAGTTGTATTTCATCTCTTATAAGTTGTAATAATCGCATATGAAATGCATGCCAGAAAAGATGAGTGCTCTTGAAAGCCATGTAAGTGCTGTCATAACATTAAAACAGCACTTTTATTTTTATTTAATGTGGGCTGTTGTTAAAGGAATTCAAATCAGTACTTTGATGAATGCCATGACTAAAATAATGTCCAGACCAGCTGGCACTTACTAGTGATGGCTTGTCATACGTGGGTATGCGTGGAATATAAATGAAGCTTTCATGAGAGGACGTGCCATACGGTGAGGGTCCTTCGTTGGAATTCATTGCCTCCTAGAGAATGAATTTCGTGACCGCACATTAAAAATTCCATTTTGAAAACTTCAACACATAATATTGAGTGCCAATTTGTATTCAATTTAATATTGTTATTGAATAAAATGGATTACTCCAGAAAATCTCGAAATGACGTTTATAAGGATCTAGTAATTGAGTTTGATATAGAACGTTTTGAACAAGTTCTGATCAAATTGAAAAGACTAACTTATGTTCTAAAGTTGCTTTTAAGTAGCTATTAAAGTTTACGTATTAGTTTGATGAACGGAATAGCTGCAGATGTTACCACTAAATGTAAAAAGCAAGAAACAGTCTTAAAGTGGAAGATGGAAAAGTATTTATTTGATTATTAGATCGGTTTTCGAAAACAGATTAACTTTATTTATATACCTAAATCGACTTGATAAGGATTTATGACAGATGACACTTTGAAATTGGAATGGTTACATATTGCAGACAGTGATGTATGTGTAATTGTAGTTGGTCGGGCTTATTTCTTGTTACCAATCTAGCAGGACTATATGCTTTTACATCAGTAAAAGTTTACTGTATGTTATCTATTAGTAACCCTTATCACTGGTAAGGAAATTAATATGAGACCTTCGGTTCGTTAGGCGCAGGTGGTACCATTAGGACAAGAACACGTGAATAGCATTTGTGCACGGCTTCAATTTGGGATTTATAGAGCATGCGAAGTTGTGTAGCTGAATAATATCTTTTTGCTACAAGATATAACTTAGTTTCCTTTTAGATAGACTTTACAATATTTGATGCGTGTTCATTTCATGTTACATTCTTCTATTACACTATCTACGAAGTTGAGTAACTTTATGTTTTCTATAGTTTTGATGAATCGATTTTTTTAAGTCTCGTCCTTTTCGCCACATATGACTACGAGATATATGGACAGGACTAGAACAGTGGGATGGACTATCTTCCCATGTGGGGCAGAAACGTTGGCCGAAATCGTCACGAAGGGCTGCGAAAAACTGTCAGGCAACAGTTACTCCAACAACAAGTCAAAATCCCAAAAGCCAATTATTTTTCGAAGTCACCATCTCAATCGACACCTCTGCGTACGCGAACTTTCCTTTCTCTGACCGTCTCAGCCAGTGGATCACAACCAAACACATCCGTCGATCGAAGGAAAAAAAACACTTTTTCACCTTTTTGCCAGCCAATGTGTCATTTCTTTTTTCACTGACCTCATATAAAATCCTTTGTTTTCGGATATCTATTATGAGCCAGCGATCTTTTGTTTGATCCTTCGGTAATTTACCTAGGATCGACAATTACCATGAACTATTAAACATTACTTGGGATTTTCAGAAATATTTAGGATTGGTAATAATCACGGGTTTTTTTGGGTAATTGTATTTTAATGGACAATGGTGCCAAAGATATGCTGTATATCGTAACGGTGTTGTTGTCCAGCGAATTTATTCACAGGCACCATCCTTTGTTCCGTTCAGGAAACGTATCCTTAAAAAGGATTAGGAGCAACGGTGCCGCCACCGAGTTTTGCTCTCAGACGTGCGTCTGAACTCCATGGTTTATTCTCTAGCGATGCCGCTACATTTTTCTTAGTGGATTGATTAATTTAGCATTAATAAAGGTTAAGTAACTATAGGAGCGGTGTTTTATTTGGAGAATACAAGAACCCTACTGGGCAAGAGCAAAGTCCGGCTCTGGAAGTATATTACGATACCAAATAAATCGTTTGGCCGTCCAGCGCCGGAATACAGTCCACGGTGAGAGAAGGGAGCTGATGCGTTGCCGAAGAAGGCGCCGTTTCCAGAGCAGTAACAGGACCCTTCAGGAGCAATATGAACTCTAGGAAGGGCTGATGTATGGCCCTAGAATCGCTGATTACCCACAAGGTGTATTATTTTAATGTTAACACAGAAAAATCGTTAATAAAATCTTTAATCGCGTTTCCTGAAACATCATGTTATTCAAACTGTTGGCCAAGATTTCTCAAAAACTACTTGATGGATGGCCTTTTTTTAATTTTAAAGTAGATTTGATTCATTGGAGATATATGGCTAATTTTTTTTTCAAAGTACTTTAAAGAGAGAAAAAATGGTGAAAAACCGTATTTAAAAATTTAAATCTCCGCCCTTTTGTTAAATTCCGACTTCATGGATGATTCTCGTAGGGAGCCCCCCTTATATCTGGTTTTCGCGGACTTGTCAACTTTGAATTGAATTTGTGAACGCACCCTTTCACTAATCATCGAACTGTCACTGTCAATTTATTCAGTAAACTCAACATTTTCATCACGGTTAAGTACACGAACGAACAACGCCTGCAAATTCTAAAAATTTGCTACCAAAATTTGGAGTCGGTGACCGCAAGTTTAAGAGCGTTAACTCCAATTTTCGGTCGTAATTCTCGCCCTACCAGACAGGCAATAACAATTTTAGTGCAAAAATTTGAGTCTACATCTCCGTTGTGCGATGTTGCCGTGTCAGTGAGACCGTTCGCGTCCGTAGCAAATGATCCAAATGAGTCAATTCCACGGCGTTCTCAAAAATTGGGCATCGCCCAGGCAACTTTATCGCGAATTTTGCGTAAGGATCTTGGTTTGCACCCATACAAGATCAAGCTGACTCAAGAATTGAAGCCGATGGACCATTTGAAGCGACGTACGTTCTCCGACTGGGCTCCGGAAAAGATGCGCCAAGATGATGAATTTCATCACAAAATCATCTTCAGTGACGAAACTCATTTTTGGCTCAATGGATTCGTCGATAAGCAAAACATGCGTTATTGGTCGGGTGAAAATCCACATGTGCTGCATGAATCACCACTTCATCCACAAAAAATAACTGTTTGGTGCGGTTTGCATGCCGGCGGCGTCATTTTCGTCGACGATCACGATCGTCACGTTACTGTGAATGGCCATCGTTATCGCGCCATGATTACCGATTATTTTTGAAGATATGGACTTGGGCGACATGTGGTTTCAACAGGATGGTGCCACAAGCCACACAGCACACGATACAATCGATTTATTGAAGAGTAAATTTGATAAGCGTGTTATCTCAAGAAATGTGGCAGACGGTTGGCCGCCTCGTTCTGGCGATTTAACGCCTCGAGACTATTTTCTTTGGGGCTACGTCAAGTCATTGGTCTATGGCAACAAGCCGACGACGTTGGAAGAGCTCAGAGCCAACACTGAACGCAAAATAGCGGCCGTTTCGGCCGAAATGTGTGGCCGTGTCATCGAAAATTGGGTCCAACGAATCGACCGCTGCAAACGTGCCCGCGGTGGCCATATGAACGAAGTCAAGTTTCATATGAACAAAGTCAAGTTTCAAGCCGATAATAAAGTTTTTGAAATATCTCAAATGGTTTGCGTTTTATTTAAAAAAAAAAGTTGTCAAGTTCTATTGGAAAACAAGATACATAGTTTATGAAAATACTTAGATTCTTGATTTTGGAGAATTTTAGCAGGTGCTAGAGTGGCCAACAGTAAGGTGCCTTTTTTTGAGACGGTTACATTACAATGCGCGTCAACAGTTATTGTCACTAAATTTTTTAAAAACAAAAATTATTTTTGTAGTTTAGAACATATTAAACAAGTGACAAACGGCTCCTCGATAGTATAGTGGTTAGTATACCCGCCTGTTATGCGGGTCGGAGTGCCTCTGGCGCAAGACTAATGACCCTGCCCGGAAAAAACAAATCATTATGGAAAATTAAACAAGCCCCAGGACATGCTGACTAAGGCAAAGAGCGGATGCCGGTTGTAGTGCTGATGATGATGATGATTAGTATTACTATTTATTGGCCTATAGGAACCCGGAAGTTCATGACCTCACCGACTCGACTCCGCCATCGTTCCCTGTCCTGTGCACTCTCCTTCCATGCTTGACCAGCCGATCCAACCTCCTCAAGGTCAAACCTAACATTGTCCTCCCATCTACGTCGCAGCCGTCCTATCGATCTGTTTCTCGTTGGTCTACGGTCCTATAGTTGCCCATTCGCGCCACATGTCCAGCCCATCCCAAGCTTTGCGACCTGATTACTCTCACTATTGTAGGTTTCCGCTATAGCTCTTCCAATACGTGGTTGTGGAGTTTCCTCCATTGTCCTGCCTCCTCGTCACATTTACTCCAAAGAAATTTGTTTTCTTCCCGTTTTGTGAGTCCCCATATTTTGCATCCGTATAGAACAATCGGTTTGATTATGGATCTATAGACCCGGAGCTTTATATTCCGTGATAGCAGTTTGGATTTCAGCAGTTTACTGACTGCATGCGAACTAGCGTTGCCGGAATACAGCCCGTTGTTAAGTTTCTTCGACATTTCGTTACTGGCCGTCTGTATTGTTCCCAGATATTTAAATTCTTTAACTTTTTCAAATATCTTACCCCTGACGTTTATATGTGTTCTTTGAGGTCCACCTGCTCTCGCTGTAATCATGTATTTTGTTTTGTCTTCGTTTATTTCTAGGCCCACCTCTCCTGCCGCTTGCATGATCATTTCACAGTTTTTACTTACAGTCTCTAGATTATCACCCAAAACGGCGATGTCATTCGCATATGCGAGCACTTGTGTAACCCCGTTCAGGGATGATCCGGCCATGTTGTCGTCTTGTACCTTTCTGATGAGATACTCGAGCACAAGGTTAAAAAGACACGATGAGAAGCCGTCCTCCTGTTTTAGTCCGGCCCGGATTTCAAATGGTTCTGAGAGGTGGTTTTTTATTCTAACTCGTCCTTTGTTTCGGTTCATGCAAATTTGAACGCGGGCGGCATATTTTTTCGGGATTTTCAACTCAACTATAATATGGTAGAGTCTTTGTCTTGCGACTGAGTCATAGGCTTTTTTGAAGTTTTCCCACTTCTTTTCCAGTAGTTGCCTTATTGTGAACATTTGGTTGCTTGTTGACCCGTTCCTACAGAATCCGTATTGGTAGTCTCCCAGTATTTCTTCTGCGTACGGTGTGGTTCTCGCGAGTATGACATTTGTTGGTATTTTGTATGTAAGTGGGAGCAATGATATTCCTCTGTAGTTTTCCCAGTCAGATCTGTCGCCTTTTTTTTAAATGGGGACGACTATTGAGGTTTTCCATTCTTCGAAGTGACTTCTTTATCCCATATTGTTTTGATGAGTTGGTGGATCTTTCGGGCGGTTGCCTCTCCTCCATGCGTCACAAGCTCTGCCAGTATGCAGTCGACTCCGGGAGCCTTGTTGTTTTTCAATCGATTTATCGCGTCTATAACTTCGTTAACAGAGTGCTCTAGGATCTGGGACTCGGCTGCATGTACGTCTGGTGTGTTTATTTGTGGTTGATGGGTGCGCACATTGAGCAGGTTTTCAAATTACTGCTTCCATCTTGTCACGATACTGTTTGTTTTTGTGACTAGACAGCCGTTTGCGGTTCGAATGTCCCTCGGTAGCCATTTCTAATTGAATTTATACCGGCATACACACCTCTGATGTTCTTTGCTCTGGAATTTTCTAGGATTTTTTCGATCCGAGTCTTTTCCCGTTTTTTGCATTTGAAAAATTTCGTTGTCTTTTTCCGAATTGTCGCGTATCTTTCTGCGTTGACTTCATCATATCTTTGTAAGTGGATCACTCTGAGGCGTTTATGTTCTTCGATCTTCGCCCTGCATTCATCGTCAAACCAAGGTTTGGACTTAATCGTTTTCTTAGATCCTAATACCTTTTGGGCTGTTTGTTTGATTGTGTCTCTGATCTATGTCCATTTAGTATCCACACTATTGGCTTCCTCGTCCTCACTACTCCCATTCTCTAGGATGCTAAATCTATTCGTTAGATCCTTTAAGAAAGTACAATTTACAATTATCTTTTATAATAGAGGATTCTTAGACTCGTCTCACCACATCAATAAACGAACTGTACAAGATATGACAAACACAACCCCCATCAAAAGTGCAGTTTATCAAACGTCGAAGATGTGATCTGGCTCCTCGATAGTATAGTGGTTAGTATATCTGCCTGTCACGCGGAAGACCGGTGTTCGATTCCCCGTTGGGGAGCCTCTGGCGCAAGACTAATGACCTTGCCCGGAAAAAACAAATCATTATGGAAAATTTAACAAGCCTCAAGACTTGCTAAATAAGGCCAAGGCCGGCTCCCGGTTGTAGTGCCGATGATGATGATGATGATGAAGATGTGATCTACGTGGATTGTCATACCGAAGACCGACTTCTACTACTACTGCAACTTCCTAGAAGAAACTATTGTATCGGTAAAGATAATCCTTTCCCTTCATACATCCCAAGACTGACCCTTACTTTCTGATGCATGTGGGTGAATCTGGTCGGAACAAGATAGTCAGAATACGACGAATGACATATTTGTCCTTATCTCGTAAGTCAGCTTTCCTGCGACCCATTTTTTGAATCGGACCATTTCCGCCTGAGGTCTCGAAATATAAAAGGGATCTTGATATGATAAAGATTTACTTCTCTCATCTTCAATATACAATTAATTAATCTAGAGAGATCTTGTTTGCTCGCCGAGATGACCGAAGTGATCTTATGGTATATCTGTCTATGTAAATAAGGGATGTCATTTTTCAGACCAACTAGGTAGCTTAAAAGACAAGTATACTCGTAAATAGATAGATAGATTAAAAGATTTTAATACCCGTACAGTCCATACAAAAAAGTTTGTGGTATTCAAATTGGAATTGAAAAGACGCTGTACACCTGTCAAAAGGCTTTACAAGTATACAATCCTCTAAATTATTTTTAACGACACAATATGTGTATTTCAAAGAAAAAGGAGAAGACGAACGTTTTTTCAAGTACAAGTTTAAGTTCCAAAACAAATGGTCTATATTAATTAATAATTTAGAAAATTTAAGCTTTCCCTCACTTTATACTACAGTAGGAAATAAATCGTACGCTGGACTGGACAGGAAATTTAAATTAATCGCCAATTTATATCCCTTGCTAACTAAGAACAAAACCACCTGATTCAAGTTCTGTCACACCCTCACTCTATATCCCTGCCGTCTTTAAGTAGGAGAATGTCAAGTACGAACGGTGTTATATAAAATGGAATTCTCCTACAAGGATCCGCAATTAAATGTGAATCTCAATTAGTCGCGGTTCGTTGTCTTTTGTACACTTTACATTCATTCCGCCGTAGCTCAAGTTGCTGAGGCGATGAAAAGTTATTCATCCTTGCATTTAAGCCTGTCAATGTTACAAGGATAAAGTCGATAATATACTGTTCTACTATTCCGCGCGGCGAACCAGGATATTTTTAATTACTCCTCTGCTAAAGATTAATCTCGGTGGAATTAAATGTAGAAAATACTACTGAAGCTGCCTATAATTATTCCTTTGTACTGATTTAATTGTAATTGAATTTGTTGTGGCAAACTGTGGATTTTATCCTCATTCTAGAAGGGATGCCACCCTCGGAACAAATAGTTTTACTAGATAATTCTTAGAATCCTTTTTTAGTGAAGAAAAGTTATGGAACGCATTACTTTGAACCGTGAGTTGTTCCTCTTTGATGGTATTCAATCATGTCTAGTAGTATTTCAGAAAGGTGGGGGAACTATTTGGAGTTGGGTTATTGTTTAAGTACAGTTCTGTTTAATTAAATCATTTTGCATTGGTCAACCCTCCAGCATACTTTTAATTGAAGTTAGCAAAGTTCTTCAAGTGACTTTGTTGTGGAATGCACTAGTGCGATTGTGTCAAATAATTGTCAATTATCTCGTTTTAATTGACAATCATTTGCTACAAGTGGATAGGTTACGAAAACTAAGAGAGTTAATGAAGAAAAGGGTTAACGTCGCCAAATATAATAGGTCTGTCGCAAAAGTTTCCGTTCCATTTCTCACATTTACTTTATTTTACATTTTATATTATTTCGTTGTTCCCTACTTATCCTTTCGTCTCGTTTTATGATTGTATTGGATGTAACTTATCATGTAGTATTGGCTGTAACTCATTAAAAAAAAAACGAATAATTTAATCAAAACAAAAAATTAAATAAAATGAATTAAAAAAAAACTTAAATAAATTGAAAATATATAAAAATATTAAATAAAGTAAAATATGTTTTGTCAGTAAAAGAAGCAGTTCTTATATAGTTTATAAACCGAAAGCAAGGCAGTACGTTAAAAGGCATAAACACAAATAGTTAACTTAAGAAGAAAAATCATAAGATAAAATTTAGCACTTAATTGCAAAAATATGTGAACCTATAGTGAATAAATAGGTATTTAAACTAAAAGTGTTTTCATTTTGTTTTTCTGTTCTTCCTTTATTCTCTTCTCAGGCTTTTCGTTTCGTACTCTATTCCGTCCGTCCCTTGCATCGTTTGTTCTCTTATCCTTGTTCACTTTTATTCTTCTTTCGCTTTTCCTGTCTTACTTTATTTGCTTTTTCCTCCTATCCTTCCTTCTAAGAATTCTGTTGTCGCGTTTTTGTTTATATATGTGTACCAGGAACATTTTAATTGCATTAACGAAAACGAATTTAGCGAAATAAACTTCAAATGAAATGAAACACAACAGTAATGTATTCCGAGTAAAGAGAAAAAAAGCAACATTTCACAAAAGACAAGACAACACATGAGATTCAATTCTTATCTTTCTTCGATTGTATTTCCCGGGAGTATAAAGATAAAGTGATGGAGAATACTGTATGACTCCCTATTGTGGTGAGGTCATGTGTTGTTATAAATCTTGTTATACAACCAACAATTAACATTATTAATTTGGATCAATGCAATGTGATAAGAAGGTCAAACGCCTATCGTTGGTTTATCACTGCTTCTGAATATTACTCACCATCGCCAGAGGCGACCAGTTGCTATTAAATTCTTTCTAATCCCGATGTGTGGACTGATTGCAATGTGGTTTTAACATTGAGCCCCAAAGAAAATGTCATATTTTGCATAATATATAATATATGTAAGTAGTGCAACTCGACTTCTGTACTGTAATTGTAATCTCAATGGAGAGACTTTTAAAAAAGGGTAGAAACTAATTTATATAAACCTTCTAGTTTTTTAAGTGCAAACTCATTACATTATTTTCAATTACAATTATTTTCTGATTTTTGATCGCACAATTGATTCTCACTATTGTTGATCAATATTTTATCGTTTTTGAGAATTGGCATAATGTAGAAAACCGCCACGTCTATAGCTGTCGACCACTTACCAAGTATTCTGTGATAATTCGACAATTACTTTTTAAATTCCGATCTCAGCGTCAACGACCTTCAAAAAATTCAATAATTATTAGCCCTAACCGTGTTCCCTATGTATTCAGCACTCTCCTTCGCTATGTGTCGACAATAGAAGTCAAATAGAGCCCCTACAATAATGATTAGCTCTAACCGCGTTCCATATGTATTTACCACTCTTTTTAGCAATGTGTCAACAAAAGAAGTCACACTGAACGCTTATTTCAGTATAATTTAAGTTTTAAAGACTTCCACGATTACAGCAAGGATGCTGGTTATCAATATGTAATTCAAGACAAACATTCGTAAAAAATTTAAAACTTGTAATATACCCAACGATAAAAGTATTATATATAATCTGCACCAAAATATTATGCATATGGTCGCTAGTCAGCTATTAGAAACGTGAATATTTTTACTTTTTTTACAATTCATGGTTACTTGATGCAAAAAGTGTTGGTATACTGGTAGGAATTGTTTACCAGCTACACATTTGTGGAATCCTAGCGGAGAACTGTCGTGGAGCGTGAAGTATTTTGTTACCCTGAGAAAATGTTTGTATAGAATAAGGAGATACGAAACGCCCACACAATTGACCCTATTGACAACGCGAATGGAAGAAGACGGAAAAACAAGTGAAGGTGGTATTATGGCATTTTCTCACAGAAACACATACAGTACACAAGCAAATAGTGAAGAACAACACAGGGTATGTCAAGGCCACTGCACTTCTGGGGGTTCTTTAAAGCTACGCAAAGATTCACCCGCAATTCCCCAACTCCCTTTGCCAACCTGCAGTTACCTGAAAACATTCACCAACCCAAGAACATCGTTCATGCATTTAATGCACCACACCCAAAATTCCCTGAAAAGAATTCTCTAACAGTCATGCATTTAATGCAGCATCCAAAATTCCCTGAAAAGAATTCTTAACATACATGCAATCATTATAATTAGGAAACCTTATCGGCGCTCATGTCAGCCAGGGTACCCTGCCACACACGTGCGCAGCACATTTTCCTGGCTTATCCACAGTCACGGCAGCCTTTTATCCCACCGACAAAAGCAGTTTACACATCTCGCGTCTAGCCGCCAAAAACCGAATTCTCCAGCGTGTAAATGTACACACAGAGAATACGACCCTTTCCGCCGGCTTAGATACCAGTGCACTCATCATTGTGTATCTAAATTGCTTTTAGCACCAGTTTTCCTAATGGCTTGCAGTCTATTTACACAGCTGCATGCACATCTCCTATAATCCCTTTGTTTTATTTCCTTTTCTCGGTTTCGTTTGCCTATGACCTGGCAACATGGATAAACCATGTAACCTCGCCGTGATCAATCTCAGAGAGATCCTCTCCGATTGGTCATCACAAAGAGAAACTTCACGTTTCTCTCTAGAACTAAAACCCACCCTTAGCGGATGGCCGACTCTGTACGAGTCAGTTTCACCAGTCGAGAACTAACCACCAACGAGTGCGCATCGAGCAGTGAAGTGTTAAACCTAACCGGACGAAACCCATAGTCGAGTAATAGTCACCAGCGCACGGAAAACGAGTCGAGGTGCAACCATCGTCCCGGACGGACGGAGCCGACTGTAGTCGAGAAAGCGCGAGTGGAATTATATGCAAGAATTGCATTCGCGTCTTGATACATCCTTTGCTTTAATAAACGATGTTGTTGAATACATAATCCGAAGTATAATACAAAAAAAACCTTCTATTAGAACAATAAACAATAGAATCCCAACAGTATACCAGTGTTTTATTTTATTAAACATGGTGGAACAATTGGCGAACAATAAACAGTAGAATTCAAACAGCATACCAGTGTTTTATTTTATTAAACTCAGTGGAACAATTGGCGAACAATAAACAATAGAATTCAAACAGTATACCAATGTTTTATTTTATTAAATTCGGTGGAGCAATTGGCGAACAATAAACAATAGAATTCAAACAATATACCAGTGTTTTATTTTATTAAATTCGGTGGAACAATCTGTGGAGAATTAGTGAACCCGTGCCCGTGCCGGCACCCCAGCTAATTACCCCCACACACTTTAAGTGGATCAATTGAGTAAAGGTGGTAAGTGGCGTTTTCTCACAGAAACACACACAGTACACAAGCAAATAGTGAAGAACAACATAGGTTCTAACAAGGCCACTGAGCTTTAAGTAGACCAATTAAGTGAAGGTGGTATCGTGGCGTTTTCTTACAGGAACACACACAGTACTCAAGCAAATAGTGAAGAAGAACACAGTGTATGCCATGGCCACTGCACTTTAAGTAAATCAATTAAGTGAAGGAGGTATTGTGGCGTTTTCTCACGACTGCACTCCATGGGGGTCAAAGCAGACTGAGTGAAACTGCAGCAGGGTAAATGACTTGTGCGTGAGGTAATGCTGAGTGGAGAGTAAATGAATGCATCATTTGCGATGCTTCCTCAATAATTTGGGTAAAAAGGGAGTTGTTGCAAAGGGAATAGTTCAGAGTTAATTAATTTGTAAAGAACAAAAGGTCGCAGCCCAATCTAAGGACAGCGGACCTTTTTTCTTATAAACAAATAAATTGTATGTAAACCAGTAAAACAAAAACACTTCCTTTTCTCTCAAATTAAAATCTCCGTGAACCAACTCTTCCCTTTACTATAAAGGAAGCACGGTTGGCCGTCGTCAATGCCGCGTTTCCTGACCGTCGACCAAAAACAGCAGCGCGTTGATGAGCCAACGACCGATTTGGCGTTGTTGCAGCGTCATCGAGTGGACTTTCGACGTTTTGTGACTATGGATGAAACGTGGGTCTATTACCATATGCCTGAGCCCAATAGGCAGTCCGCAAAGTGAGTGGAAAGCCACGAAAGCCGACCAAAGCGCACAAAAGACCAACGCTCGGTCGGGAAGGTTATGCCCCCCGGTTTATTTATTATTATTATTATTATAATTTTTTTTTTGGGATGTGCATGGCAGAATCTTCATCGATTACCTTCAGGAAGGAAGAACAGTCACAGGAGAGTATTATGCAGCACTGTTGGACAAACTGAACAAACTAAAATGTTGGGAGAATATTCTAGACTATTGTACTATTTGATAAAACATTTAAACAAACGTTTGAAATTAATAAATCCGCCTAATCCCTTAAAAATCCCGGGACTTTTCAGCCTAAGTAGTTCGGTACGATTTTTGAGTGGCAAGCTGGGTTCCACAGCGGTCCAGTGGAATACTACTCCATTAAACTATAGCTAGACCATCTTTTAGAGCTTAACTAATTAGCACGGCCGAAAAAAAAAATAGTAGTATTAGTAGTAGCAGTGCTTTTGTTTCTTATATAATCATATACATTCAATTTTACAATAAGATGGTGGATATTACCGGCTTACAATAATATATAGGAATTTTAGGATTCGTTACAAGTACAGTTTTTTTTTTTTTTCTAGGAATTGTTTACCATGCTGTCGGCAGTTCACATTCGAACCCTCTTCTTTTATGAATTTAAAATGGGACATAATGCGCTATTGGCAATGAAAAACATTAATGACGCATTTGAGGATGTAGTGGTAAACAAAGGCGCTATACGACGTTGGTTTGCAAAGTTCCGTTCGGGAGATTTAAGCCTCGAAAATGAACCACGCGTGAAACCGGAAATGACGACGATGTTTTGAGAGCAACGGTGGATGTGGACCCAACGAGCATGGGAGTATCCCCAATGACACTAAGTCGACACCTGTCTCTCATAGGAAAGGTAAAGAAACTCGATAAGTGGGTACCCCATGAACTGAACGAGTTCAAAAATTCCGTCACTTGGAAATCTGCGCATCGATCCTATTCTGATTGAATAAACATTTACGGAAAAATAATATTGGCTTTTAAATTTTTACTATAAAATTGGACATTTCATTTGGTACAACCCAATATTAGTCAGATTTCATCAAAAGAAAATAAATAATTAAAAAGTTAAGTTGGTTTACCGATGAGCATCTGCTGCACATTAAAGGAATACTAAAATATCTGATAACATAACAAAATACAAAAATACCTGATTACATAATTCATTTCAAGCAAAAAACAAAATTTGTATAAGTACAATATGTTAAATCGGTTGCAGGCAAATGAAAGGATACAAATTCTGCTTAAACCAGCCTACCAGAAATACGGGAATCTAAGGCAGGTCAATTCAGGCTGAAGAGCAACATTTTCACTTCTTTTAGAAAAGCACCGGGTCTTGCCTGTGCCCTGACAGACATACGGAGCTCATTGTACAAATTTAAGTATAGATAACATATTTAAATAATTGCTCCTAAGGTAGACTAAGATTTGCAGATCCGGTAGACCTCTCACTTTCTTCCATCAAAGGCGCATATAACTTTTTTCCCAAAAACTGGTTTTGTTTCAGAACAAGAAGTCCTTTCCAGCAAGAATATTCCCAGACCGCTATAATTTGCAATCCCTCAAATCAAATACCGACAGTTATCTCTGAAAGTTTTAAGGCACCGCCTTTAATTTTTCCTGAAAGAGTTATTTGAAAAACAATAGAATTCACTAATTGAAGTCAGGAGGAGAAAGACCGACAATGTTTAACATGTGTTTTTTCATGTTCTTCGAAAGTACAACCCGAGGGCGAATCAAAAATATAAACGGTAGTTTTACTTTTTTGCTTAGCAACAAGTTGCGAGATAGATAATCTTGTGCGTGGCTGTTGTTTGGTTTATGAAGAGGAGGGGATAACGCTCGACTTTGTAATAAGCACAGCCATGAGCGAGCCAGAGGTACATACGTCTGTTGTGCAACGGGTTATTATAAAATGTTTAACAAATGAAGGCGTTAAACCCTCGAAAATGTTTTCTCGCTTGAAGCCACAGTTTGATGATGATACACTGTCTCAGAATCGGGTGTATACGTGGGCCAGATTTAAAAGTGGGAGATATCTCATGAGAAGTGGGTATCAGCCATGGAAGTGTTTAATCCGTTATCACTCATGATCTTAGCTTTAAAAAAATTACTACTCGATGGGTCCTTGACACCGCGTCCTAGATAAGGGATATGTGGGGGACGAAGATGTAGATGTGCCAAACTATGACACCGTTTCACTTAGATCCCCATCAAGCCACTCCGCCCACAGGACGTCCGCAAGAAGCGAGCAATATGGGCAGGTGATGAGCCGAGAAATAAAACGTACTCAGTAACTTGCTATTGATAAATCGTTTTTATTATTTGGTCTTATATGGGGTCACCTTTGTATTTAACACTGTTTATAACGTAAGGCAACAATAAACCGGCTTTCTACTACATCATTTGTAATTGCTACATGACAGATCTCTCTCCGCCGGTGGTCCTTAATATAGGTTTTACACAGGGTCACTCTTGTATTTGACGTTGTTTATAGCATGGGTTAATAATAAATCGTTAGTGGCGAGACAGGTTGTTCGTTCTATTGTAAGTATAAGCCTTGGTATTACGCTAGTACTCGGTACACCAACTTGCCCGACACGTAACTACGTAGGTAGGACGGGGGCGGTCGAGGGAGGCCACGCACGTTTAACTCGCGCTTTAACTGCTGTTCGGGGGGCGGTCGCGAGTGGGACTTGGTTAGCCGCGCACCGTATGGTGGATGATTAGCGACTTAGTGTGGCGCGACGCCGGGTGCACACGCCGCAATTGCCGAAGGGCGACTGCCCTTGGCGCGTGTGCGCGCGGCGGCGGTTGCGAAGCGACTAATAATGATGAAGGCGAGAATCCATTCAGGGTGTCGCGGCAGTTGAGTCATAGTTAAATGAACTCACTGCCACTTACTAGGAACTTGAAAAGGGTTGCTATGCGTGCATAGGGAATTTAGTTCCAGCGAATTACTGCCGTACAGGCTGAATTGGATTCCTGTGTCGCTATGTATACGGAGAAATCGGTTTGGGAAACACGACCAAGTATGGGCATGAGTTGTCGGTTAGACAAAGGAATATGGGTCTTGGACGTTGCGATGGTTGTTTCGTGGAAATGCAACGCATCGTGCTGATGACTTGCCAGTAAGGAGAATTAGTGTTGTTTCAATTGGTTTAGTTGGGGTGGGAGCCGAAATGGTTTTCGGGGAAAGTAAATGTTGCTTGGTTACAAGCGAGGGAAATGGTGTAAGCAGGAAGTGGGCCGCAATGGTTTTTGGGGGAAATTAATGCTGCTTGGTTGTAAGCGAGGGATATAGTTTAAATGGGAAGTTAACCGAAGTGGTTTTTGGGAAAAATGTATGCGGTTTGGTGTAGTTGAGGGAGATTATTAATATTTCGTTGTAAGTTTGAAAATGCATTTTATTACAGGCTGGGATATGGATTCTGGGCATATTGGGAAGTTTGTTTGCGAATGTGTGCTATTGCGGATTTGGGAATGTATGCTTTGTGGGCTTTGAATGGGGAGTTGGGTTAAGGTTACGCGCTGTTAGCGGTCAACGGTGGTTGGGATTGTGGTTTGGTTCTCCATGTAGTGTAGAGAACCCCCACAGATACATTGGAATAAATGGGCTGTGAAACCCCCGAACACCCCCGTTATACCCCAGACTTGTCTGCCTGTGACTATTTTTTGTTCGCACCCTTGAAGGAATCACTTGGAGGAAAAAAATTCAAAAGTAATGAAGAAGTCGAGGAGCATGTACGCAATTGGCTAACAACTTGCCCTAAACAGATCTACGAACAAGGGATATTAAACCCTCCAAATCGGGGACAAAAGTGTGTAGAACACACAGGAGACTATATTGAAAAATGTTGATGGTATTGTTGGTGTGTAACATTATTGAATAAATGTATAAAAAGAAACTACCGTTTATATTTGTATAAAATCGTATAAACGGAATGTAAAAAGGGTTTATTATATGCGCCTGAGGTCGCTGATTGGTCGGTAAATCACTACTAAGTTTTATCGTATTGAAACTTTAAAGGCAATTACTTCAAAATTGTATTTTCAAACACTGCTCTTACTGCAGCCCAAAAGGTGATTATATATATCGATATGGCTGAATTTTTAAAAGGTATCTATAACATACAGGACAAAGTCTCTGCTTTCAACCCGGCGAATGTCAGAACGATCCTTGTCCCTGTTCAATCCAAGTTGACATGTAGTCTCCACGTTACAACCCCGGATAGCTACTTTGGCAACCGCCAAGTAGTGAACCAATGCATGCAGCGACATACTGAGAAAGGTTGACGCAAGGGTAGTAACCTTGCCCGGAAAAACAAATTATTATGGACAATTTAACAAGTCTCGGATAAGGAACGGATACCTGTGGAGAGACTTGCTAAATAAGGCCAAGAACGGATCCCGCTTGTAGTGCCGATGATGATCTATAATATTGTCAGATTGATGTACTGAAAATTTGAAGGATATTGTGTAAATAAATTACATTTTCGAGAAAATGTGAACATTTAATTAAATCGCTCATCTAATTTTTAATTTTACCATGTTTTCTAATTCTATACATTTATTCTTCCCCCTAACATGTCTATAATAAAAATATATTTTTATTTTCCGCTTCAGATCAATAGAAAAAATATGATAAACCCAGCACTTTTGGATGGAATGAAAAGACGCTTAGAGGAATAAAGGAATACTCTATAACGCCGCCATTTGGTGGCACAAAAAACTGATTCTCAAAATTTGTAATAAAGTAATGTCAAAATTATTTTATAAACTTTTCTCCTCTTAAGGCTTAATTTTGGGCAGATAAGTAAACTGTGAATATCCATCCTATCACAATTAATTTGTTTTAAGAATTTATTAATTGTCATAGTAATGTAGCGAGCTTAGAGTTCGCTGGATTAATTATTCACATAAAACAAGCCGTGAAATCAATTTTTTATTTAAAACTTTATTTTTCCGCTAATGACAACCGTTTTTCACTTTTTGCTCCTCAGTCAAACGTGACACTTCTCTCACTGGCGACTTATCGTTTTTCTGCTCATAGTCTCCAGTTTTCCAGTACTTGGTTTTGGAGACCTGTCAGCTGCCCACCTGATTGTCAATGCGTCACAGTATTCATATTCCTGACTTTTTTAAAAAGTTACAGAAAAAAATATTCCTTATTTTTATTAGGCACACTAACCAATAAGTAATCATTCATATAAGATCCTAAAACATTTTTTTAAAGCTTACATTTCTTAACACACGTATCTGATAATATAGCATATTTTCCCATTGCTACAAGCATTATTATCCTTTGTCAAATTTCGTATTATATTGTATGTTCGTGAAAAATAGCTTCAAGAATCCTCCTCAAGTCGCAGCTGTTTCGGCTTTTTAAATCCCGTGATAAATTGTGGGCAAAGTTGTAACAACAACAACTCTCAACTCAAACAAAAACGAAAGCCAACGAGCGACGCTTGGAGGAAAATCCAATTACAACTCAAATTCCAAATTAATTAAAAACGCTGCTTTCGAAAATGCCCACCCCCGGCCAAATGATATTTCTTCAGCTCATTATGAAGCGCAATTCAATTTCATGGAATCAACTCTTGGCCAACGGGAGGTGTAAGTTCATACTCGTAATAAGAAAAAAAGGAAAAAAACAATCACCCAAAAACAAAATCACATCTCCATATCTCAAGCTTGTTAACGTACTTACTTCCACAGTTTTCCTAGAGATTTACTCAGCTCCGAGTTCTGGAGATGGGGATACTGCTTCGACATCACGCGTCGCGCTGCCTGTGCCCATACCATAAACGCATTCATTGGCCTCTTGATGTGGTCTTTCTTCCTATCCGACGTCGATCTGAAACGATAAAGACACGATAAGGTCAGTCCAGTGCTGCAGATGTGCTTTACAGTGGAGCCTAACAGAATCAAGGAATGAATTTTTCATTTTTAATATCTGTGGTCATCTTATCCACTACAGTAAAATGGGCTCTGATTTCCCCCACGTCGGGGTTGTATGCCATAAAAACTTCCTGTTTGACGATACTCAACTTTATTACATCCGATACATGCTCCATGTATCCCGGGAAGAGGTGCACACTTTCCATCTTGCGCGTGAGGGTATACGTGATTTATGGGTACTTCCGTGCAAGTAACATAGATTCGTTACTTTTGCCACTCGGTTAATGTAAAACTTTCCGAAACAGGATACGAAATATTCGCCGTAATTTTCACGGCAGTGATGAGCCTTTTAAATTAATCAGAACCGTGTGGTTGTTAGTGCTGCATCCTGTCGGGCTAGGGCAAAAGTTTAGCAAGTGGAATTAACTTATTTGGAATGGTATCGTGGGAGGCTGATGGAGGTACATACTCGTACAGTATCCTTCCGAGTCAAGTGTAACGAAGTCGAGCAAATAAGGCAAGGATTTCAGGTGTACTTAATTGAATTAAATTAAGTTGACGACTTAAGCTGACGTCAACGAATGAAATGTTACCCGTAAAATGGTACCTGCGAAGAAGGAAGCAATCTTTCTTTCGGAAACGTCACTTAATATATACCGAGGCTGAGATGTGTATTAAACTTACACTTAATTTGATAAATCAGGAAGTATTATGGTTCAAATTAGGAACATCCAGTTGTGCGCAAATATAAATAAAATCTTTGACGAAAGGATTTTAGTGGAAGGTGTATGCATCAGATGCCATCAAAATTACCTCAGATTATATTCCAATCCTGATGGATGACATTGAAAAGGAAATCATAAGATTTGTTTTATAAACCGAAAATCTCTATTCAGCGTCTAAATGCTCAGTGTATGAAGACACTCATGTTGACTTACAATTTCTAACCTTACTGACAACCCTTATTACACAGACTTCTTATAGATTGATTGCAGAGCAATAAGCTAACATTGAAATTTAATCATAAACCTCTAATTAGGGGAAAACCTCCTAAGTTAAGTAACTCTTCTTTAGAAGTAGTACATCGCAATTTTTTTAAAGCACACCAGAACTGAGATTGTAGTGATCCCAAATCACTACACTTCCTAAACCATTCATAATATTTTCACAAATCAAGAGCTACTTCAGTGAATGGTTTACCAATTTTTTTTTACATTTTTACATTAAATTCCGCATTTATTTTACAAAAAAATAATTACATTCTTCACTTAAGACTATGTGCTGTCCTATATACAGTTGTTTTTTTTTTTTCTTAATTAACTTACTGGCTCTTCACAAGCACTCTAACTTGTACAATGTCTTTTTGTTTTGCTTTGCCTTTCGGCGCACAGTATTTTCTAAATTAATTCGGGGGTATCCTGGTGACACAAGACTAATAACCTTGCCCGTAAAAACAAATTATTATGGAAAATTTAACAAGCCTCAGACTTGTTAAACAAGGCCAAGACCGGATTGTAGTGCCAATGATGATGATGATGATGATCCTAGTGTAGAAAGCCGATTTTGTCTTTTTTTTTTTAGAAAAAAATATATAATATTTATTTTTGCAATTTCGAGCATTTATTGTACATACATAGAACTGTTTAAATTATTTTTTTCATAAAATTTTATGGGTAAATAAGCAAGTTAAGTAAAAGGCATCAGGGCAAAAAAAAAAATGTCTTGTGGTGCGGAATATAGAGCCGCACTGAATAATCCGTAAAAAAAGAAAAATGGTTTGTTTAGTTTATAAGTGTATTCAATTGATGAATATTTTGAGGTTTTTAAAAAACAATTTAAAAAAAACCTGATTGAAAAAATTCATTTTTGCGAACATTTTCAACTTATTTTTGTTTAAAACATTTTATAAACAACATTTTAACTTCTAAAAATACGTTCATCAAGTGGTAAATTAACTAACCTTTCATTTAAAAAAAAAATCATATGAATTCATCTGTAAAATGTTGAGTTATCTTGCACATGCGTTTCAAAAATATTGCTTTGAGAAAAACGCATTTAAAGTTTTCGAAAACTGTACAGTCTGCTCGGATATGGGTACTCTTCGAGATCATTTTGACTCGCTAAAGCACAAATTCATAGTTGGGACTTTGAGAACATATTCTACAAGTGGTGTACAACCGATTAGGAGAAAAAAATCGATCTTTTGAAGCTGCTACACAAGGAAACCCCCTTAATATTATATATACGAGGGTGGACTGAAAAGTTTCCGACTTTTTTTTATTTTTATTTTTCTACATAGTCTTCTTGTACCTCTACACACTTCTCCCAGTGATGCTCCCATCTCTCTAATCCGTCCAAAGAGTAATCGCCGTTTTTTTTTTTTTGCAAAATAACTGTTCACGAACATGATAGCCTCCTCATTTGACGAAAATCTTTGTCCTTCGTACGCAATTTTTAGATTAGGGAACAAAAAGAAATCGCGGGGGGCTAGATTTGGTGAGTAAGGCGGATGGTCAAGCAGTTCAAATCGTAATTCGTGGATTTTCACCATGGCAAGCGCTGAGGTGTTAGACGGCGCGTTGTCTTGGTGAAACAGGCTTTTCTTTTTCTGCAAATGTGGCGTTTTTCCACAATTTCTGCCTTCAGTTGGTCAAGTAATGATGTGTAATATGAAGATAATCGATTTAGATAAATCCATGACTATCCCAAAAAACAGTCGCCATCACTTTCCCAGCCGAAAAAACAGTTTTTGTTTTTTTTTTTTGGAGCCGATTCCCCCTTTACAGTCCACTGTTTTGACTGCATTTTCATTTCGAACGTATAATGGTGTATCCAAGTTTCATCGACAGTAATTATTCGAAACCCCCTTAATATTTCTCGGATTTATTGCGCCTAGACTGCGTCAACTGAGCGTTAGAAATGTTCATTCGAACACGTGTTTGTTCTAACGTGAGCAAACGCGGCACACAACGCGTGGACAGCTTTCTTATGGATAAATCTTCATTTAATATATGAAAAACACGTTCTTTGGACATTTTCATAGCCTCTGCTATCTCTCTCACTTTAATTCGGCAGTCATGTAGCAGTATTTGGTGAACTTTAACGATGTTATCACCAGTTGTTGCAGTTTTTGGACGTCCAGAACGTTAATCGTGCCCCAAGCTCTCACGGGCACGTTTAAATTCGTCTGCCCAAAATTTCATTGTGGTAAACGATGTTGCAGAGTCCCCATACACAGAGTTCAACTCATCCTTGATTTTCGTCGGCGTATTGCCTTTCAAAAATAAAAATTTAATGACGGCTCGATTTTGTTCATTTCCACACTTACGTCGACTCACTCAAATGACTGTCAAATAAAAACTACGCGTCCAAAACGGCTGAAATGTTGGTGAGTAATTGTCAAAAGATGCACAACTACACTCAGTAACTTTTATTGACGAGTGCTGCTATCTTCACGTTGAGATCGGAAACTTTTTAGCCCACCCATGTATATACGTATATATATGTATAAAAAAGCATTTCCTCTTTTACATCTTTTATATATTTTTCTTTTTATTTTTTAAACAGTTTTTTGTTTGTCCGAACACACAAGAATTTTAGAACCAAACGAAACACCATCATCATCACCATCGGCACTACAACCGGGATCCGGTCTTGGCCTTATTTAGCAAGTCTCTCCACCGGTTTCTGGTCCTTATCCGAGACTTGTTAAATTGTCCATAATAATTTGTTTTTCCGGGCAAGGTTATTCGCCTTGTGCCAACCTTTCTCAGGATGTCGCTGCATGCATTGGTTCACTACTTGGCGGGTGACAAAGTAGCTATCCAGGGGTGTCACGTGGAGACTGCATATCAACTTGGATTGAACAGGGCCAAGGATCGTCCTGGCCTTCGCCGGGTTGAAAGCATAGACTTTGCCCTGTATGCCCCCTAACCGCCCCCCCCCCCCCCCCCCACCCCTCAAACGAAACTTCATTAGGTATTAAAATAAAACTGAATGGACGGAAGTAACACTAAAACTGAAAATACATCTAGGGAAGCGAAATTAGAGCGTTGCGCCTGAGAAGCATATTATATTTGAGGACGTAAAGTCCTTCCTTCGTCACACACCCACCACCAGTTGTGATGAGATCGGTCTCTTTTGGATTTATCTCTTTCACTGATCACCATACTGAAAAACGTAGGCGATCTGGAACATTAGAGATATCGCTATCATGGAGAATTCCTTTATTACTGGCACCGCAGAAAGCGTGGTACATAATAAGGACTCCATATTTGTCTTGGATAAGACCTTTTCTATCCAATAAGCGGAACACTTCTGGGGTAATAACCCCATTCTCAAGAGTACTCTCCATATATATATCATTGCGATAGAATGCTCCCAAAATAATATTATTTTCGCTGCACATTGCCCTTGCAGTGTGATCACAGATAATTTTTTTTACGAAGTTATCTATCCTGTTTAATCCTGACTTGTCGTACAGGACTTTATTGGGATAGAACTTGTTATGTCGCGAGTCTAGTGTTCTATACATTCCAAGGCAGTAACGCAAACACTGCCTCTCGAACACCCGGAACTTCACCATGCAGAATAGGGAGGTGTTATGCAATACCCGGCAGCCATACACCAATACTGGTCGGATGAATGTCGAGTATGAGATTGTTTTGACTTTTGAGTCTAGAAGACTGCTACGGAAGATACTACGTGTCATAGCATATACGTTTTTAGCTCAGGTAAGAGCTGCTGTTAAGACCTTATCGAAGAAAACATACTGATCAACCCAGATACCAACGTGTATCTAACTACAGTTTTTACTTGTAGGGGAAGATTATTACTTGCTACAATGGACATTTTTTCCAATTCTGTTTTGTATCCATGGACAGGGGCGTTCTGAAAAGGGTAGTTTTTGTTTTCTAAAAATTGATCTTTAATTTCCAGTCGTCGTAAAAACGTTTGATTCTATTGAAGTCATCTTGCAGAAGTCTGTTGATGACATCAATCTTGTCTCCAGATATAGACATCACAATGTTGTCGGCGTATGCGATGGCATGATTGAGAGAAGTATAAATGTTATACAAAAGTATAAATGTTATACAAAATGTGAGAATGTCACAGCTCTCTGTTGTAAGCCGTTTTTAATGTGGAAGGCCTCGTTAGATATTATGTCTCCACATTTCACCACAAATGGTTTACCCATTATCATATCGTAGATAATGTATAATAAATATTCGTGCATACTAGATTTGATATCTTATATACCAACCCTCCTAACCATACGGTGTCGAAAGCCTTTTCAAAGTCAACCAAACAGGCCCCTGTGCATTGTCGCTTCGCCTTGTTCCACTGTACGTCGGAAACAAGTTTTGTCGCAGCATGAACTGTGTCATTTAATATAGCTGTTATATCAGTTTGTGCCTCTGGAGCAGGCGTTTTAATGATATTTTGGGGGGTTGATAGTAGATGTGCCGGCACGGGCGCTAATACCTCCACCGTGAATTATTTCTACATCCAGAGAAGCTGGTATGGCCGTTGAGCAGATTGTGGAGCGGACACCGAACAGAAAAAAATAAACACTCGGCTTTGTTTTTTTATTGTTAATCAAGAACATTTATTTTTCACTTAAAATTTACACACTTAAGAAGCACAATTAGTCGACTATTTGTATGTTGGGTGACTATGGTTCGTTATTGTTCTTAAACATGGTCTGTTAATTCACTTGGGTTCGGTACTAAAGCATAATTTAGTTACGGTAATTCACTTCGAACTTAAGTTATTACTCCCAAAGAATAAACGCGACGGCGTCCGTCCGCAACCGTGTTTCAAGATCCACTAATGATTCAACCCTCAGTTCGGAGTGAGTTTTTGTTGTGGTGAAAAAAAAGTGAAAGTCGTCAAAATTCCACTCAGAGGGGCGAGGTCGCTGCCTTAGTTAAAAATGGTCTACAACACAAAGTCGTTTACAGTAGAGATGTATACAAGTTCCAGGTACTAGAAGCCTGCGTTATTGATATCCCTTGGAAAAGTTAGAGGCATCTATATGTGATCTCTGCTTATGCTCCCGAAGCTTATACACTGTGGACTGTCAATGAACTTGATACCCTTTTTCGAAGTCTCAAGTTAGACTCGGAAAATGATTATTTTTTTATGGCAGGAGATCTCAATTCCAAGCACAGTGCTTGGGGTAACCTTATCACAAACACAAGAGGCAATGTAGTGATTGACTGGTGGCTAACAAATGCTATCGAACAGAAACTAGAATTGTACGCTACAAGTACTCCGTCATATCCCAGAGGAAATTCCTTCTTGGATTTACTGTTGCTGGACGAGCGAGTACAATTATTAGATACGGATTTAACTACTCGAAATTGTCTTCGTACAATCGAGTACGATATCGATCATTATGGACTTGGTGCTGGAATACATGCCCCAAACGAACACTCACTACTTGAGCAGTACAAACAGATACATTCTTTTAATTTCGGAAAAGCACACTGGTCGCGCTTTGACCGGATAAGAAAAAAATAATTACGCTCCAATGGCATACATCCACCAACTGACAGAAATCTTCATAATAACGAAATTGATTATTATCTTTCGACGATGAACAACATTGTTACTAATAAATTGAATCGTTCTATCCCAAAAGTGTCTCACTCCGAGAGCCATACAAACCGGTACAGAAACGCAACGATCGACGAGCTGTATAGGCAAAAGAGTAGTCTGCTCTCTAAGTTAAAACTGCTCTACAGACAGTTCAGCGATCCAAATAGCCAGGAAATAAAAACAATTAAGTCACTAATTAAAAATCTTCAAAAACTGATCCGTGACAACTATAGATCACTAATTAATGAAGACTGGAACACCCGAACTCAAGCCATCAAAGCTAGTGGACCGAATATGTTCCCTCAAATAAATAAAGTCTTTCGAAGGAAAGATTATAATGACATTCCATATCTGCGAGTTCCACGGACTCCCGAGAATTGTCAAACTCTGCTGAACGCAACACTTAGCTGGGAACACATCAACTCTAACGAAGAGTTCATAATAGTCGAGGATACGCAAAAAAGGCGAACTCAATTGGTGGTTGTTTCGAAGCAGTGTATAGATTGAACGAATCGGCTCATTCTAACCTTGACCTGGAAAATAGGGCTCTCCAAAAACATATTTCGCTACGAAATGAACTTAACTTAATGACAATAATAGAGCGGATTCCCCACTTAGAAATCTTCACAATAGCATATTTGTACACAAGGATGAACTAACGCACATTCTTAGATCGTTTAAGAACAAAAAGTCTTCTGGAATAGATAGTTTTCCAAACATTGTTGTATAGCATTTACCTCTTGAAGTAGTGAAGGTTTACACTATTTTGTTCAGTAACGCTCTAAATGGTGCATATTATCCAACCCGTTGGAAAACTGCAGTAGTTCATCCCATCCCTAAAGGAGAAGGACAGGAGCAATCCAGCCAATCTACGCTCGAATAGTTTGCTTTCGAACATCAGCAAGGTATTCGAGAAAATTATAAATAAAGCATTGACTAACTGGTGTGAGGAAAATTATATTATCCCGAACAACCAGTTTGGTTTTCGATCGCAACATGACACAGTTCATGCTGCTACAAAACTTGTTTCCGACATACAGTGGAACAAGGCGAAGCGACAATGCACAGGGGCCTGTTTGGTTGACTTTGAAAAGGCTTTCGACGCCGTATGGTTAGAAGGGTTGGTATATAAGATATCAAATCTAGTATGCCCGAATATTTATTATACATTATCTACGATATGATAATGGGTAAACAATTTGCGGTGAAATGTGGAGATATAATCTCTAACAAGACTTTCCACATCAAAAACGGCCTGCAACAGAAATCAGTGAATTCTCCCATTTTATTTAACATTTACACTAGTGGGCTAGTGGGTTCTCTCAACCATGCAATTGCGTATGCCGACGACATTGTGGTGTATAGATCTGGAGAAACGATTGATGTCATCAACATACTTTTCAAAATGATTTCAACAAAATCACACGTTTTTGCGACGACTGGAAATTAAAAATAAATTTCCAAAAAACAGAGATACAAAACGGAATTGGAAAACATTTTCTATTGCAGGAAGTAATAATCTTCCTCTACAAGTAAAAACTCTAGTCAGATACCTTGGAATCTGGATTGATCAGTATCTTTACTTTGATAAGCATACAGCAGCTGCTCTTACAGCAGCTAAAAAAGCATATGCAATGACATGGAGTCTCTTTCGTAGTAGTCTTCTGGACCCCAAGGTGAAAATAGTTTCATACTCGCCATCGATCCGACCAATATTAGTGTATGGCTGCCCGGTATGGTACAACATATCCCCATTTTACATGGAGAAGTTTCGGGTGTTCGCGAGGCAGTGTCTCCGTTCCTGCCTCGGAATGTATAGACCCCCAGAGTCGCAATATAAGAAATCATCATCATCATCATCGGCACTACAACCGGGAACTGGTCTTGGCCTTATTTAGCAAGTCTTGAGGACTGTTAAATTTTCCATAATGATTTGTTTTTTCCGGGCAAGGTCATTAGTCTTGCGCCAGAATATAAGAAATACTATCCCAAAAAAAACAGAATAGATAACTTCATTATCAAGATTATTCGTGGTCACAAAACAAGGACAATGTGCAGTAAACATGATCTCATTTCGGGAGCATTCTATCCCAATGATATGTACCATATATGGAGAGTACTCTCCAGATTAGGTTCATTCCCATAGAAGCGTTCCATTTCTTGGATAAAAAAGGACTTATCCAAGACACACGTGGGGTCCCTATTATTTTCCAAGCTTTCCGTGGTACCAGGGATAAACGAATTCTCCACGATAACGATATCTCTAATTTTCTAGATCGCCTGCGCTTTAGTATGATGATAGGTGAAAAAGATAAATCAATAAAAGATCGATCCCATCCCAACTGGTGGTGGATCGGTGATGAAGAAAGGACTATACGTCCCCAAACATAGTATGCCTCTCAGGCGCACCGCTTTCCTTCCCCCAATCTCCAATTCCCAATTATTATTATTTGTTTTTTGTTTTTAATTTAATTTAATTTTTTATTTATTTTTATTTTTTATTTTTATTCCTTGTTTATGTTTGTCCGTTTTGTTTCGTGTTTGTTGTTTATTTTGCTTGTCAACCGCCTATATATGTAATTAAAAAAAAAAATATAAATAATTATTAAAAAGAAAACGTCAAATATTGTGACATGTTATAAAAACAGTTATTGTACGCCGAAAGGCATAAGAAAAATGATAATGTATAATTTAGAGTGCTTGCGAAGAGCCAGTAAGTTAATGTAATAATGATATTTGTAAAATATAAGTTAACATTTAGTTTTAAGTAAAATATGTAATTGAATTGTTAAATAAATGTTGATATAAAAAAAAAATTAATCCGCTATACCGTTGATTTATCACGTGTGTCTGTAGGGCATAGATAAAGGAATATGTTATAATCGAGGGGTTGCGCACACAGATGAAGAGCGTCTGCAGTTCAGTAGGGCAGTAGCACAAAAAGACCAAAAAGACACGAATAGGCAACACCAGCGATTTTGGTGGCTGAGTGGCAATTAAAACCCTGTTTCCATATAAAACTGGCAAAAAAATGAAGTAATAATAATAATAATAATAATAAAAAAGCCCATTAACTACGGAAAGCTTACATAGATTTAGCAATTCGAAGATTGAGTTTAGTTGTTAGGTTTAGGATAGAGTTAAGGTAAAAAAAAAATTTTTTTTAGTTTAATATTTAAGTTAAATATAAGGTAAAAACAATAACGAAAACAAGGTTTTGTTTATTTTTCATTTTCTTTGTAAACAATTTAGTTCATTAAAATTCATGTAAACAAAAGAATCGTAATGTCGAAAGACAAATTTTCTCTTTTTGAGCGTATGCATGTAACTTAGAGAGTCCGCAAGGGTCCAGTAAGTTAGGAAATAAGATACCATAAGCTAGAGTTTCATCATTTTTGTCTAGCGAGTAAGTAAAATAGAATAAGAGGAAGAAATAAAATATGATATGAAAAATGAATGAAAAATGAGCGGCACAAATAAATATATATAGGACGTAGTTGACGGTTCCGCTTATTGACATTTTTTCATGTTTCTGCAATAGGTTTGTAGCGGTTCCGCCAAACCCTACGGTCTACTTACCCGAAAAAACCCCCATAACTACTACCCAACTCCCTTAAGTTTGCTAATGCAACAGTATTAGTACCTGTAAATGCTTAACGCATTATATAGATCACCATCTATAATCTTAAAATCCCTATAAAGAAAACTTACCTTTTCATGCATCCCTTCGCATACAATTTCCGTAAGATTTCTTTCTTTGCTTATCTGTATTCCTGTAAACAAAATAATTCGGATTGCATTCATTGTAACCGTCATGACAGGGACCATAAATATTGCGCCGTCTATTTTCCCAGCCGCGTCATGTACCTTTTCATACACATTGCCTGGCAACCTTCTTTGTTTGTCTTATCAATAAATAACCCAAGCAGCTGCATATAATTAGCGCAATAGACGCTGAAACCAAATTCTCCAGCATTCCCTAATGCAAATATGAACCCGGTTTCTACTGCAGCCAGAGATCCATCAACATCCAATTTGCTTTTAGCACCTTTTTCTCCCAACGTCGAAAATAGCGACGAGGCATCGTGTAAACAATGACCCGCATTACCAACGGTGCATTTGGTCATTTTTCCCTATTGTCTTTGGCGCCTGCCTGTTTCGTTGTTCCACTGCACGTGTGAATAGCATCGATCTGAACGATCCCACACATACCACCATGACCTTTATTACAAGATCTGGTTTCCTATACCACCAAGAGAGACTTTACGTTTCCCTGGTGGTAGGTAAAAACGATATTCTTATTGGAGAGGATATCGCTGAGTCTTATTCCATCCGTTGACCACGCTGGTCGCATGCGCAGCACTCCCGTTCTCCGCCGGCAGCGGAGAAGCGTAATAAAATATTCCCCGAGTCGTGGCGAGTGTCGTGTCCTAATAAATTAAATTAACAGTGCGGATTAAGCATAAGGAATTTAAATTGATTTAAAAGTTGAAGTCGGTTAAAATTTACCTATATTAAATAATTTACAAGGTATAAGGCTTATTACTTGTGCATTAAAATATTTTCTGTCAAGTTCTCCGTTCATAAATAAAACTAGATTTAATAAAAAAAAAAACAGTTTGAACTATTAAGCCTCGCGTGTGTTTTACTTCTTTTTCTGTTGTGTACGCTGCGTTGTCGATTTCTGTTGGTGCTTTGCCTTTTTGTGTCCGGCGGAACGACGATGGAACATATATATGATGGCGGAGGAAGTTAACCGTGCCAATGTTGCCATACTTCCTCCCCACAGGTTCGTCTCTCCTTAGATAGTATAGTGGTTAGTATACCCGCCTGTCACGCGGGAGACCGGGGTTCGATTCTCCGTCGGGGAGCCTTTTGGCGCAAGACTAATGACCTTGCCCGGAAAAAACAAATCATTATGGAAAATTTAACAAACCTCAGGACTTGCTAAATAAGGCCAAGACCGGTTCCCGGTTGTAGTGCCGATGATGATGATGTATGAAATAGAGGAAATAGGGGACTAACCATAGATCCTTTGCAACCTCTATTATCTTGTTGGAATTAAAGACTTAGTTTAAAGTCCTTCAGAGTTTGAGTCAAGGTTAGTCAAAAGGAAATAAGAATGAGATTTTTGAAAAAGGTCATTAGATCAGATAGATTACATATCTAATCTTTTCGGTGATATGCTCAAAATGTTATTCTACCCAAAAGAGTAGCATATCCTCAAACTAAAGCACGGTTGATCCTTGAGAAACACTCTTTCCATCGTTACATATTAAACCAAAAAATAATGCAAATAGTCTCACAAAGTCGTGTTCGGTTTTATAAACTGTTTTGCATATAAATTAAATGAACGTGCATCACATGGTAGCATATAACAAAGGACTCAACTGTCATTGCCATTATAAATGCTGACGAGAGAGGAACAAGTGCACAATCTTTCGCTAACTCTAACGTACCAGGTGGGTTTACCTAGGAACTTTGTTCCAAAGTGATGTTGTGGCTAAAGACGTACATCCTAGGGCAAATGTCAGGTGTCACCCACCAAGGACATAATGAAAATTCAACAAGAGCATAAGGAATTTTATCACAAGACAAGAGAAAAGAATTAGATGAATTAAGTGTCTGCAAGCACATTCTCATCATGTCGTGTAATGGCATGGGATCATCTTCTCACACCCAAAAGGAAACCCGTAAAATGAGATTGCAAAGGGAAAAGAAGGCACAAAGAATCCAATAATTTCATCACTACACCTCTCGTAAAATCATAAAAGCCAACAACTCATGAATGGCATATAAAGAATTGGATGATGTCTCCGTCTCCAAGGTAATTTGTTTCCTGTACGGATGGAAAGTCCACTTTCATCGCAGTGAAACCTTAATCGAGCTATTTGAAAACAGATCCCCTTAGTTAGTGAGTAATGCAATATAAGACCCCGGAAACCCTTTATAGCACTCACCTTCTCCGGAAAGTGCATTTATGATACGAGGAAGTTTTTCTAGTTTATTTTATGGAGGTTCGGAAACATCGTTAGTAAGTTAAGTAGACTATTCGGTAGTCATTCTTGTTCTATGGCATAAGAGCTGTGGAAACGTGCCACATCTTGAAAAATCATTTCAAGATAATCGAAATTTAAGGATGTCATTCTCTGTGGCATTTCAAGGAAAACAACTATATTTTTTAGAGAGACCCATGGGAGATATTGAAAGGTAGATGACATTTTACGTACGATTTATTTTTTTATTATTTTTATTATCAACGGGTTTGAATTTGGTTACGTGGCCATGGCTCACTTTTTTAATTTGTCGATATTTTTCAGCTCTGCTTGAATGGCAGTTATATCGGGTGAGCCATACATTTTTGCAAATGGCAATACTCGATTTCTTAAAAACCGTTAGAGGGAGGGGCGTGCGAGTGGCGGGAAATTGTGGAGCGCTTCCCGAGACAACAGCGTGCTTTTTGTGTAAAACAATTTTACAAAAACAACGATTCCTACGTCGCTGTACGACGCCTATTTAGAATTGAATTCGGATTACGCCGTGTAAGTGAGTGTCCAAGTGTTAATTTAATCAAAGCTTGGGTCAAGAAGTTCGAGCAAACGGAATCGAGAACAAATATTAAACAAACAGGCCGGCCACGTTCAAGAAGAAGCGATGAGAACATTCGAGAGGGCGAAATTTCCAGACCTCGCAGCATTGTCGGCGAGTTTTCCAAAGTTTGCGTAGTCGATTGCAGGACGAGACGGGGAACATCTCCACGATGTCATTTAAAAACAAAAATTCAATAAACGTTTATCGAGTGTTCACTTGACGTTCGAACGGCAAAGACGTCTTATATCGCACTCCTCGCCACTCATTGAATACACACAAAAAAAAAAACAAAACTGAAAGTAAATAAACGCGCACGCGGGTTCTCTATCAATAGTGCTAAGTGAATAGTGTAAACCACAAAAAAAAAACCTGTAAAAACATAGCAAAAAACGTGTAAAATAATACATAATAATAATAATGGACGCTATATCATTCAACCAACAAAATATCCAGCTAAGTAATACGAATAACGGCAACATTATGACGTATAAACAGCTAGCAGCACCATACCAACAACAAGCAGCTATGTGCCAACATCAACAAGCGATAAGAAATGAAATGCTTCACAAAATCAACACAATGGAAAACCAAATGAATCCCTTTACCAACAGAATACCATACAGACGTAGAAGAGTTGGAAAGGGAAACCTCTGCAGTTTCTAAGAAAAGAAAAACTGATAACAGTCATAAACAAAATACAATACCAACTGTAAACAACATGAGGTTCGAAGATTAAGATGGGCCGGACACGTAGCGCGAATGGGCGATGATAGGACAGTGCATAGAATTCTTGACGGTAAACTAACGGGGAAGAGACCGACAGGACGGCCGCGACGGAGATGGGAGGACAATGTTAGATTGGACCTCGAGGAGATTGGATCGGGTGATCGAACGTGGAAGGAGAGCGCACAGGACAGGGAACAATGGCGGAGCCGAGTCGGTGAGGTCATGAACTTCCGGGTTCCTACAGGCCAGTAAATAATAATAAAAAACAATATGAGGTTAGTTCGTGAATCAACAAATGAGGTTACCAAAGAAAGGAAAATTCCCCTTCCACCACCAATCAATGTGAGGAATATAAGGGATTTTAATGCATTTAGGAATGCTATTTTGTCTGTAGTGAAAGACAAAATTCAATTCAAAATATTATCTAATAATGACATAAAAATAACATGCGAAACAGAATATGCATACAGACCAGTTAAAGAGAAATTACACTCCCTTAAGGGGGGAACCTCATGTAAAATGAAATTTTTTAGTCATTTTTTGTTTTTGCCTAAATTGATAGGAAATTTCCTCAGAAATACGAGAAAAAAGTTAGAAAGTGATTAGAGACCTCCTTGTACTTTATTTTCAAAAGAAAGTAAACTGTCTAATTGGGCTTGATGCCACCAAAGGGGCTCGTACTTTTCGACAACAGGAAAAAACGGCTCCATTAGAACAGTTTGAAGAAGAGGAAGGTCTACTCTATGGCCCTGGAATCGCAGATTAGCAAAAAACTGCGGTAAGTTAGAACGAATTACGATTTTTTTTCACGATTTTTCTATTACTCAAACTTTAAACGCGTTTTTTTCGAAACGCAAAATTTCGCATGCCGTGCAACGTAGCTCAAAAACTAATCATTCCATCCTTATGAAGTTTGGTATAGAAATTTTATAGATATTTGGCTTCAGCATGACGAGTTCCGATTTTTTATTTTTTTACTTGAAACATTGTTATTAAAAATTGTTTATAAAAGAAAATCCTTTTTTTTCAAAACTTCGCCGTTTTTGCAAAAAACTAAAGAACCCATTTTGCATTTTTTGTTTCAGATCATTTTTGTGACCCGTATCCGGCACGACGCATTTTCAAGACGCTGTTTTCAAGCCGCCATTGCACCGTTTTATTGTTGACGATTAGTCTTACAAAAATATTTTCTTTAAATAATATAACGTAAATAAATTGTGCCTTAAATTGCAAACTAATCTACGCATTACATTTTTCAAAAAAAAAATTGCTGAAAAACAGGCTATTTACATGAGGTTCTCCCTTAAGTTAACTCACCTACTTTTGAGAGCTTTAAACTTCGGGTCGAACAGTTTATTTCTCGTGTTATCGTGCTGCTCGGATCAACCTCCTCGCAAGGGTTCTCTTTGTCGACTGTCCTTTCTTCTCTGGGGATGATTCTATTCACCCCATAGTTTTCTTTTCCCTTTCGCTTTCCCCATACCTACCAACTAAAAAGGGAGAAACTATTTAGATTCGTAATCAGAGGACTTCCAGCTGCAATGTCCATAGATATGATTGCAAATGAATTATGCTCACTAAATCATAGAGTGGTTAAGGTAACAAACATCAGAAAAAGCACCACGTCAAATAATGGAGAAAAAATCTTAAAAGCTTTTCCATTGTTTTATGTCGATAAAGTTCAAAAAGAGAATAACAAATCAGTTTATGAAATCCAAGAATTATTATGGTGCAAAGTATCGATTGAACCACCCAAAAAGGTCAAATCGACACCTTAATGTAATAATTGCCAAGAGCTTGGTAATACAAAAAATGTCTGCAACTATAATTCAAGATGTGTTAAGTGTGCTGGGCTTCACTACACAACCCAATGCTCGAAACAACGCAACAGCATAGCAACATGTGCGCTTTACCACGAGAATGACAATCCAGCTAGTTACAAGGGATGCTCAGTGTATCAAAAAGAACTAAAAGCACAGCATCCAAAGAAAACTACAGTCACTCAAAGACTGCAATCAAAAAATACAGAGCGAGCGGGGCCAACCACAACTGTTACTACCAACACACAAATGAACAATAAACCAAATGAGAAAGCAGATAATAAAAGCCGAGAACAACCTGTCAATAACGAGCCTACCATTGTAGTGCTCCAAAAAGCCCTACCATCTTTTTCTCCCATTCCTAATCCAAAATCATATCAAAACCTGAAAAAACCCAAACATTATCCAAAATTCGCAATAAACGAATCAAACATTCGTTTATCGCATAACACTTGCCCCCACGGCATAATTAAATCCAGAATCAAAATTAAAATTAAAATTCACAATAAACGAATCCAATATTCGTTTATTGTTCTATATTTGCCCCACAGCATCACCCAAATCCAAAATTCAGAGATTGTTATCTCTATCCTAAAAATTCCATTGAGTTAAACAAACAAAAACTCAAAAGCAGATACATTCACACATCTGCGTAATGGTTTCGTAAGAATTCAAGAAATTGATTTCTTATCTTGTGTAAACACAACATCTCGCTCGAAATATCCAAAAGATCGAGATTGTTGCACGAAAATGTGTATCTTTGAGATACAATTTTCGATTCCTTTTCCTTTATAAAGGAATGGTTTCGTGATCTCCGGGCCGCAGTATCTAGATCCTCCTGCCACAGAGCAGTTATTTTAAAATAAAATCAATAAAACTAAATCCAAAATAAATAAGACTGCTTTCATTACTTTTGAAATTTTGTGCTGGCACCCAACGTTGGATGATTCTTTATATATATATATATATATATATATATATATATATATATATATACCAGGACGACTCCAAAGAAATCGGTACAGGAACCAGTACTGAGGTTGCAGGGTATAAGGACACTATCCCCTAGGTTACGTCCCACGAACAATCAGGACGTTGCTCTTCCCTCTGGGTCAGAGGAAGCACGGCAACGAACCCTTGCTGAAGTGTGTTGTTCCAGGAGCAATCAAATAAAGAGATCCAACGTCCTTTTCAGGACAAGAAAACGCGCTTCCTGAGGAACAACCCCCACAACGGCAAAACAAAATTTTGGTGGCAGCGGTGGGATACCCAAAATCCGCTCACCACAGAAGGAGGATCAGAACAAACAAAATTCTGGTGGCAGCAGTGAATCGGACTGATTCCCAATATCCCCTACCAGTAAAAGTATAGAGCACATAAGGTTACAGAGAACCATCGGCAACAAAATAACAAAAAGCGCTTCAGTGAAAATAATAATAAACAAATTTTGATAAAAACAGCGTGCCCGGGGCTAAACACCGGCAAAGTGACTTAAAATTTTAGAATTTCTAAAAGCGTCGCCTGGGGCTTAAACACCGGCAGAGTGAAAAGCAAACAGAGGTAATAAAAGTGACAAGCAGAGACGACCACATCTAGCAGCGACGACATCACTGGAGGCACCAAAAATAATATATGGAGTGGAGCAGCCAAAGATAGACCGATTCCTGATGCAGCGGCAACACCCAGAGTAAGCAGCGTACTCCACGATTTCCACAGGTACTTATATTTTATTTTATTTAGTGATTTACAATTATTAAAAGTGAAATCAATTGTGTTGATAAAATAGAGAGTGTAATTTGTAATTTGGTCATTTTTTGCGGCCCCCCCAAAATACTTTTTTTTTAAATTCAAAACCGTTAATTACAAGGACGTGCCAAGAATGAATCGAATTGTTCTTTTTACACGGGGATAAAGAATAATCCCTCAAGCTTAATAATAATTTGTTAACTTGTTTTTCTAATGATAATAAACAAAGTTTGTTCTCATTTTCCAAGCCATATATAAGCATAAAAGCCAAAAGTGATAAATCCAATTAATAAAAGAAAATTTTTCACAAGTACGCACTTATTTTTCCAAAACTATTTTGACTTATAGAAAAATGTTTAAATACATTTTCCTTAATAAACGTATATTTTTAAACGCACCTTTTTTAAAAAATTTCAAAACCTTTTTCACACATATATACATATACACATTTATTTTTCCTAAATTTTTTCCAAAAAATAACAAATAAAGACTAATCAAATAAAATAAAATTTTTCCATTTATAAGGGGATACAGAAAAAAACCCATTTTATTAAATATCCTGACAAGTTTTAAATACATTTATAGAAGGGAACAAATAAAAACCCCAAAATTTTAACAAATTCGTTTTTAAAATTTTTACTTATCATAAGGGGACAAAAGAACAACCCCAAAAATTTGATTTCAGCTAAATTTTCACATACACATACATATATACATATTTTTCCATTAATTTAAATTTCTTTGGTGAAGATTTTCTCATAAGCATATTTTTCTATTTGATTTAAACTTCTTTGGGAAGATTCCATCTCATATTTATGTGGTTAGCTGAACATAAACAGGAAAGCTAAGCTTTTGATGCTTGCCTGACCGTCGTCTGGACTCTTTTGTGTGTTGGATTTTTCCTTTTGTAACATTAGCATCCTTTGGAAACTATTTTGAACATCTTTTCACCTCTCTACCTTCGACACTTTAAACATTTCTTCGAAAGGGTTGTATCTCTCACCTTAGGAATAAAATACACTTTCCCCATAGCTTCGAAGGTATTTTTCTTGTTTTCGCTCTTATTTTTTCTCTTGGCCATCTTATCCGACAATAATGAAGGTCTCCTCTTTGAGTTCTCTGCCTTTTCTTACCCTTATTTGGGAAGGTCTGTTCCACAAATACGTCGTTAGCGACAAAAATAAACCGGGTACGCGTTCGCAGAGACCTGAGCCCGAGCTCATACAAAATCGCGAGGACGAAACTTCGGAAACGTTACGAACGGAAATACGCGAACAAAGTTCTAGAATGAACTACGGATTCGGATTAAGCGACATACTGGGACTCGTGCCGGTATTTAACGGTCATCCTGACGAATTAGAGGGTTTCGTCTCTTGTGGAGACATTTTGTTCTCACAAGCACAAGATGACAACCAGAAATCTTTTATTCTAAGGGTGGTCAAAACCAGATTGCAGGGACCGGCGCGTGATTGTATCAGGCATAAAATCATTTCTACCTGGGAAGATCTTGTTTCAGAATTAGAGGGAGAATTTAAAGCTCTCATCTCTAGGTCTGCTGCCCAAAATAACTTAGTGGCAACAAAACAAGATAGCAAGGAGGGTGTGAAAGAATTTTCAAATAGACTCACACATCACCTGCATGAATTGGACAGCGCCACATACGCTAGTTCACCTGAGCCTGCAGTCAGAAGTTATCTTCTGGCTGAGAATCAGAGACTCGCGTTGAATACGTTTGAGGATGGGATACGAAATTCCAGCCTCAGAATCTTGGTGAAGTCTCACAACGCCCCAAATTTAAAAGCAGCCATTAGCTACGCTTTAGAACAATCTCGAAGATTAGGTAACGATAACTCAATGCTAACTTCCAATAACAATTTTAGGAGAAATAACCAACCAATTGTTTGTCAAACATGCAACAAGAGGGGACATACTTCTGCGACTTGCTATCGCAACACTAATTTTCCTAATTTCGTCCCCCAACGCATTAAGACTGAGGCTGAACGTCTCCAATGCACATACTGTCGAAAGTATAATCACACTCAGGCAGAGTGCAGAACCAGGTTAGCTCATATGCGAAACCAGGACCAACCTTCAACGAGTCGAAATCCTTTCAGAACTCAGCCCAATCAATCTCAAAACAGGACAATGAGAAACTCGCCCCAGATTGAAAATCGAAATACACGACAAAATCAAAATATTAACAGGGTATCCAATCAACAACAGGGAAACGAACTCACTCGGGCAGCGAGCAACGGCAATCCTTCTCGAGTACAGACAATCGCCGATATACACCCCACCCCGATGTAAATTTTGAAATGCGCGTATTTTTCTGCCCTGAATTTAAGGAGCCAGTAATACGTGTAAAATTTAATCCATCGGATAAACAATACTCGACTTTCCTTATCGATACAGGCGCCGACATCAGCCTGATCAAATTAGATAATCTTTATATTGAACAATCTGTAGACAATTCAGACCCAGTAACTATATCCACCATTGCTGGGAAAACGGTCAGCACATGCGGAAAGGTATTGGGGGAGTTCGAATTCAAAACTGATAGGCACTCCATACCCTTTAAGCATAATCTATTTGTAGTGGGAAGCAATGTAGACTTCCAACACGATGGCATACTGGGAAGCGATTTCCTCACGAAGCACCAGTGCCACATTAACTTTGAAAAGGGATTCCTTAAATTCGCTGTGAAGAAGAGAACCATGGTAGAACTCGAGCAGCCTTTAGGGAACAAAAATGAGGTCAAGGAAAATATTCAGAATGCCACGCCTTACGAGGTGTCTTCCACGGATAATACATGCATTCTTGAAAAATTGGATAACACCGTTCGTGAGTCAACATCCGAATCCGTTTGTCTACGGGCCGGATCTGATGCTGTGACAAACACAACGAAACCAACCACCCTTGAATCTTCCTCTTCCCATTTAAATAAAGTTTGTGGTAACGAAAAAGTTAAGGAAACTGCTGAAAAACTGAGTTCAGGAAAACATGAACCTGAAACTCCAATATCCCCAGTAAATTTAAAACGAAATGCCAAAATCGATTTCATAAAATTGCATTCACGATCTCAACAAATAATAGAGATTCCCTTTAAAGAAAAATCCAGTCAAGAACTGATTATAAAAAAATCCGAGATCATGCCAGGGATATATCTGGGTAATAGTTTGACAACACCACAGGACAACAAAATAAAGGTATTACTAATGAACACATTAGACACCGATCAAGAAGTAAGCACCAACGACATAGAAGTCGAATGGGAAGATCTGCATGACTACAATGTGTTACAGGCGGATGAAACTAAGAACTTTCTAAAAAATAGGCTTGGACGGCTAGAATCACTCCTAGAGTTGCGTCATTGTAACCAGGAGGAAAGGAAATCTATCCTAGACATCTGCCGCAGATTTAACGATCTCTTTTACTTAGAGGGCGACCATCTCACACACACTGACGCCATAGAGCATCAGATCATCACGGAAGAAGGAAAGCCCCCACTTTACATAAGACCATATCGCCTCCCAGATAGCTCGAAGCAAGAGATCCACAAACAAGTGAATGAAATGCTTCAGGATGGCGTGGTACAACCAAGTTTCAGTCCTTGGAATTCCCCTCTCTTACTAGTACCCAAGAAGGCAGGACCTGATGGGACAAAACGGTGTAGAGTAGTTGTCGACTTTAGAGCACTCAATAAATTAACAGTCGGAGATGCATATCCATTGCCCAATATTACGGATATTTTGGACCAGCTAGGAAAAGCTAAATATTTTAGCACTTTAGACTTAGCAAATGGGTTTCACCAAATATGCATGGACAGTAGAGACAAGGCAAAAACAGCGTTTAGCACACCCTTCGGACATTACGAATATAATCGAATGCCCTTCGGACTTAAAAACGCACCTGCCACATTCCAGAGGCTTATGAATAATGTACTCATGGGTCTCCAAGGAATAGAATGTTTCGTCTATGTAGATGATATCGTAATTTACGGATACGATCTGAACGATCACAATTCCCGACTCACCAGAGTTTTCGAGCGATTACAAAGACACAATCTGAAAATACAACCAGAAAAGTGTCACTTCATAAGGAAGGAGCTCACCTACTTGGGGCATGTTATTTCAAAGGAAGGTATAAAACCAGATCCAGAAAAAACTAAAGCGGTGAAAACGTTTCCAACGCCCAAGAAACAAAAAGACGTAAAATCTTTTCTCGGTTTTGTAGGCTACTACAGAAAATTTATCCCAAATTTCGCCGAACTGGCAAAACCTTTAAGCAGATTGCTCAGGAAGAATGTTCCATTTTATTGGGATGCCTTTTGTGACGAGGCATTCACAACTCTAAAAAGAAAGGTTATTACCCCACCAATACTGGCTTATCCAGACTTTAACCGGGAGTTTATAATAACTACGGATGCTAGCAATGTTGCGTTAGGAGCAGTGCTATCTCAAGGTACAATAGGACAAGATAAACCTATTGCTTTCGCTAGCCGAACTTTAAACGACGCAGAAACTCGATATACAACATCCGAAAAGGAATTATTGGCAATCGTTTTTGCACTAGCCCAGTTCCGACCATACGTTTACGGACGAAAATTTACTATAGTCACTGACCATAGCTCTCTACAGTGGCTTATAGGACGAAAGGATCCTACATCCAGACTTATGCGATGGAGAATTCTACTCGAAGAGTATGAGTACACAATCGTCCATAAAAAAGGAAAGCAAAATGCAAATGCTGATGCTCTCAGCCGTATAACAACGACTACCCCAGTCAATCCCATTAAAAATAATATCCTCGTCACCACACGAAGTAAAGCCAAACTCGAAGAAGATGTGGCTGCACAATCATACAAAGATACTACCAATCTTGTATGGCAAGAACAAACAGGGTCCATCTATACCAAGAATAAACTTGGACTACGTATTATAATCCTCCCATTGATAGACTCTGCTGAGGAAGAAAACCTGGCAGGAAGAATCCCAAACTTCACCAAGCCAGACGTAGGTAAAATTACGTTTCATGAGCAAGATGGGTTATGCGCCATCACATTGCCATTGCCTTTCAGAAACCTAAGCGACCAGGAAACCGCTAAGAGTTCCCTTATTGATCTGAAGAAGATTTGCGAAGACCGGAATTTCAATTCCATTGGAATTTTAGTGCCCTTCATAGAAAACGAATCAAAAGTAGCACTCAATAACTTGCTAAAAGAAACTTTTGCTCACCTCAACGTGACAATGTACGTTTTCTCCAATAAAAAGAAGCTTCTAACAGATCCTAACGAAATACAAAAGTTACTCGCGGAATACCATAACTCACCTTTCGGAGGACACCAAGGAGCCACCCGAACAATCAATAGATTGAAGCAAAAATATTACTGGCGCACAATGACCGCTGACGTCGCGGCGTATATTCGAAAATGTGCTTCCTGCCAGATAAACAAAAGTGGAAGGAATCCTAGAATTCCTATGAAGATAACCACAACAAGCTCAAAACCTTTCGAAAGAATTGCTTTAGATATAGTAGGACCATTACCAGTCAGCTATAATGGAAATAAATACCTACTAACGTTTCAAGACGATTTGACTAAATTTTCAGGAGCTTACGCACTGGCCAGCGCCGAAACCAAGGACGTGGCCAGAATTTTCGTTGAAAATATCGTCTGCCAGCACGGCATACCATCTTCTCTATTAACTGACCGAGGTGCTAATTTTCTCAGCGCACTTTTTAAAAACATTTGTTCCTTACTTAAAATGAGAAAACTCAATACAGCACCCTACCATCCACAAACGAATGGAGCACTAGAACGGAGCCATAGAACTCTGGTGGAATACCTCCGCCACTATGTAAACCAGGATCCTCTCACTTGGGACACCTGGATACCTTACGCAATGTTTGTGTACAATACTACACCCCACAGTAATACAGGCTACACGCCGCATGAATTACTATATGGTTTCCCAGCCGAAATACCCAGTTCTCTCAGACAAAACCCCGAAAGCACTTATAACTACGACCATTACGCAAATGAATTAAAAATGCGATTACAACATGGTTATCGTACAGCTAAGGGAATACTGATAGAGAAAAAACAAAAATCTAAGGCATACTACGACCAAAAAGTAGGCCGTAAGAAATTTAATGTTGGCGACAAGGTTCTATTAAAGAATCACTCAAGACCTAACAAACTAACCTCCCTGTGGAAAGGCCCCTACGAAATTGTAAAGATCCTATCCGAAGAAAATTCAATCCTCAGAATAGGAAAAGGAACCCGAATAGTCCACAACAATAATATAAAACCATTTGTGGATTAGGCAATCACAAATAAGAAACCCAAAATAAATAAAATAAAGGTTGAAGGAAAGTAAATGTATAGATGTATTTATAACCTTACAAAAACAAAAAAAGAAAAATAAATGTATATACGTAAAAAAAAAAACCTTAGAAAAATCATAAAGTAACACTGTACGAAAATACCACGATAATGTATTTAAAATTTGCCTGCAAAATTTTTCTTTTCAAATACTGTTACACGAATAAATAATCTTGTAAATATTATACAATATTTTAAATAACCGAAAATAAACAAACAAAACAAAAAATATATCTATAAAGAAAAATATATATACAACTAATAATGTTAAATTCACCTCTTAACAAATTATTGTTCAAAAACGAAATAGATAGATAGAATAAACAAAGAAAATTTATAAATTCAGGAGATAACAAATAAAATATAACAAGAAATTAAATCTCCACATAACTCATATGTTTCAAAAATAGAAGTTTCAAAACTATACTATAAACAAATATTGACTATCGAAAAATGTATTATACAAATATTTTAATCAACCATCACTAACTTAAATAAATAAACAAACAAACATTTTTGTAATAATAAATAAAACAAAACTTACAATACGAAATAATGTTAAAATAAGAATTTATATAAGTACAAAACATTTTGTAATGAATAAATTGTAATAAAATTTTAGTATAACTCAAAACAAATTTAAAAATGTCTAGAATTTAATTTTACGTACAAACTACATGAAAAAATTATATAAATAAATAAGGACAATGAAAAGTCCTCAAAAAAAAAATGCTCTGTAAATAATATGTAATCAGTATTAATATGTAATACACAAATTGTAATAGTAAGCCTTAATAATCTTACGCAACACTTACATATATATTGTACCACAAATTGGAAAACCTATAATAATACTTTATAAACAAAAACAAAAAAAAAAAACCTCTTATATAAAAAGAAGAAAAACATATTACTCACAATTGTTACTAAGCGTAATGGAAAAAAAAATAACATAAACACTGTAAATAACACTTTTAATATATGTAATTACAACTTAATCATTGATCACTTTAAATATCAAAACAAAAAAAAAAATTGTACTGTAAGCTAAGAAAATAAATATTGCATACATAGAACTAAAATGAAAAAAAATCAGGCATATGTAACGGAATCACGATACTATCATCCTTATTCCCAATCACACCATTTTCCAGAAAATTAATCTCATAAAGATCAATTTTCTTTTTTTCAAGGAGGGGAGGATGTAGTGCTCCAAAAAGCCCTACCATCTTTTTCTCCCATTCCTAATCCAAAATCCTATCAAAACCTGAAAAAACCCAAACATTATCCAAAATTCGCAATAAACGAATCAAACATTCGTTTATCGCATAACACTTGCCCCCACGGCATAATTAAATCCAGAATCAAAATTAAAATTAAAATTCACAATAAACGAATCCAATATTCGTTTATTGTTCTATATTTGCTCCACAGCATCACCCAAATCCAAAATTCAGAGATTGTTATCTCTATCCTAAAAATTCCATTGAGTTAAACAAACAAAAACTCAAAAGCAGATACATTCACACATCTGCGTAATGGTTTCGTAAGAATTCAAGAAATTGATTACTTATCTTGTGTAAACACAACATCTCGCTCGAAATATCCAAAAGATCGAGATTGTTGCACGAAAATGTGTATCTTTGAGATACAATTTTCGATTCCTTTTCCTTTATAAAGGAATGGTTTCGTGATCTCCGGGCCGCAGTATCTAGATCCTCCTGCCACAGAGCAGTTATTTTAAAATAAAATCAATAAAACTAAATCCAAAATAAATAAGACTGCTTTCATTACTTTTGAAATTTTGTGCTGGCACCCAACGTTGGATGATTCTTTATATATATATATATATATATATATATACCAGGACGACTCCAAAGAAATCGGTACAGGAACCAGTACTGAGGTTGCAGGGTATAAGGACACTATCCCCTAGGTTACGTCCCACGAACAATCAGGACGTTGCTCTTCCCTCTGGGTCAGAGGAAGCACGGCAACGAACCCTTGCTGAAGTGTGTTGTTCCAGGAGCAATCAAATAAAGAGATCCAACGTCCTTTTCAGGACAAGAAAACGCGCTTCCTGAGGAACAACCCCCACAACGGCAAAACACCATCATGGATATGATGAAGATACTCAGGGTATTCCAGGACTACATCAAAAAAAGCATCGACCAGCTAACAGAAAGGGTAGGTAAACTTGAAAATTTTCAAAAACTACCCACCAAGAAATCCAAGAAATAAAGACAATGAGTAATCAGCTCCTAAGAATAATCACTTGGAACGCAAATGTGCTCAAGAACTAGAAATATTTATAAGAGAGCACAACATAGATATTGCGTTGATATCGGAAACACACTTTTCTCATATGAGCTTCATAAAAACAGGGGTTATATGGCCTATTGGACTACGCACCCCAGCGACCATGCCCGTGGAACTTCCAACAAGAAGAAATAAAAGAAACTTTTATTCAAGCCTCCATTGTTACTATCAACCTCAATGGAGCTGATTTAAATGTAGGTGCTGTATATTGCCCACCTAAACACACAATCTCAAAACAACAATTCACGGATATCTTTAAGAAGCTCGGGCCAAGGTTTATAATTGGTGGAGATTTCAATGTCAAGCACACTGCTTGGGGGTCAAGGTTGATTACTCCAGGCAAGGGAAAAGAATTGCTTTCAGCCATTAAAGAAGCAAAGTGCGAATTTCATTCGTCTTGTTCACCAACATACTGGCCTACCGATAGCAACAAAACTCCTGACCTGATCAAGTTCTTTATTTCAAAAGGAGTGTCATCGAATTATATTGAAACGGATAGTTTAGTTGATTTAACGTCTGACCACACTGCAGTACTACTAAAACTGAATGCAGCTGTTCCCAGAAAGAACAGAAAACTAAATCTTAGAAACAAATATACAGACTGGGAAAAATTCCGAAGAGAGCTCGACAATCATATTGAATTAAACGTAAAAATTCAAGATTGTGAAGAATTGGAACAACAAGTACAACAATTTATCGAAACATTTATGAGCGCAGCCGCAACAGCAACTCCGTGCCAAGTGATAAACCAGAACCAGCAGCCACACACCCTATTGAGATTAGAGATCTAATCAAAGACAGCCGCAAAGCTAGACGTACCTCAAAGTGAGCAATATAGTTAGCAATTTAATTAAAGACCATAAACAGAGTTGTATAGATGAGTATCTAAGTGAACTAAGTCCGTCAGCTGATACGGATTACTCTCTCTGGAAGGCAACACGTAAATTTAAACGTCCCCTTATCCAAGTGCCACGTATGAAGATAAAGTTGAAATATTTGCACAACACCTGGCTTCAGTGTTCAAACCACACAACATCCATAGTAGTATTGATCATTCACCCAGGTATCAAACTGAGCAAACAATCAAACCAGTGACCCCAATGGAGATTGCCTAAGAAATCGACAAAAGTTTGAACCACAAAAAAGCACCAGGCATCGATGAAATATCACCTGGCGTGTACAAGGAATTACCTTGAAAAGCTGTCATTATGCTAACATATCTGTTTAATGCTTGCTTTCGACTAAGATACATTCCAAATTCATTCAAAACAGCTCAGATAATATTGCTCAAGAAACCAGAGAAACCAGCAGAAGAAGTGACGTCCTATAGACCCATATCGCTATTGCCATCCATTTCAAAACTGTTTGAGAAAATACTCCTCAAGCGACTCAAGCCACTCATCAATATTCCAGACTTTCAATTTGGCTTTAGAAATAAACACTCTACTATTGAACAGGTTCACCGTGTGACCACAGCAATAGAAAAGGCTTTCGGAGAAAAGAAATATTGCCCAGCTGTCTTTCTTGATGTCTCCCAAGTATTCGACAGAGTATGGCATAAAGGTCTTATATATAAAATGAGTAAACTGTATCCAGCAAACTATTGCCATCTACTCGAATCATACTTGTCTGATAGATCGTTCAAAGTAACACACAAAGGAGCTCAATCTAGTTTCTATCCAATAGAAGCAGGCGTACCACAAGGAAGTGTCCTGGGACCTTTCCTCTACTTACTATACACAGCAAACATCCCAAACAACCAAGAACACATTCATAGGCACCTTTGCAGATGAATACAGTTATAATATCAGCTGACGATAATCAAAAAAAGCTACACAACAATTGCAACAGGCACTCAACGAAATTAGCTAATGGACCACTGATTGGAAAATTAAACTCAACGATATGAAATCTATTCACGTAACATTTACATTGCGACGATCAGATAACAATATTTCTATATATCTCAACTGAATTCCAGTTCCCAAAGCAGATTCAGCGAATTACCTCGGTATACATTTGGATAGCGGACTAAACTGGAGACATCATGTGAAACAAAAAGCTGAACAAATAAAGCTGAAACGTAGACAGATGGATTGGTTAAACAGGAATCACTCTCAACTCAATCTGTATTGTAAAAGATTGATCTATCAATCTATCATCAAACCGATCTGGATGTACGGAATCTATTATTATTATTAATATTATTTATTACGATGTAGTTAATTACACAATAACTTCATTCTAAATAGCGCTAGCTGCTAGGGTTTTCGGCTATGGAACGGAATCTAGTTATGGGGCCTTACACAGCAATTCAAAAGAGAAATAATTCAACGAAACCAGAATAAATTCCTTCTCATTATCACGAATGCCTACCGTTTTATGACAAATCAGGAAATTCATGATGACCTAGAGATCAAATGGATTTATGAAGTTATCCAAAAATATGCTGTCAAACACGAAAAACGCCTACATAATCACACCTCGAAGCTATTCAGCTCTTGGATATTATTCACGAATTGAGACGCCTAAAACGGACGAAACCTCATGAATTAAAATGTTAAAATCTAACATACTAAAATCGATTTGGGAGCTGAACACTGGTCCAGTAAGCCCTTACACATTTTAGTTAATTAAACTAAATTAAGTACAATTTAAACCTAGTATTAAATTAAATTGTCAACATTGTACTATTCATATCCAATAAAGGATGTTATTTAAAAAAAAAAAAAAGTTTATTACGTTAAATAAATAATCAACACAATAACATTTGTTGTTTTATTTCTATTCATGTTTCAAATTCACATCTAATTTAAAAATATTTTCTTCCAAGGTGTTTTAATTTTTTTTTAAATGAAGTAATAAATACTGGTTAAGCTTAGCTTAAGCTTGTTGAGGTTTATTTCGGTGTTTTCTTGAGCACAAGGTGTGTATATTAAATACCTAGTTTGGGCATGTACCATGATACTAACCTGTGCGTCAAAATTGACGAACCAGCAGCATGATCAAGCCTTCTCTTGGCAAACTGTTTTTGAGCGATCTTGTGCAGAAGTACTTGAAATCTGTCTTCGAGAACCTGTCCAATGACGAGCTTCTGGTCTGATATTTGTAAAAGATTAGCCGAGTCTCTTAATAGCACAACCTAGGCGCATGTTCAAAACATCTGTTTGCCGCTGAAAAAGTTGTGAAATTATGGTGATATTCATCTTTAGCGAAATATGCCCTCCTCAAACTTTTTGAAATAATGGGTTTGAGTATCATTGTATTCACATGATTACGTCCAATAGAGGATCGAAGAATGCATACGTATTTTCGACAAACGTTGCTTCAATCAATCCAAGAAGAGAGATCTGCGAAGAAAAAGGTCGCTGCTAAACACGAGGAACTATTTGAGGAAGCTTATAGACTTTTGTATGGTCCAAGGGTAGCTGACTGGCAGATGACAAAGTATTGTCATTGTAGTGAACCCAAATTACTACTCCTCCTGCATTAGGAAAATTCATTTCTCAGAATCCCGCTTCAAGAAATGGTTTAACCGTAACATACTGAGTTATAGTATTATAGCGTTTTTAAATAATAGTGAAGAAGATCGTGTGATTCGAACTGACGCTATGACAGCTCGAATCACGAAAAAAATTTGACCTAAGCGTTACACACCAGGCTACTAACCGTGTTTAGAATTTGATTTCCAAACTCGAGTATATTCCACTGGTATGAATTATTTTTATTTTATCGCTTGGTATACGGTTCTGATGTATTTTTCTTATTCGATTTTTTTTCGTTCGGTGTTCTTCACTATTTTTGCTTGTGAATTGTGTGTATCTGTTAGAATCGCTACAGTATTATAATATCACCTTGTGTTCACTAAATTTCACGTGATTTTCCGAGACGTGCCACGAACGATAGGAAAGAGATAGATATATGAGGTTTAGTGCCTATGAAAGGCCTAGTCTTTAACTATAAAAAAACATGTTTTATTTTAATTTAACGATACAAAATGGCGGCACAGCAGCACATGCAAGGAACAAAAATCTCAGACGGCCGACATGAATGCAGCGCTACAAATCATAATTTTTAATCTGGAGCAAAAAACCAAAAAGTTTTTTTTTTTAAATATGGCTGCAAATCTAGTGAACATCGTAGGGTTTATTCGACAGATTGATTTAAAAAAAAAACATTAATTTGTCCCTTTTTTCTTGTTTTTTCGCCAAAAATCGGTTAAAAAATTTATTTATCGCTTAAAAATCAATTTATCAAAAAAATTTCTGACGTTCAAGTCAACCGGATAGAAATTGAGGAAGTTGTTGCTGAGCGCAGTTTGAAAAACATGGAGTCGAGATATTTGAAGTGAAAGTTTTGAGTAGTGTTGTAGTTCTAATGGACTTCCTACAAATAGCTATTTCTTAGCCTTCCAATTGGCGTAGGAGAGACATTTATTAGGCTATTAGTCAAAACTAAAATCTGGAGAGTTATATGTGTTGGTATAATTCATATAGAGAATAATAAAGACTTCCATCATCATCATCACCATCGTCGGCACTACAACGGGGATCCGTTCTTGGCCTTATTTAGCAAATCTCGAGGCTTATTAAATTTTCCATAATAATTTATTTTTACAGGCAAGGTTATTAGCGTTGCGCCAAAATAAAGACCTCGGCACACTTGAAAACCGCTAATCTTGATTCAACATTACGCTCGGAAAAACGAATTTTTGACATATTTACTGGTCCTGGTCTACGCCATCCCTCCATCGCAGACAAGGTCTGCCGCACTGTCTCCTTCCATACATCCTGCCACAAAGGACTTTCCGGGCAGGGTCCTCTTCGCTCATTCGAGCTAGGTGTCCCGCCCACCGGAGTCTACCGAGCTTGATTTTTCTTACAATATGAGCTTCAAGGTAGATTGCGTACAACTCATGGTTGTAGCGTCTCCGGAATCGTCCTCCCTCACAATTCTCCTTAAGACCTTTCTCTCGAACGCGGCCAAGACTTCAGAGTGCCTTTTATTAAGCACCCAGGTCTCGGATCCATACATGAGTACTGGTAAGACCATGGTCTTGTACAGTAGTAGCTTGGATGTTCTGGATAAATTTCGGGATTTAAAGAGCCTTGATAGACCATAGTAGGCTTTGTTGGATTTAATCAGCCGTTCGCGTATTTCTTCTTCGGCTGATACTATTGACCCAAGGTAGTTAAAGGATTGCACTACTTCAAATTCGTGCACCACTACCCTGATAGTTTGACCAACGTTAGGTCTTCTCTTCGCAGAAGTTGCCACCATGTACTTGGTTTTTCCCTCATTAATGCGCAGTCCCAGTTTTTGTGCCGCCTGCTCGATCTGGGTGAAGGATTCCTGTACCGCCTATTCGGTTCTACGGATGATGTCGATGTCATCTGCGTAGGCAAGTATCTGGCTGGACTTGGTGACAATAGTCCCTCTTGTTGTAACGCCAGAGTCACGGATTGCTTTCTCCAACGCCAGGTGGAAGAGGAGGCAGGCCAGACCGTCCCCTTGTCGGAGTCCATTATAGATGTTTATTGGTTTGGACAGCAATCCCGCTACTTTTACTTGACTAGTTACGTTGGTCATGGTCAACCTACAAAGTCGTATCAATTTATTTGGAATGCCGAATTCTCTCATGGCATTATATAGTTCTACCCTGGCTATGCTGTCGTAGGCGGCCTTGAAGTCTATAAACAGATGATATAGTGGAATCTTAAATTCCAGACATTTTTCCATCGCCTGCCTAATCAGTAATACAGTCGATGGAAAATTCGAGTTAATCCATCCAAAGCAGTAACTATAATTCTGAGTAGTAAACCTTCCAACGCTACCTCTTGATATTCACAGAATATTCGAATACAAATAAGATGTACTACGATTAGACCACAGGACAGGATGAAATACCTTGGAGTCATCTAAATCCCAAAAATGAATTTCATCAAACATATGACCCACATTCTTCAAAGGGCCTCGGTAGGTCTAAGCAACACCATAACATTTTGAAGTGGAGCAACAAAGTTGACACCAAAGTTAAGCTTCTCTGCTATAAGCAGCTAATCCGATCTGGAATATCGTACGCCTTTCGCATATGGTCCTGCATATCTTCGACGCAAATGGAAAAACTTCGAGTTTTCGAAAGGAAACTCCTCAGAAGATGCACCAACCACTCTAGAAAGCCTGACGGTCGTCATTACTCCAACACCCACCTATACGAGGGTGCCTCCATTACTCTATCAACGAGTCATCCAACAATTAGCATACAAGTACCTCAAAAGCATTCAGAACCGCGAGAACCTACTTGTACGTTCTTAACCCTTCTCTCTTTCGATCTCTTCGAATCCGACTACCACAATTTCCTCTTCAGTGCAAAACTGAAGAAAGTACCCTTCCCAACAACATTCCTCCCTATAATAGAGGATTCTTGAACCCATTCTATAGGGTGTACTGCTAATACACCAGATACATGCACGAACAGGGCAAGACGGCACAAACATACACACACACCGACCACAGTGCAAATTATCAGACGCCAAAGACGTGACTGCGTTTATTACCGCACTTGCATGATTTCTTTCCCACCATTCCCCCATCCAAGTGGTTAGAAAACAATTGAACTATCTCTGTCCACACTATACCTTGGATACCCCCCCCCCCCTTCTCTTTCTCCTTTTTTCAGATATCTTAAGACCGAGCCCATCATCCTCACGTATGTGGGTGATTCTGGTTATCGTAAGATGATCAGAAGCCAGAGACAATATGAAGGGCACATTTGTCGTTGTATCGCTTAAGTTGGCCTCCCGCCATTTTTTTTTTTGTTAAAGGATTCAATCCAATATGTTGTTATTATAACAATACCGTCGCGTTTTCAGTTCACAAGTTAAATGCAATGTCCACTTTTCGTTACATCTAAACAGCCGGAGCTGTGGATAAAGTAAGATAAACTACTTTTATAATTGACCATCCACGGAAAGCAGAAGACTATACGATGACCCTTGAGTGGTGATTGGGAGCCGCTAAATGTGAAAGCCGACCCGACGCCACACAAACTTTATATTACAAACTGACACTGCGGACATTGATCCCCAATTGGTGGTTCTGAAAAAATATTATCCTACAAACGGGCCCTGCGAAATTGTCGCCCAATATGCATTGCAAATTATTATCGAACACTCCCCAAAACTGACAGTACACCTCCCCTTACCCTCTGTTATTAGAACGTAAGAGGTCTCCGCCCAAAGACCTAACCCCTTCTGAAAAACTCCAATGCCCTGCCTGTTGACATTTTCGCTTTAAGCGAAACGAACTTAATCCTCAGCTTTCACAACCTGGAACTGTGTCCCCCTAACGTTCACCATCTTCCGTGATGACTTTCTCAATCATACTACAGACATTTCCCCCCAGGGCGAGGACTGCTCCTCGCTGTCCATAACATCATCGATTCGTCACTTATCACTCTCGCTACCTCCTTCAAGCTGGACTTTGTGGCTGTCAAAACCACTGTTCCTCGGAAATCAATCTTTGTCATGTGCTTCTATATCTTGTCATCCCAGCCTATTGAAGTTTTCGAGCTTGACCATAATGCTATCGACCACATAATCGAGCTGAGTAATTACGAGGACGACATAATCGTCTTCGGAGATTTTAATCTCCCACAACTCAATTGGGCTTTATCTGCCGATCAATCACAGTTCTCTCCCATCTGCAAAGGAATGTCTCTTCATTGATCGACTAGATGATTCTTGCCTCTATCAGGTCAATAACGATGATTCTTGCCTCTGATGTTCTTTGCTCTGCCATTTTCTAGGATTTTTTCGACCCGAGTCTTCTTCCATTCGCGTTTGAAAAGTCTCATTGTCTCTTTCCGAATTGTCGCGTATCTTTCTGCGTTGACTTCATCATATCTTTGTAAGTGGATCACTCTGAGGCGTTTACGTTTTTAGATCTTCGCCCTGCACTCATCGGCAAACCAAGGTTTGGACTTAATTGTTTTCTTAAATCACTTTGGTAGAAAGCTTGACGTGGTGTGGGGGCTTGAACTACAATGAATCACTCAGGTTATGCTGGCGGAAGTAGGGTCACCCATGTCAGACAGGCTACCGAGGAGTAACACACAAAGATCTACCACCCCTAATCTAGGTAGTTACGCGTCACCGAGCCCATTGGATGGTTTGCAGCCAGGAATATACCGGCTGTATTATAACAGTGCCTCTCTGATTCCGGGTCGAATCAGAGCAGTAAGCAGACCTTATCATATAAAAAAGGGGCTCTGCTATGGCGGACCATTTGAAACCCCAGAGTGATCCAATGAAATGGATGATCAATACACAAAAAACAATCTCACAAAAAACCCGGTAGGCGTAGGTGTGATGAGCCAACACTACCATAAGGAAACAAATCATCAGGAAAACACAGACTCGGCAAAAAGAAGACGTAGGGAAAAACGGAAAAAGTGGGATATAGGCGTCGGCACGTGGAATGTTCGAACGTTATATAAACCAGGCGCGATACAGACGGTCGTAGAAAACACAAAACAATAAAATGGACAACGTCGCTCTTCAGGAAGTCCGACTCCCACATCATGTAATGGAAACCAACGGATTTATACTGGTGTGTGGAGGTACCGATACACATAACCTCGGAACCGGCTTCATCATAAGCAAGAAGATTACGCCCCATGTAAAAGATGTGAAATTTATTAATGAGCGAATGTCTGTGCTAAAAATACAGGGACCATGGTACAATTATGTATTTATAAACAGAATTGTACCATGGTCCCAACAGAATCTACGGACGAAGAAACGAAGGGCACGTTCTACGAGACCCTAGAGGATGTATTTGATGGGATCTCATCATTCGATGTTAAAATCCTCCTCGGGGACCTCAATGCGAAAATTGGAAAGGAAGACATCTTCCAACCAACTATAGGTAAAGAAAGTCTACACGACGTTTCAAATGATAATGGAATTCGAATTATCACGTTCGCAGCGTCAAAAGATCTGTTAGTAAAAAGCACGACGTTCAAGCACAAGGAAATTCATAAAGCCACATGGATATCACCCGCCGGCGTAACGCGTAACCAAATAGACCACTTCCTCATAGACAAAAGACACCACTCGAATATTCTTGACGTAAGATCATATAGAGGAGCAGATTGCGACTCCGATCACCTTCTAGTGATGGGCAAAATCAGGAGTCGCCTCGCAGCAATCCCACATGGGCGGTCACGGGAGACAAGCAAAAAGTTCGACACTGATAAACTGAAAGACCTACGCAAAAGGGCTGAATGTCAAGAGGAACTAACGAATAGATTTAGCATTCTAGAGAATGTGAGCAGTGAGGAAGAGGAAGCTAATAGTGTGGACACTAAATGGAAATCGATCAGAGACACAATCAAACAAACAGCCCAAGAGGTATTAGGATTTAAGAAAACAATTAAGTCCAAACCTTGGTTTGACGATGAGTGCAGGGCGAAGATCGAAGGACGTAAATGCCTCAGAGTGATCCACATACAAAGATATGATGAAGTCAACGCAGAAAGATACGCGACAATTCGGAGAGAGACAATGAGGCTCTTCAAACGCACAAAACGCGAATGGGAGAAGACTCGGATCGAAAAAATCCTAGAAAATTCTAGGGCAATGAACATCAGAGCTATGTATGTCGGCATAAATTCAATTAGAAACGGCTACCGAGGGAGAGTCAAAATAATTCGAGACGGAAACGGCTGTCTGGTCACAGAAACAAACAATGGCGGACTATTTGAAACCCCAAGACTGTTGCCACGAAATGAATAATCAAAATGGGTTTTGGTCACGTTACATTTAATTGTACTCGAACGTTTTTTCGGCTACTTTACAGTAACTTCATACAGCTACCAAGAGTGGTTTTATTACCTTAAAATGATAAATCCCTTATTCGTAAGTGACATTTAACCATAAACATATACGGTATCATTATATATTGATGCGCCGGCAACGTTCATCACAATTCCTAATAGCGCCCTTTCTTTCAAAAGGGTTGGCCACCCCCACTTTAGAGCACTGTAATCTGATGAGTTTGGCGGCCTGCTCACTCTAGCTAAATTTCAATATCCACTTGGCTTGAGAAGTATTGATTCCTGACATAGTCTAACCGATTCGAAGTTCGCCCACACGAGCTGTATGCCAACTAAACCCTCAACCTTTCGATTAGCCATTATTATTGTTTTTTCTCTTGTTCGTTAAATAAAGCGAACACACATTCTATTTTGTTTTATTGATTATTTGTAGGTGAATCAGATTTACCTCCCTGATGTGCCTACCATAATGCTCACCTACTGAAAAATAGTTGTTCAAATTGTCATGTAGAACAACTGAAAGGATGGCGGAACATCAAAGGTGCACGCACTAGACAGGAGATAATAATGTGAATACATACACCTGGTCGATGGGTAGACACCATACCCGAGAATGGTTTTAATTTAACTTCATTCAAAAAAGCTCGACCAAAAATAACGAGTACATAGTACATAGTATTTGCGAGATTCAAAACAAAACCGAACTTTAATTAACAAGTGGAAATTCAAAACAGAATTCTAGGTTAACAACCGCAACATATGCAAAATGTTTGTCCCAGGTCATAGACACCATTGGTTTTTGTTGTATACTGTAATCAACAGGACACTAAATTTTAATTAACTGAGGTAAAATGGAACTACAAACATTGCCGCTAGCTACTACCCTCAATTCAATTGTATTATAGAAACGTGGATACGTCGACATTACCGTAGGATTACTCTGCCTAGTTTTGTAATGTTTTTCTCTTCTTGTTTGTTTTGTAAAAGAATGAAAGTCCTCGGGCGTGTTACAAATTGGAATTTACATCTCCGACCAAAATTGAATAAAAAACGGAGTTAAGAACAATTTTAATTACAACCAGTTTACTCATGGCAGCGAACACATCCGATTTAATTGATTTTCTTCCGGTCCATTATTAATTACGAATTTTTGCTAGAGCGGCGATAAATGCTCCACAATTGATTACATGTCTGTTTCATTCGAGAACTTTAACCTCCAGGCATTTTTTGAATTTCTTATGGAGATGGCAGCACATGTTTTTGTTGGTACTCGTGATGAGTCGTAATTAAAACCTAGACTTAGCTTAGAGATTTAACAGATAAAAAACAACAACTTTGACGCATTAAGATTACAGATTACAGTGCAACTTGAAACTAATAAAAATGCATTACTCCTTTGATGGATATAAAAAAAAATAATGTTAACAAGATGGAATATTTATTTCATGTAATTATCTTATATTTAAAATTAAAACTTGAGCTATAATATATTCAGGTAATGCTTCAAATACAACCTCTACCATGGCTGGGGTTGACGTTCATGACATTGAAGAGAACTTTCTTTGTAATATCAAAACCCTCACCAATATAATTAATCAAGACAGTTGGTTTCAACCACATCGACTTAAAATAGAATTTATTATTCCCTGGTCTGTTGTAGTATAAAGCCATATAACAGCTACCAAGGCATTTTATAAAGACAAATTACAGAGGCGACACAACAGAACGATGTCTCTAAAGGCGATAATGCTTTTACGTGATTTCTCACCGAGGGTTGATATACACCGTCGCGTCGTCAGGATAATTTTCAAAGGTCAGTGCGTGATTCGTTAATTGTAATAAGAATGTAAAGAAGAGACGAGATCTCACCAAAAATAAAAACGTCAATATAATAAGATAAACAAAAAACATTCTCTGATACAATACAATACTTTAATAGTAAGAAAAGCAAGTAATAATTTAGACCGACGATGGTACTCGTACAAAGCGAGTTAATTGTTAACCAAGTTAAATAATTATAAGAACTTACTTGGTCGGCGCTAAGGTTTGGGCCTCCACGAATAACTCTACTACCAATTTGTCTGATCTTTACCTAAATGTTCCCAGTTTCGGGCACCAAGTCATTTAACGTCAAACGTGACTAAATATGGAACCGTTGATGTAAGGTCGGGCTAATGATTTAGCTCACCGAGGGGGGGATACAGCTTGTTGTTAAACCAACTCTCACTACCCCGGTCTTTGACAAATTGCTTGCAGTCTCGCCCGCCAAGGATTAAGATCGTTCTCTATTTGAAGTGGGGTTTGGATCCAACCCCTGTAGGTGAACATCCGTCGTATGTGACCTAACCATCTTCAAATGGGTTTTATTATACACGTATTGTGTCGTATTGTTCAAGTTCCATTAGCAAAAAGACAATCGAATTTCGCACAAATAACTTTACATTTGAAAAAAATCTAAAAATACCTCTAAGGCAAAAGGTGAGAGGGAGTTTTATACATGGGGCTACCTAGATTCTTCTAGGTTGGTCAGGTACCATCGAGCTAGAGGTCACAATAGAATTGAAAATGTGCATTTGTCATAACCATTTTGAACTGGTAGAAATGGGATAAACATCTTTAAGCGCTTCACAGAAGGACAGGCCTATCAACGTTCAATTACTCGCCTAATGAGAAGACGTTAAAATCGAACACTAATTCCTCAATTCCCAGAGAGACCCACCCTTACAATAGGAGCACACACAACAGCTGCACGCTATGTGCAAATGGTATAAAAGGCGTACAATTGGACCCTGTTCAGTATGATTGTAGAGCTTAACAGGTTTACGTAGGTTTGCCTTCACTGACAGTCACTAAAGGCCAAAGGAGACCATGGCGGCTTTAAATTACGCCTGTAAATTTCCAATTATTATGCAATCATTTTGCGACATTGTAAAGTTAAAGTCCCCTCTCTGAATGCTGCCATTCGTGGTTTCTCCTCGATTTTTAATCATGAGTACACTACGAAAGTGAAAGAATTGTTAGTTGTCTGGTCAATCATTTTGAAATATCTCGAAATGTCGATGGGTTCGGTTTTTGTTGTTGTTCTGTCGGTATTGGCTCTTAGCTTCGTTCGCTCACAAGTAGTGGCGGTTTTGTTGTTCGTCGTACAATAATTAACTTTTTTAAACTCACACGCTCACAAAAGACGATTCTTAGGTACTCTTAAATGTTAAAGCTGAAGAAGAGATAAAGAAAGAACAGTTAGAGGATGAAAAAATGAGGTATCCGTGTACATTGTTCTTAAATACCTACTTACTAAAACGACGACGAAACGGACGGTCAGGCAAAACATTCCGCACTCGAATGGTTCAGTTTATTTCTCTGTTTATTTGTACGTCTGAAGTTAACTTTTAATGTGAAATGATGCGTATTCTCTGATTGACGGGTATCACAGGAGAATGTTTGAAAAAGTGGAACTTATTCATAATTTCAGCTGAGGAACAACCATGATAATACCCATAGAAAAGGAATAGGGTCGACCCTATGTTCTTACGACGCGCACGTGTAGCTCTGTTTTGGATGCCCTTCACTAACTATGGGAATTGAATTCCCATTGTGGCCAGATTGGATGGAGCTGAGTATTTCTATCAAATACTTCATCTTATGACACCGCATGCGTCGGCCGCGGTTTTCATACCTTCAAATATGAGGTTATATGTGGTTGTTGTAATTAAGGGTCGTGTACCGGAGATTGATGCTTCCTTGACTTCGATGAAGCTTTTTTTGACAAGGGGCAACACTGGGTTTTTAAGGCACTGAATTGTATCCAATTAAATAATCTCCGTGAGCGTATGCTATTGACATCGGAATTCTATGAATTGGGCATATCCCGCTGATTGATAATGAAGTTTGAAGAGGTTCGTTGAAAATGCTTCTATGAGATTTTTTTTTCTTCGGTAGGAAGTGAAAATCCATGGCATGCCGGCTTTTTACTGAAAAAATCCTCTTCCCGGCAGCCCATTTCCCGTTATTCTCCACTAAACCCCTCATCCTCACCTCCACATATACTCCCATCCTAGCCTCCGACACACCCTCGCCTTCCCCTGCCCTACTACTTATACTATTGTCTATCTATATTTGTTTAGTTCCCTTTAATAGCTCCTCCTACCAATATCCCCATAAGCCACTGCTGCCTCCAAGCCCTCATGCTTAATTTTTAAGTTAGTTCGTAAGTTTATTTATATATTTATACCACGAAATAAATGAGGGTCCTGTCCTCACTTCATTCATTCATTCATTCATTCATTCATTCATCCATTAATTCGTTCATACATTCATTCACTTATTCATTTATTCATCATTCATCTATTCATTCATTTATTCATTCATTCATTTATTCATTCATTCATTCATTCATTCATTCAGGCACCAATAACACGGTACGTAACCATTCAAAAATCCAACTGAACCTCTGCAACACCCTCATAAAACCATCTAAAACACTAAAATACTTGGGCATTACTTTCGAAAATAATCTCTCTTTCACGACTCACATAAACAATGTCATCCGCAAAGCGGGGACTCAGCTGAACCTTTGTCGGAAAGTAATGTGGAAGGCAGATGGTCTCTCTCAGCAAGTCAAACTTCTACTTTATAAACAAATCATCAGGCCCACACTTACTTACGCTTGTCCCATCTGGTTCCATATCTCTCCCTCTCAAATGGAAAAACCTCGTATCTTCGAAAGGAAGTGTTTCAGACTAAACACAGGGCTACGTCGACAGCGCGACTCCCACAAATATATCAGAAGCCTTACGCTATACCACTCCGTCGGCCTGGAGAGATTGGATAGAAGGTTCCTGGAATTGTCGATAATATTCATTGAAAACCTGTCAGCCAATCCAAACCCTCTCATCAATTCGCTTAGCCTCCCCAGCCTCAATGCATCAAATCCCTATCTTCATGCACTCCATTTAAAAGCTCTCTTCTACGCAAAAAGATTAATAAACGATGCGAACGAAATCATCTACCATAACAGGGTAACCGATCTTAACCACTTTAAATACTCAAACATTCAACCCTTTTCTCGGGTTCTTTCCTTTAACGAGCAGTCGGTGGAGAGACCTCCCTCTGCAGCTCCCTACCCTCCTTAGGTTATGTAAAATATGAAATTTCGACTTAAGCTTAAGACTAGGCTAAATTGTTCTACATGGCTAAATGTGAATTTATTTAACTACCATAGATATAAGCTAGATTTAAGTAGAGGTAAGTAGTTTTTAAGAATATTTATTCTAAACATAAGTAATCCATCCTGGTTTTCATGACCTTTCCAGGAGTCCTACTAGTAAATTGTATCTGGAATAAATCTCTATAGACGTAAGACCTCCAATTAAATACTACTTGAAAAAATGTTCTAGACATTGTAAGTAAAATTGTCACAACTTAGTTAAGCTAGCTGTAAACTTATGTAACTAAACTTATAATGGTCAATAAAGACAGCGTTATATAAATAAAATAAAAAAATATAAAAGCGTAACAGCGGGAGTCGTCGAAAGAGCTCCCAAGGAAACAGTCTTGATAAAGACTAGCGAATAAAGAGATCAGACAATAACAAGATAATTATTCATAGAATTCAGCAAATAAAGAATTAGGTAAAGTCTCGTTCTAATCGTATTGGCGCGTTTTATATTGTCATCGTATTGTTTTCTAGCTTGTCTTCTTTCGTTGGTCGTTTCCACTTTTGGTAGACTCAAACGCCCGTTTCATCCAGAGAAGAGTCCGGCTCTGGAGGTACAATCCTTGGAATTGACAAAAGCATCGTTGGCCGGCCAGTGCCGGGGAAAAGACAGTCCACTCGAAGAGAGACTGAGGCAGCGCTAGAGAAGCGCCGTTTGTTGGTTTCGGTTTCTCTTCATTTCAGCAACAGTGAGAGTAATCAGGTTGCGAAGATTAAGATGTGCCAGACAACGATAGGACCGTGCGTAGAATTCTTGATGGTAGTGTGGGGGTACAAGGTCGATGTGTCGGCGTATGACACGGTGTTCTACCTCGTCCCACTAACTGATTTTGCCGAAGTTGCTAACCAAAAGTTAATCACCGATGCACCAAAGAACGATCACCACGAAGGCGTTTTTTTTTTTGTTTTTCAAAACTGTATTTATTAACCACAATTAGAATTCGTACATTTAAGTAATACAGTGACTTAAAATTAATTTTGTAATAATTGCTTACATGTAATTATTATAATAATATATACATTTTCCAAACAATATTTTATGAGATATAAGATAGATGCGTGTTTATAAATTTAGTGGTATTATCTTCATGGAAAAGGTCAGAAAACCAGGAATTTGTTTTTTCAACTTTACTTAATCTAAACTTAATCCTAATTATATAAATAACTTAACCTAATTTAGCCTGATTACAGTATGATTTTCATAAAGCCATAAACAAAGTTTTATAATTAATGGGATATATGTTATGAATTAAAGGATGTGGAATGAGGCCAGTTATGGGTTAGAGGTAGAGTATTTCTCTCCGGTTGTTCGTTGGAAAAGCGTAGGATGTTGGAAAACGGTTGGACGTTGCAGTATTTGAACTGGTTAGGGGTAACTTCGGTGTTGTGGTATATGATCTCATTTGAATCATTTACCAGTCTGCCTGAGGCGAAGATAGCTCTGGTGTGAAGACAGTTGGGGTAGTTAGTTCGGATATCTAGAGGGTTCTCTAAGAGCGAGGTTATTATGGGATTGGGATTATTTTGAAGGTTTTCGATAAATTTGATAGACAGTTCGAGGAATCGTCTATCGAAGCGCTCGATACCAGCGGTATTGTAGAGTTCGACGTTACTATAGTACTTATAGGAGTTAGGACGACGATGTAACCCAGAGACATACCTAAAGCATTTTCTTTCGAATACTCGTAATTTCTCCATTTGGGAGGGAGTGATAGGTACCACAATGGGCATGCGTACGTGAGTGTGGGCCTGATAATTTGTTTGTAAATGAGCAGTTTGACTTTGTGAGAGAGACTATTAGGTGTCCACATTATTCTTCTACAGAGATTAAGCTGAATTGTGGCTTTTTGAAGGGAATTTTTAATGTGGGAGGGAAAAGACCAGTTATTAGAAAAAGTGATTCCCGGATATTTTAGGGTTTTATCAGAGTGTTGTTCAGTTGAATCTTAATTTTGTTGTGGCAGCGTCTAGTGTTGTTTGTACAGTGCTCGTTTTTGCCCTTGAACACTATGAGCTGCGTTTTATTTGGATTAAGGTGGATTTTCTACTTATTAAAGTATGTTGATAGGTTAGGGAGGAAGTTGTTAATGCGGTTTCTTGCAGCCTTAACAAATTTGCTGCTAGAGTAAAACCACGAAGGCGAAGTGCCGCTGACAGATATATCGCCATGGCACCAAAAACTGTCACCAAGTAAACTGTTCGCACCGGATATGATTAAAACACAGTCGCGCGAGTGAAAAATGAAACACTATATTTATATATGGTAATGAATAATCTTTTATTCGATGAAATTTATTTATTAATAACGGTTATTTAATCATTTTACGTCGACTATGGACATACACTGTTTCGTTATTTAAATTTTTCTGTACAACTCGACATAACACTTATATCATGAAAGGTAACTAAAGACACGACTCCGGGGTATATACGAGGGTGTATATTTACGCGTCTCCGCAGCCGGTGGAGACCGGGAGTGAAGCGTGACCATTCTGGTCCGCGGATGTAAAAGGACTCAACGATATTCAATCGTTGTTAAAAGAAATTCAGCTGTGAAATTGGTTCTCTTAAATTAAGGGTGCATTTCCTGTTCCAAGAGAGACGTAAAGTCTCTCTTTTGAATAACCAAACCGATCTCATAGAGGAGATTTTCACGATACACAAGTGACGACGTACGGTTCTTTTCATGGCTCAACGATATGGTGAATAATCTGAAACACAAAGAAAGGGAAAGGATCGTAGAGATGTTTGTTTATGTGAAAATGTTACTGGGAAACGGGTTCAGAACTATGTAGGATAAAAGAGATTTATAACTTGTGTCTATGCTGTGGTGCGGATGCGTAGGTAAATCTATCGCCATTAGGAAGAAGCGCTAATGGTATTTCCATTTACACAATGGGAAATGTGTTAATGGCATCGCTAGTAAGGGTAGGTATTGAGTTCCTATTTGCATTTGAATATGCTGTAGGATTTCATTGATGCAAGAGACGCGGAATGCGTATTTGCTTTGGTCCCTAGGGTGTAAGTCGCCAGCCAATGTGTATGCAGGGAACATTGTTGTACACATGGCGCGGCTGGAAAAAATAGACGGCGCAGTATTTATGATCCCTGTCATGAAGGTTACAATGTATGTAAATCTAATTATTTTGTTTACCGGAATTCATCTAAGGAAATTTGACTGGCGACGTAGATGCCGAAATTGATTGGAAATTTCTGGTAAGCTAATAAAGAAATCTTAAGGAACAGTGGTATGCGAAGAGAATGCATGAAGGTAAGTTTTCTTTACAGGGAGTTAAAGATCATAGATTTGATCTCTTAAATACGTGCAGCATTTTTAGGTGCCGAATGCGAATGCATTGGCGAGGACTTGAGCGTCTTGGGTGATGATTATGGGGGTTTTTTTAGGGAGGTAAACCGTGGGATTTGGCGGAACCGCCACAGTAGACCAATGGAACCAACTGACAGGAAACGATGGCGGAGTCGAGTCGGAGACCTCATGAACTTCCGTGTTCCTACAGGCCAATAAATAGTAAATAGTATAATAATTTATTTTTAGTAATTATTTTAGCACTTGTCCACCAGCAAAAAGTATTGTGTTGGTGGGCCAAAGAAATGGCGCCAAGAACAATGATTAGTTGCCGTTGACTGAAACAAGTCGGAATTTAAATGCTGTAAAAAAAAGGAAAAGAATACCTTAATTTGAATGCCGGCAGAACCCCCAGCAATAATCCTCCAGATAATGTAAGTCGTTTGATTGAAGATTTATTATAAATTAGTTTCTTTATTTAATTGATGCGTTTGATTTACAGAGATTGCGAACTTTGTCGCCAAAAACTAACAAAAAGAAGGGTTTATTTACTAATAATTGCTTGACAACCAAAATTATTCGTCTGTCAGCTGGTTGCTGACATTTGTTATTTTTGGTTGCTCATGGCTGCATTCAATTGCGAATTCGCTGGCTGCATCTAGTGCGAATCCGCAACAGTAATATATTTACATTATTTTTCTTAATTATTTTTACTAATTTTATCATTTCTTTACTTTCTTCCTCTATCTTTTTATGATTTAATGTTCCCAATATCCTTTCGATTTGTAAGTTCATTTCCATTTATTTAATCCTATCTTCTCATTTTTTTCCTAGTAATTATTTAATTCCATTTCATTTTATTCTGTCCTGATTTAGTAATTATATTTTTCTTTTAATTCAATTTGATGTTATCTTGTCTTATATCTTCATTTGTTTTTTTTTTTTAGTGTTTATAGATTATCATCATCATCATCATCGGCACTACAACCGGGGACCGGTCTTGGCCTTATTTAGCAAGTCCTAAGGTTTGTTAAATTTTCCATAATGATTTATTTTTTCTGGGCAAGGTCATTAGTCTTGCGCCAGAGGCTCCCCGACGGGGAATCGAACCCCGGTCTCCCGGGTGACAGGCGGGTATACTAACCACTATACTATCGAGGAGCCCGTTTATAGATTATAGTGTTTATTTAATTATTTTATTTAATTATTTTCAAACTGATTCTGTTTCAATTTCATTCCTTCTTCATTTTAATCTCCTACGCATTATGCGGTTCATGTTTGGATTAAATATTTTTTTATTGTCTTTTTTTTTCCGTTTTTTTTTCTCTGCATACCTAATTTTAGCACTCGACATTTTATTTTGCTTACATACGGTTCGTTTTCTGTGATTGCAATAATTGATGAGGGTTTACTGACGTAAAACCCACTGAGACGGGAAGGAAAGATCATGGTAATGAAGATTGTAATCCGTTTTTCAATAAAACTCAATTGAAATGAAGTTAAATAACAGGCATCAACTGAATGCAGATAAAGAAGGAATTAGATCCCTTTCCTGATGTAGGTTGTGTATAATTGGAACTTTAATCTTTTCGAATCCTCTTAGACTAGTTCCGTACTTCTTTCAACATTTTTTGCCCAATTTCCCTTCCCGAAAATGTTGTATTTTGAAAGTCCATTCTATCTGTTCGCTTCACTTAAATGGACTTCCACGTCCATCAAAAATCTTTGCAAGCCTCTACCTTGCCCATCCGAAATCCCCACATCCAATGGATTAGAATTCGTCAACGCATCTGAAGTTTAAACTGACTCACTCCGTCAAGCATGAGTTTAGCTTCACTGCCGCAACTAGTCTATAGTGTCAACTAATTAACGCATTCACAAAACATCTACAAAATATAAATGCGCCGCTAAAGTAGTTTTTTCTCCTTGTTTGCGGGTATGTGATCGAAATGTACTTAAGTGATGTGGCGCGTCGCAACAGTAGCAACTTGGTAGGCACTGCATGTCGCAAACGCGCACCCACATACCGCTTGTCGCGAGTTGACAAACCACAATTAGCACCTTTTGTGGTATGGAACCATTCAATAGTGGGAAATGGGAAATACTCCTTCAAATATTCAAACAGCGAAAAATGAAAAAAGTGAAGAAAAAAAATAGAAAACAGAAAACACAACCTGCCCATGAAAAGTTCAAATTACCTGTGGGCCGAGTCTTACTACTACTGACCGTGAAAGTGGGTCCAGAGAAATTGATAACGATGCTGTGAAAAAGTTCCCACGCAACGGAAGTCATGGGACCCCGGCGAAGACTGAACGAAAGCGTATTCAGGGTGTGAACTTGCTGTGAGAATCTACTTGTTGCATGGCATTTCTTGAAGTGTTTTCAGTCGAAGATACGATAAAAGGTTTTTGGAGCTTATTAGATTTAAGTTGGATTTGTTTTTAGTTCTATTCCGCAAATGGGACTGTTCAATTTTAATGAGAAGTAGCTGTAGGATTATTAATGTTATTTATTTATAAGCTAATAATTACATTAGTCCTTGATTTTTTATATCATATTAGAAAAATCGGTAGGTGTTAATGGTGAATTAAAAACTAAAGTGATTCTCGTGCAATAAAATTAAATAACTTATCTAATACTATTAAGAGAAAGTTGGCTCACAGGATGTAGTTGTTAATATGGATATATGTAATATGGATATAGATTTATTGACCCTTTTTCCTAACTGTTAGACTGATGAAAAGGTGTTCGGAATTTGTTACTCAAAATTGACAGGATTTTTATTTTTATGGAGAAATAACTTTATTTATCAACCACCTTTTACGGGTGGAACTATAACCGCTTTACTCTAGAATTCTGCGGTTTTAAATTTGAAGAACTGCAAGTGCATTTCACAGTCCAAGTTTGAGGTTAATTTTATACCACAGCAAGAAACTGAAGATAGAGATCGAAATAAATAGTAATCTGATGGTGCAGTGCTAGTGGTTGCGTTAAAACTTCCCAAAAAAAGGTCACCCAATTCCTGCTGGATTATCGAAAATATGTGTACGTTAGTTTTACTTTTTTTATATTACAATCTCCTACTCGGCGACCATAAGGGCGTGCGCGTTTTATAGAAAGACTGTTTGACTTTTGTTACCACTATCACAGGACGATAAATCTTCAATTATAGAGGATGAGGACGAGGACGAAGATGTCGAATTGGATGGAGAGGATCGTTCCCGGTGTTATTCCGCCGATCGAGAAGGGGGTGATTTTGTTTCTTACATGGGAGTTATAGTACGCTCGTCATTACAATCAGGTAATTCCTTGGTCGGGTTTCATCAATGATTTGGCAGTTCTGTGCAATGTCAGATGAATGATTAGAACTGTTCGACGGGGTAGGTGTATAATCGCGAAAAGATTGGCGACACCGGCACAGCATTAATTATGGTGTGATACATAATTAACACTGGTCGTAGATGCTGACATTGCGTTTGCTGATTCACCTGTTGTAGTAGTAATTCAAGACTTCTTTAACATCAGGTGACGTCAGCGACGGTGATTGTGGCGGAGTAAGTATCGGTTGTGGCGGCGATCGTAGTGGTGTAAATTGAATTAATAAGGTGTTATTGTCATAGAGGCTTACTACTATTACTGGGCTCCTCGATAGTATAGTGGTTAGTATGCCCGCCTGTTACGCGGGGGACTGATTTCACGGCGGGGAGCCTCTGGCGCAAGACTAACGGCCTTGCCCGAAAAAACAAATTATCATGGAAAATTTAACAAGCCTCAGGACTTGCTAAATAAGGCCAAGACCGGTTCCCCGTTGTAGTGCCGATGATGATGACGATTGTCATAGAGGCCAGATGGCAAAGTGTCTGGTTGCCTTCAACCCGGCGAAGGCCAGGACGATCCTTGTCCCTGTTCAATCCAAGTTGACATACAGTCTCCACGTGACACCTCTGGATAGCTACTTTGGCACCCGCCAAGTAGTGAACGAAATCCTGAGAAAGGTTGGCGTAAGGCTAATAACCTCACCCGTAAAAACAAATTATTATGGAAAATTGAATAAGCCTCGGATATGGACCGGATACACGCCGATGACCACGGAAACGAAAATGGCTAAACGATTTAAGAATTGTCTCATGGAATGCCCGCTCACTATACAGAGCTCGAGCTGCACAGCAGCTAGCCGATGCCCTGTCCGAATATAAGGCTGACATAACAGCATTACAAAAAATAAGATGGACGGGGAGTGGTGTTATTCAAAGGAGCGAGTATGACATTTATTACAGCTGTCATGCAAAACACAATGTGTTCGGGGTAGGCTTTCTAGTCAGCTAAAAACTGAAGCCTGCCATTATCGACTTTAATGCAATAAACGAAAGGCTATGCAATCTTCGCGTGCGAGGCCAGTTTAAGAACATAAGCCTCATTAGCGTTCACAGACCTACAGAGGAGTCCCCTGACCACGAAAAAGAAGAATACTACGAGAAAGTCGAACGGGCCCTCAATGCTTGCAAAAGATACGATGTGAAAATCGTTCTTGGTGGTTTGAATGCGAAAATAGGTCGGGGGCCAGTTATCAGGCACCATAGTTTGCATGAGACCACTAATGGCAATGCACTACCAGTTCAGGTTTCCGCGTAAAGACATCCATAAACCCACCTGGGTATCACCTGATGGAGCCACTCGCAACCAAATTGACCACTTGTTGATAGATCGCCGCCACTCCTCGAGCCTGATGACGGTACGAACGTACCGAGGTGCTAACATCGACTCGGATGACTATCTTGCTGGTATAGTTTTCCGAGCGCGGATTGCCTTACGGATACTTATTGCATCCGCGGATCAGGTTCGAATCAACACGGCTGCCTTACGCAATGAGAATACCAGTAATATGCGCTAGGACTCAACCTCGAAGATCTCGAGGGAGGGAAAGTAAGTCGTGGGGCCAGAGAACACATAAACATTAGGGGCAAGATATTTGAAAATGTCAAAGAATTTAAATATCTGGGAATAATACTGAAGTCCCCTCGATAGTATAGTGGTTAGTATACCCGCCTGTCACGCGGGAAACCGGGGTTCGATTCCACGTTGGGGACCCTCTGGCGCAAGACTAATGACCTTGCTCAAAAAAAAAAAAAAATTAATCATTATGGAAAATTTAACAAGCTTCAGGACTCAGGATGGTTGTAATGACGATTATGATGATGATACTGAAGGCCAGTAACGAAATGTGGAAGGAAATTGACAAAAGACTACACTCCGGCAACGCTAATTGGCACGCAGTCAGTAAAGTATTGAAATCCAAACTGCTGTCACGTAACATAAAGCTCCGTGTCTATAGAACCATAATCATGCCGATTGTTCTATACGGATGCGAAACATGGGCTCTCACAAAACGGGAAGAAAACAAGTTCCCCGTATTCGAGAATAAAGTTCTAAGGGGTATCTTTGACGGTAAATATGGCGAGGAGGCAGGACAATGGAGGAAACTCCACAACCACGAATTGGAAGATCTATACCGTAAACCTACAATAGTGAGAGTAATCAGGTCGCGAAGATTAAGATGGGCCGGAATGGACAACGATAGGAACGTGCGTAGAATGCTAGACGGTATACCAACGGGAAAGAGGCCGGTAGGACGGCCGCGACGGAGATAGCAGGACAATGTTAGGTTGAGGAGATCGGATCGGCTGATCAAGCGTGGAAGGAGAGTGCACAGGACAGGGAACGATGGCGGAGTCGAGTCGGTGAGGTCATGAACTTCCAGGTTCTTACAGGCCAATAAATAATAATAATAATCATCATCATCAACCGGGAACCGGTCTTAGCCTTATTTAGTAAGTCCTGAGGCTTGTTAAATTTTCTATAATGATTTGTTTTTCCGGGCAAGGTTATTAGTCTTGCGCCAGAGGTTATCCACTATACTATCGAGGAGCCCAAAAAAAAAAAAAATAATAAATAATAGTAATAATAAAATAAAGTACGCTTTTGATCCTGCGAATATGGGACGAGTAGTGAGGAGAACAAACCTGACTAGCATATTCAAGAAGGGGGTGAACAAAACCTCTATAGAACGATCGGGAAACGTAGGGATTAGAGAATTCTTTCGAGCAGCGTTTCACAAAACCAGTGACAGAGTTGGCCTTGTGAATGATGTGATCAATATGTGGGATGAAGTTAAGCTCCCTATCACAGAAGATGCCAACGTCACAAATCGATTGTACAGGTGATATCTGTTGGTTGAGTAAGACATAGGGACGTAGCAGGGAGGCGTATTGTTTACGGGAGAACTGTGATTTAGTGACATTTGGCAATATTTAGTTCGAGGTAGTTGTTTTAGCACCAAGTTGAAAGAAAAGCTGTCAACATCCATTTGGAGAAGTGGGAAGTCGAGAGAAGAGCGGATCGTCTTGAAGAGTTTAGTATCGTCCGCGTATAGAGAGATGGAGGAATGCTTGATACTAGAGTCTATATCATTAATAGTAAGAATAAATAGGTGGGGTCCAAGGTGACTGCCCTGAGGAACCCCCGACGTGGGAAGAAAAGGATTGGAGAAGGTGGATCTAAATCCGACACAGTACGTTCGATCGTTAAGACAGGAAGATATCCACGTGATCAGTTGGGGTTCCAAACCAAAGGAGGATGGGGATTCAACTAGATTGGTGGTGGTTGACCTACCCGTAAGGAAACCGTGCTTGTTGGGTGAGATGATAGATTTGCAGCAAAAACATAGCGCGTTGGTAAGAATGCCTTCGAACAATTTTGGAATATGTGACAGTCTAGCGATGGGACGGTAGTTACTAATATGCTTTTTTGGTTACTTTTTATGTATGGGAGTGACCAAAGAGGATTTCCAAATATTTGGGAAGACACCTTGTATAAGGGATAGATTGAAAATTTTTGATAGCGGGAGAGAAAGAGATGAGGAACATTTTTTTAAAAGGACAGCAGGGTGTCCATCTGAGCCAGAGCTGAACTTGTGGGGGTTTCAGGTAGATGTCCCTACGTAAGGCACTGGCTCAATGACGTCCCACCGTCTGCTATCGTTCACCACCAAATAAGAAGACAACGTACAAATGTATGATTCCACGTAGAATTTATTTTAAGCACTGTTTCACACAAATAATGATAATTGTTTGGAAAAAGTTTTTTGGGATGTTTCTGTTTAGATGCTGTTCGAATGTCCTCTCCTATTTCCCTGTATAAATGTTGTCTAAGCGTTCTTTTATGTTCAAGTTTTGTTACTTATTTTTAACAATCGACTTCGACACTATAAGAGGAAATCTCAGTACAACAATGACACTACACAAACGTAAAAGGGGCAAACGCTACACAGACGCAGAAGGACAATTTTCCATTTTTACAACACAGGGGTTTGGTTACAACGAATATTACTTTGCCAATGACGCGACCGATCTGCGTTCTGATCAGGTTTTGCAAGATGACCCGGCGGACGATAACGGGCGGAAAAACGCCACTTTCCGAAAGAACGCGAATTCTCGAGTGTGGAGTTCTCACAAGAGACGTATGAGACGACGACCTCGACTCGATTCCTGGAGCGGTTGAATTTCGACTGACTAATGAAAACAACAATTCATCGCGTCGCGTCGTGGCAGTGGGGTTATAGCTAAAGTAAACTCGCTGCCATTTACTAACAATTTTGCGGAAGAGTTGCTATGCCTGCATAAGAATTTAGTTCCAGCGAATCCTCGCCGTATAAGCTAAGTTGGATTCGTTGGTTGTGTATACCGGGAAATTGAAATTGCTTGGGTGCAAGCAAGGAATATCGTTTAGATAAGATATTAATCGAAGTAATTTCGGGGAAATGTATGCGGTTTAGTATAGTTGGTGGCGATGTTTAATGTTCCGTTGTGGATTTGAATATGCGTTTGGTTACATCATATGGATTTCGGGGATTGCTTGGTCGCGAAGAGGGAATATGAATTTTGGGGAAATGTATGTGGGGTTATGTAATTGAGGGAGACGGTTAATGTTTGTTGTAGATTTGAATATACGTTTTATTACGGCGTACCAATTTCGGGGAAATTGTGATTGCTTGGTCGCAAAGAAGGAATGTGAATTCAGTAAAGGATTGACCGAAGCAATTTTGGGAAAATGAATCCGGGGATGATTAGAATATATTCTGTTGAATTATATTCTGTTGAAGGTTTGGAATGTGTTTTGTTGCAGGGTTTGCGATGTATGCTATTGTGGATTTTGCATGGGGAGTTGGGTTACAGGTTAAGGTAAGGTGACGCGCTGTTTGCGGTCAACGTTGGTTCGCATTGTGGGTTGGTTCTCCGCGTGGTGTAGAGAACCCCCACAAATTCGTCTTTAAGTAAGTTTAATTTTTCTTCAACTAGGTAATGTTGAATAATGTGAGAGATGAGGGTATTGCGTTTTGCGACGATAGTGAAGAACATGTGATTCGAACTGACGCTATGACGGTTAGAATCACAAAAATTTGAACCAATGCTCCACACATCAGGCCACATTCGCGTGTACGAATTCCATTTCTAAACTCAAGTACACTCAACTGATGTGAAATGGCTAAGTTATTGCTTGCTATGCGGCTGATGCTTTTTCTTTTTCGATTTTCTTTCGGTGTTACAAATGCCACAAAAGAGCCAAGGAAGAATTCGGGACGTCTCTGAAGTAAGACGGATTACGCTTGAAAGAGCCTAAAGTCCGTGAAGGATTTTTTAACGTAAGAAGCGAAAATATTGGCATTAGTTTTTGGATCGGTTGAAGTAATCGTGACATAGGAAAGTAAGTTGGGATAGGCGTCAGATTTACGTTTGTAGTTCATAAAGTGAAAAAAAGATTTGGGGTCATTGATCAGGTTATTTTGTGTTTTTGTGAGATAATTGTAGTAGACGGAATTGTAAAGCTCGGTGAATTTGTGGGGCTTTTCAGGGCCCGAAGAGCCATGCATCGCTCGATCCCCACCATTCCCAGCGATACGACTTACCTTGAAGTCGAATCTTCAGCAAGGTTACGCAACCTTGCTACGGCATTAACCGCCAAACAAGTCGCTGGAATTAATTCGGTTATCCCCAAGGATAACCGACATAAATATATATTAGGCAGCTTACCTTTCTTTGGGTGCTTTTCCAAACCTCTTTCCCACGGTCATTCCTAAAAGCATAATTCACGGCAAGATTATCATCTTGCCATGACATCAATTCATCAACCGAGCTTCCGCGACCGAACAATGGATGGCACATATCCACCAACACACGCTGATCTTTCCGTGTGTTATTTTCGTACCCATTCATTGACCTAGCATTATTTCGGGTTGCTTGCACAGCTGCAAGCCAGATTTCCAACGGCATGTCTACGATCTATCTTTCCTAAAGTAAAGAAGATCAAATCAAACATTGGCCTTTCAGGCGCGCATATCTGCTTGGATCTTAGCATGACCGATTTTATGATCCGTTGCCGTTTCTCGGAACGATCACCAGCATCGGTCATGGCCACCAATTTTAGTTTACACAAAGTAAACATTCAAGCGGATACTTTCGCCTGACAGTGCTTTTCAACGGGATGAACACATCCCTAACATAACATGCATCGAATCACCAAACCGAAATTTGTTTATGCTAGATGATCTAACAACGGCCATGCCCAATGTTCGATACATTTTTCCAAAATAGATTTCTGCCTTCGGCAAGGGTTTTATTGACTCACGTCAATCAAGAATCTATCCCTTGCGTATGGCGGCAGTTTATCTTGCCCAAACATGTAGCAGCCGATTCGATCTGCTACATGAGTTTTTCTCTTTTTCTTTTGTTTGGACCTTCGCCATTGGCGGCGGATCCTTTAGTTTTTTTTTTTTTGGTTTTCGTCGGATGTAGGAAAAGAGTCATCCAACTGGAGTCAGATGATAGCTACCGAGAAGAGCGTTCGGGGAATCGAGTTTTAGTCGCCACAATTTACGGACGCGTTATCGAATATAACTTTATATCAATCCAAATGTATGTTACCTTGTGCTAGTGAATTTCAACAAACCTTGTCGCGATAGTTTGTTATTAGGCCGCCACATTTTATATCGCCGATTGAAGTGCTTGCCTAAAAATATACGTGTTAAGAACTAAACTAAGCTTCCCCTTATTAACTTTAATATATTCAGTTAATCAACATTAAATGACACTGTGTTTCGAAATAACGAATTATAGCTTGCCACATGTGAATTCAAATAAAGAGAACATCTTGCTAACTGAACAGTCTGGTGTTTTATTTCCATTACTTTTCAAATCGAACAAACTGTGGTGCTTTACTCAACCCTCGTCCGGGCTGGCGTAACGAGTGAAAACTACCCACAAATTGATAAAAGGAACCGAGACAGTTGGAATAGTCCAGGGAAGAACGTGTTCTTAGGAAAATGTTCCGCAAATTATTCCTCTTGTTCCGAAGAGTGCGGAGGTTGCGGTTGTACCATGAAGGGAATGAAACCGATATCCCATGTCGAGAATAAGGGACATATAGAGAAACGGTTACTTTCGATCAGAGCGTAAACATCAAAGGGAAGGGAGTATGTATTTTGTAAGATCGAATGGGTTTTGGAGCGTAGTCCTCTGACATTCTGATAGTAGATGGTCGGGGGGAGAGTATTGGTGTATGGGGTGGGCGACTGATTAGAGTCAAAAAATTTGTTATTAAGGGTTCCACTGCGTTGGGACCCACAAGCAATTTCCGTGCTGATGTATTGCCAAAAAACCGAGAGGTCTTTTAATACTTTATGTAAAGGAATATTGAAATCTTCGTAGAATTTCATATACAGGTCACGAAAGCAAAGGATGTCGGTGGGTAGCAGACTGAATCGGATTTGCCATGGAGGTAAGCAGGATAGATGCGGATGTTACGACCACAACCACCCATCGCATAATACTTACCCTTTGGAGCCAGTGTCCACCACTAATTGTGATGCACGCCAAAACATCCACTTAAAGGATGAGACACTACCCAAACCAGGTCATTACCCTATACATCAAATTGGCACCATTCAATTGATACCAAACAAATCGAACCAAACGTTCGATTTGCGCTAATCAATTCAATTTCAAACAAATTGAACTAAACGTTCAATGTACTCACATTGAAAACTTAGACAGGATAATCGAGCCAGAAAAATCTCATAAGATCCAAATGTGCAGACCAGATGTCCTTCATCAAACGAAATCGTTGAGAATCATAAAATGCGCGTCACCAATTTGATGATCCCTTAGAAAAATGGTTGCCTAAAACCATTAACACAATCAGCGTCGGTTTCCGTTTTAACCAAACCAAGTTAAAACAAACAACAGGCACCATAAAATGAACTGCACGCTCGCCTAAGCGCATAACAACATAGAGAATCATAAATGTGCATTAACACGATTCACTATCGATTTTTCCTTTGTGTTTCCTCTATTGATCCCATTTTGGTAGATATAAAGAAATATAAAGAAAGGACAAGGGAGATATCCTTTTATCTGCAGGACAAAAGAAAAGATTTTCATCCGACGGAAAAATGAAATTGAGAATAGGGGGGAGAATGAGACGACTTGGCGTTTTAATACTTGACCGAGACGGCCTAGGAGTTGGTTTCTGAAAATTGACCAAGACGGTCAGGGTTTTTCGAAGAAAGTGGCGCACTGTGTTCTCTTGTGGAATTAAAAAAGTTAATAGCCTATTTGGGGGGATGGGTGCGAACATACAGGGCAAAGTCTCTGATTGCCTTCAACCCGGAGAAGGCCAGGGCGATCCTTGTCCCTGTTCAATCCAAGTTGACATGCAGTCTCCACGTGACACTCCTGGATAGCTACTTTGACATCCGCCAAGTAGTGAACCAATGCATGCAGCAGCATCCTGAGAAACGTTGGCGCAAGGCTAATAACCAAGCCCGTAAAAATGAATTATTATGGCAAATTTAACAAGCCTCGGATAGCGAATACACGACGACGACCACGGAAACGAAAATGGCTAAATGATTTAAAATTTTTTTCATGGAACGTACCCTCACTATACAGAGCTCGAGCTGCACAGCAGCTAGCCGATGCCCTGTCCGAATATAAGGCTGACATAACAGCATTGCAAGAAATAAGATGGACAGGGAGTGGTGTTTTTCAAAGAAAAAAATTATGACATTTATTACAGCTGTCACGCAAAACACCATGTGCTCGGGGTAGGCTTTCTAGTCAGCTAAAAACTGAAGCCTGCCATTATCGGCTTTAATGCAATAAATGAAAGGCTGTGCACTCTTCGCGTGCGAGGCAAGTTTAAGAACATAAGCCTCATAAACCTTCACGGACCTACAGAGGAGTCCCCTGACGACGAAAAAGAAGAATACTATGAAAACGACGAACGGGCCCTCAATGCCAGCCCAAGATACGATGTGAAAATCGTTCTTGGGGATTTGAATGCAAAAATAGGTCGGGAGCCGGTTTTCGGGCACTACACAGGTTCCCATAGTTTGCATGAGAACACTAATGACAATGGACTACGAGTCATCGAATTGGCAGCATCGAAAAACTTGGTCGTTGCGAGTACCAGGTTTTCGCGTAAAGATATCCACAAAGCCACTCGCAACCAAATTGACCACGTGTTGGTAGATCGTCGCCACTCCTCGAGCCTGATGACGGTACGAACGTACCGAGGTGCCAACGTCGACTCGGATCACTATCTTGTTGGTACAGTTTTCCGAGCGCGGATTGCCTTACGGAGACGTATTGCATCCACAGATCAGGTTCGAATCAACACGGCTGCCTTACGCAATGAGAATACCAACAACACCTTTGGTCATGCGTTAAGACTCGCCCTCGAAGAGCCCGACGGAGGGACCAGCCAGAATGCCGGGCGTAGAAGAGAAATGGACACGCCTTAAGAATACTGTCATTAGTACTGCCAACTCCATCTTAGGCAGTAGTCGTAGAGATCGGAACGACTGGTTTGATGATGAGTGCAAACTAGCGACTGAACGTAAGAATGCTGCATACCGGGCAATGCAGGAGAAATACAAAGAGCTCAGAAGATCTGAAAAAAGACATCACAGACAAAAGAAAAGTGCCTGGGAAAAAAACCTTGTCTGTGAAATAAAGAAAAGTAGAGAGCGAGGTCCGCACCAGGCGCGGGAATTCTACAAAATAATCCACAGTATGACGTGGTACACACCACGCTGCACTTACTGCAAGGATAAAGAGGGTAATCTGATCAACGATCCTGAAGGCATTCTGGAGCGATGGGAAGTGCACCTCAATGTATTGCTAAATGGTCAGCTCACAGAAGAATTGGAGGCTCCACCAATGCAAGACCAAGACCAAATGCTCCCCCGCCAAGCATTGAGGAAACATTAAAAGCCATTAGACAGCTAAAATCAAATAAAGCCCCTGGAGCTGATGGCATACCAGCTGAGCTGATCAAACAAGAAGGGACAGCGTTACTTCACGCAATTCATGAGACCGTGGTTCACGTATGGGAACAAGAGGGGATGCCGGAAGATTGGCGTCGTGGAATAATTTGCGCCATACATACGAAGGGAGATATCACAGTGTGTGGCAACTATAGGGGTATAACATTGCTGAGTACCGCCTATAAGATACTGTCCACTATCCTACAAGACCGGATAGCCCCATACGCTAAAGCCATCATTGGTCAATAACAGTGTGGCTTCATCCCAGGCAAATCAGCAATTGATCAGATATTCACCCTTAGGCAGGCGATGGAAAAATGTCAGGAATTTAAGATTCCATTATATCATCTGTTTATAGACTTTAAGGCCGCCTACGACAGCATACCCAGGGTAGAATTATACAATGTCATTAGAGAATTCGGCATTCCAAACAAATTGATACGACTTTGTAGGTTGACCATGACCAACGTAACTAGTCAAGTAAAAATAGCGGGATCGCTGTCTAAACCAATAAACATCTTTAATGGACTCCGACAAGGGAACGGTCTGGCCTGCCTCCTCTTCAACCTGGCGTTGGAGAAAGCAATCCGTGACTCTGGCGTTACAACAAGAGGGACTATTGTCACCAAGTCCAGCCAGATACTTGCCTATGCAGATGCATCGACATCATCGGTAGAACCGAATCGGCGGTACAGGAATCCTTCACCCAGATCGAGCAGGCGGCACAAAAACTGGGACTGCACATTAATGAGGGAAAAACTTAGTACATGGTGGCAACTTCTGCGAAGAGAAGACCTAACGTTGGTCAAACTATCAGGGTAGTGGAGCACGAATTTGAAGTAGTGCAATCCTTTAACTACCTTGGGTCAATAGTATCAGCCGATAACAATATGGAAGAAAAAATACGCGAACGTTTAAATCCAACAAAGCCTACTATGGTCTATCAAGGCTCTTTAAATCCCGAAACTTATCCAGAACATCCGAGCTACTACTGTACAAGACCATGGTCTTACCAGTACTCATGTATGGATCCGAGACCTGGGTGCTTAATAAAAGGCACTCTGAACTCTTGGCCGCGTTCGAGAGAAAGGTCTTAAGAAGAATTGTTGGCCCCGTATGTGAGGGAGGACGATTCCAGAGACGCTACAACCATGAGTTGTACGCAATCTACCTTGAAGCTAATATTGTAAGAAAAATCAAGCTCAGTAGACTCCGGTGGGCGGGACACCTAGCTCGAATGAGCGAAGAGGAGCCTGACCGGAAAGACCTTTGTGGCAGGATGTATGGAGGGAGACAGCGCAGCAGACCTTGTCTGCGATGGAGGGATGGCGTAGACCAGGACGCCCAGAGCCTGGGAGTGCCAAACTGGATGACATCGGCTCGAAATCGGGACCGGTGGAGAGATTTGTTAAATAAGCTCAAGACCGGATCCCGGTTGTAGTGCCGATGATGATGATGAATAGCCTATTTTAGAAAATTAATACTCGTAAAAGCCAGTGGTGCAATGTGACCGTGTTGGATAATTTTACCAACTAATAATACATTGTCAAATAACTTATTTCATACATTAATAAATAAGGTGGTGTAGTGTTCGTGTGAGTCGATTTTAAAAATATTAATAGACTTCCAATTGAGGTTAAGTTAAGTTAAGTGCCCAAATAAATATACTTGAATAGAGTTGTTAAAGAAAAATATGTGTTTGATTTTCAGGGGGTATCCAAAGTGTGTGCGGTGTGTGGTAAATAAAGTACGTGAAAATAAAAAGTACTAACACGGACATTTTCGTGGGTCAGTTTATTTCTGAGCTTAGAAAGGGCATAGCGACATTCATTTCACTTGAGGGACTTGCTGTGTGGTTTTCACAGGAGATGGTAAGAGCATATAAATAGTTAGAGGTAGTTGGTGGGTTGGAGGGTTGGTGGGTTGGAGGGTTGGTGGGTTGGAGGGTTGGAGGAAGGTGCGCGGGGGGGGGGGGGGGGTCCTGTCATTGATATGAATAGGCTCAGGGTATTTAGGGTAATCCACACTTTTTGCAATCTGTGCCACTTATGTATGGCTATCCCAAATACTTGGTCAGGGTCGTTATCCGGGAAAGTTTATCCTGTCAGTATAATTGTCTGAGGTGCATTTCTCGAGTAAAAACAACCGTAATGTTTTCAAACCGCAGGGATAAAAATGACCCCCATCGCTAAGGATGGATTCGTTTGTTTGTTAGATCTGTTCTATAATCCACTAAAGGGCTGTTTTCCCAGTACGACTCAATTGCTGTCTATTCTGCTATTTTGTCTGCATTTGAGGGTGCAAATCTCTCGTGAGACAACCTTGTGAAGTACTTGTGACAGTTCTACGAACCCACTGTTCTGGACAAATATAAGATATTGACTTCGCTGGACATCTAGAATGGTTTAAACAGCGTTGATTTTGATATGAGGTAAAAAAATGTTTTTCTTATATTATTTTAATGGTTTGTAATATTTCTTCTTGTTTTGTGAATAATAAAGCACAATGACTCGGGTTCGTCACAATACTGTTTAATTTTGCTGTACCAAACGAGGAGAATTGTCGCCCTCCATGTTTTTTAACATTTAAAACAGATAACGATTGATAAGATTCAATTGACAGTATGAAATGCATTTAATTGCCGAAATAAGGGCTTGGTGAGTGACAGGTGAATGGTTCGGTCGACTGACATATAAGGGAAGAACTGGTGGGAGACCGGTGGCCTTTTTCGTCGACCAACACTAAAACAACCAACAAAGTTATCGTTTCATTTTGAATTTAACCATAACTGAAATTATTTCGTTGTGGAATGTTAAATTATCCTATTAAAATAAAAAGTGTTATTTGATTATTACATAATCAATTTTAAAAGGGTGAAGAGTTTTGGTATGTAACAACTCCTGCATTTGAGGTCCCCTTTCACTATGACGAAATACATTAGTAAGTTAAGACATTTACTATTAGGTTCATTGACATGGCAACTTATATATGCAGGCATATCCCACCCTTTAGCAATAGTGCTTCACGTTGACTTGGCTACTCATATATCAAACCACTATCACACCCGCTGCAAGATAGCTTATAATTTGGCTCTTAATGCTTAGCTTGGAGTCTAGAACAAATTAGTCATGCATTGGTTGACTCGGTCAATCCAACTGTCAAATCTACATTACTGCGAAAGAAGTAACACATATAGGAAACGCCGTCCGATCATGGTAAGAGTAACCAAACCTCTGCATTCCTTAACTCCCTTTGAATATTGCCCAAAAGTGCATTTACTGTGCGTTTCATGCACCGACTAAATGTTTATCTTAATCGAGGGCATTCGCGTACATTTGTTTACAGGATCTTGGATGCGGTTTTAAATTGAATCAGAACGGCGTTCCTTGAACTACGCATTCGAGCTGTAGTGGACTTTAGATATAATCTTGAGGCTGTAATCTCTCTGGAATCGAATGAAGCGCAATTTGCGTGAGTTGCCAGCCATGCCGCGCATTGTGTCTGTTAATTTCGAGACTCACTGAGATTGGGAGAGACAGTGAATATTTTGAAGTGTATATAACGCATGCATAACAATTTGAACGCAGGCCAGATGTATTTAGCAGATATCCGTAATTGGTTTTATAGTTCTCGTTAGAGGTCCATTGGATAGATACACGATGTTTCATATTATATGGCGGCCAGATAAGAAAATGTGCGTTGCTTTGCTTGTGGCGTGAATGTCGCAACAAATGAATATATCACACCAGTTGCGTCGAAGGAACTCTTGTTAGTTTTATTCTGTTTGATAGTTCATACCCCTTCCTCCTACGGAATTATCAACAAAAATACAGTGAAAACTAGGATAAAATAATGTTTGAGAAAAGTGTGGAATCCTTTCCAATAAATTATGCATTTTGTTAAATTAAATATATCCGTTTAAACAGGAGGTTGTTCTATTACTTTATTTTCAATTGCCAGACTCGTTGTTGAAACTTCGAATCAAGTTACTTTTACAAACTTCAGTTTTTGCTACTATTAAACTATTCTGGATGGTAGTTTCACAGTGCTGAATGATCGTACATTGGTGGCATTAACTAACAGGCGTAATTTTCTCAATTTTGATCAACTCAAAGTTGTCCACAACTTTGGTTGTTATACTTTTCTTCTTTAAACGAATAAAGAAAATTAATTAAAATGTCCATTAAACGGTTAGTGGCAATTAAGATATTTATGGTTGGAGGGAAAAATGGAGTAATTTTTTTTTTATACTTCTCATGGAAAGTAAACTTATAGCGCTGTTCAGCGGCCTTGGATGTTATTAGAAATCTGTTAGAATAATTTGTAAATAGTGTCAAAATGCAATGTTCTGGAAAAATTCGCGATGGAAAGGGATTGCAGCAAATTCATATTCTGTGGCAAAAGGTTAAGAGATGCGTGGTGCCTTCAAATCAAGGAATTATATTACGCATCCTCAAGGAATAATTCCCGTGTCTGTAAAAGAGACAAAAGCACGCTACAGGGTTTCGATTGGATAGTGCCTGCAGACTTGACGTTGGTCTCAGCTTGTCAAAAGGCAGATATTCGTCTCTGAATGCTGACTAATATGTCAAACGTATACTTAGAAACAGAACTTCAGACGACAGTTTTTGAGGGCGGATCTAATTTGTTGTTGTTGTAGGGTTATATTTTGTTATTTTGTTTTTCTTTTGCCTATCTTACCTCCTTGGTAAGTCCAAAATGAAAACCCGATTTTATTTAATTTTATTTAATTTTATTTAATTTATTTAATTTATTTATTTCAAAGTTTCCTTGTGACCGTTCTGGCCTCCGGATCCAAAAACTCATCTCGAATCCAAAATGCACTCGCCTTTTATACTCTGTGGCAACAGATATTTGTTAAAAATATTACTTAAAAATTCCAAGAAGCCCAAACAAAATTGTGTGTGCTTCAATTGGAATAGGATTCCCGGAAGTGTACACGAACTCTATCTGAACTAATTCCCGGAAGGAGAAATCATGAAATGCATTTAGTATTACGCATTTCATAATTTCAAATTATAGGGAATTGAATCAATGCACGACAAATGGACTTTCGTTTAATTTTGTCGCGCATATGATTCAATTGGATCGGGATGTAAGGTACTTGGAAATTGAATCAATGCGCAACAAATTAACTTGTGGTTTAAATCTATCGCGCATATGATTCAATTGGAATTATGAGTAAGGGTAAGGTATTCGGGAATTGAATCAATGTGCGGCAAACTAACTTTTGGTTTAACCTGTCGCTCATATGATTCACGTGGATTGGGATTATAGGTACGTGGGAGAGAGTAGTGATTTAGGATCACTACATTGTAAAAGAAAAGAAGTTATTCCCATGCAAAATACACGTTAGCTCCGAAAAGACAACCTTGGCACATGTTTATGCCACCTTATACTCGTATTCACATTGATAAACGTTGTATATTGCATTTTCGTTTGGTTAAATTTAATTGAATTGGACCTTTACCCATTCTAACTCCATTCACGGAGTATTTTTGAGGGTCCAGATTGGCGACTAAACTGATGAGATTAAATCCGTGTCAGTCCGTACAGTCAAAGTTCAGGAAAAGTCTCCGCCCCGCCAAACAACGTCTCATAACAGGCTCAGAGCGTATTTGCTTGTTATTTAACTACCGATACACCGATCCCCAATTTTCCCCTCCCGGGTGATGGGTTGTAACTAGGCCTGCGAACACCTTGCCACTGAGCACCCCCGTCCCCACTGTCCATTGCCTCAGACCCCTGACGAGTGTAATGAGAGGATCGCCAAATTAAATAAATATAACTTTCTTGCGTCTCTGCGGCATCCCCAAAAACGCTCATGCTTCCTGGGTATCCAACTACTTCCTAAAGAATTACGCAATCACCATCATTAACGTCAATAGGATCTCTAACCAGGTCTGAAACTTATTTCGTTTTTACATCCCCTCTCCATTTGAATGGCTATTCCTTCATCCGGAAGGTGAAGCTCTTAAACTGGGTAAATTTTCCGTTTTCACAAACGATACCAACATCAACACTTCAGTTATTCATAAAAATAGCCCCCCCCCCCCCCCCCCTCCAAATTTCTCATCAACATAGCGTTTAATCATGCCGCATCCGATCCTACAAACCCGCTATAATGACCAATGTTACCCCCAATCCCAACTGCACTCTTCGTACTGCCCACCCCAAACCCACACTACTCACATCCCGGCTTATTCAAAAGACAACTCTGTTACGCCTAATAAACGGAAAACCGTTTACCGCAACCTATCTCGTAAAAAGAGATTTTCCTTCAAACCTAATATAGTCTCTTTTAACCTTAACCTAATAAAGGGAAAACCGATTACCACAATCTATCTCGTAAAAAGAGGTTTTCCCTCAAACCTCCTCCTATAGAGTCTCTTTTAGCCCTAACCTCATCCTTCTCAACACACAAAAACCCTAAGTCATACTCTCTTTGCTCATCTCAGCCCACCCCCAGCCACAATTACATGGAAATAAATATGCCAATTTCATCAGAGCCCATTCTATTAACCGATCACACCAGTTATTTTCCAAGTCATTTTACTCTCCCAGCTGTACTCAACTATCTACTGTCCCAAATAATGCTAGCCGCTCATTGCGTCCCCCCACCTTAGAACACCCTCGAACACCAGCCCCCAGTCTCGACCCATTTTTGGCCCCGTATTCCCTCCCTTGGGCTCCTCGATAGTATAGTGGTTAGTATACCCGCCTGTCACGTAGGAGACCGGGGTTCGATTCCCCGTCGGAGAGCCTCTGGCACAAGACTAATGACTTTGCACGGAAAAAACAAATCATTATGGAAAGTTTAACAAGCCTCAGGACTTACTAAATAAGGCCAAGACCGGTTCCCGGTTATAGTGCCGATGATGATGATGATTATGATGATTTCCTCCCTCACGAAAGTCACAGCTTAGCTCAGAATCACCTTATTGTCGCTACGAAGAGTCCAAACTTAGAGACAGAAATAGAGACATTTGAACATATTCGTCTGTTTCTAGCGCATCTACATGACAAATCTACTACGAAGGCTAAACCAAAACCAGTGTCAAACTGTCTTTTCAATAGGAGGGTTTACTCTGGACTGACGTTCCCAGTCTACATAAACTATTCGTAAAATTCCACGTAATTTTCAATTTTTGCCCTCATAAAGTTTCGAATGACCTTGAAGCTTTCGGCCGCTGCGTTTATTCCAGAACGTTATCACATCTTCAACATAGTAAGGCCGACCTCAACAAACCCCTGAGTCCCTTGTCCCTGATCCGTCATAATTCAACTACCTATCTACCTTTCCCTCGGGCCCGTTCTCCACAACCCCTTTGATTCGGCCTTAATTGAATCTAAGATACTCAATTCCAAGACCGAGCCCTGATGCTATCCCTGCAATTCTCCTCAAGAAATGCTCACCCATTCTCTTTGCAGCCCTCTCACTGATCTTCACTCTCTCACTATCTCAAGGCGGATTCCCCCACATTTGGAGACCTACTTCATCACCCCCATCTACAAGAAAGGCCCCAAAAATGATGTCGCGAACTACCACCCAATCGCCAAACTGCCCCACTTAGCCAAAATTCTCGAAAGCATTCTATACAAATCTCTTAGTTTTCGTTGCAAATCTTTTATTTCGCCGAAGCAACAAGGTTTTCTCAATGGCCGACCAACTACAACCAACCTTGTTGAGTTCACTTCCTTTAAACTTCAGCACTAGAGCACGACAAAGAGGTCGAAATAATCTTAACCGACCTCAGTAAAGCATTCGACAAAATCTCCCACAATCGAGTCCTCTTCAAATTATCCGCCCTCGGTTTCGAATCTGGATTGCTGAAATGGATTTCTTCCTATTTAAAGGATAGACTTTATTCCCTTCGGTTCAGGTTCATCATATCAAACCCCCTTTTTACCGCCTCTGGGGTCCCTCAAGGAAGCCACCTGGGCCCTCTCCTATTTATACTTGACAGTAATGACATTGATAAAGTCATTAATAATTCCAGCTGGTCCCTACGCCGATGACATCAAGATACACAAGATCATCGGGTCACCACTTGATCCTGCACTGCTGCAATCAGATCTTGAAAACTTAGCGACTTCGTGGGACAAATATTGCTTTGTATTTAACATCATCAAATGCCAACATATAACCTTTTCCCGTAAGCGTATTCACTCATCCTCGCGTCCATATTGCCTTCATAACCAACCACTGACCATTGTCCAATCTATTCGAGACCTAGCCATAGGGTGCTTAACTTCCTTTTTTACATTGACGAGGCGATCCAGAAAACCAACTCTGCTCTCGGGTTCGTGAAACGATGGTAGAAGTCTCCGACCCCTACGTAACGTCCACCGCTAGCCAAGTATTGCCCCCTTATCACGAGACACATATCCGTACAATCGAAAGTATTCAACGTCACTTCCCTCGGTTCACTCTCCGAGGGCTAGGATAGGAAAACCCTTGCCCCCGTACATTAACCACCCCAAATTAATCAACCTCAAAACCCTTGAGGAGCGCAGGGTCCCGGCGGACATTCATGCAACTGGTCAACTCCGGCTCGGTCGACTGCGCCGACCTCCTTAACTTAATTCATCCGAACACAAACCCTCGAATTAGGCGTAATCCCCGCATTATCTATACACCAACCCCCCCCCCCCCCCCCCGCCCGCCGTGCCCCTTATGGTTTCAATGAAACCCCTTCGCCGATGCTGAGAAATGACAACTCCACCTTATTCAACTTTGACCTCTCTACCCACACTCTCGAGCACCACCTTCTAAAGCATATTCTTAAGCGGCCTATCTTACGCTTTCCTCTCTAACATGCCCCCACATGCCGCCCCTACTCTTACCTTCATAATATGTACAGTTTACCTTAGGTTAAGCTTAGTTAAGTTAGTTCTTAAGTTCTTTAGGTTGTAAAGTTATATATACATTAGCTTATAAGTACTTATATTGCTTGAGTTAAGCCAATAATATGGGTGGTAGCCCACTAAACTGGGTGGTTGCATCTCAACTGGTGTGCCTTAATTAACCAATCGTTAGAAAGTGAAGAAATTAGAAAAATCTCGATATCTTATTGATACCAGCAAAACACTAATATCTAGTACGAATAGCATTGGCGCTGATATAGAACCCCGAGGCACTCCGTAATTCATAGAGAAAACGTCATCTACACTAACACGAAGTGATCCACTGGCAAAATTGTTCCGAAAGTACATAGGTACGAAGCATGCTTGAATAACTTTATGCCTGGTGGGATCAAAGGCTTGTATATATCCAAAGCAATTGCTTTTGAGTCGCCATGTTTTTCAATCCCAGATGTTAGTCACAAAGCTCAAAAGGTTTCCCATGATTCTCCTGCTGCGGAATCCATATTGGCGATCACTTATGAGTCTGTGGCCTTTCCCACAAATACGTGAGCGCTGAACCATAGTAAAAAAATTCTGAACTAAAAGGAAATCGAAAAACAAATCCGCGAAGCCGAATACCATGCCAACCAACATGGCAATGTCACAATTTCCCACAAACACTCTCCACGATTTCAGCCGCTTGCGTTTTCGCCTGTATCGAAGAAAAACTGTAAAGTATGGTGTATTTTCTCTTTGCTGGTGTTTATATTTGACGCGCGCTCAAACAAAACTGAGTCAAGCAATCACAAAAATCTCTGAAAAGTTGTTTAGTACGAAATCTTGTACAACGCGAGATACAAATTATTAAAACCGTGTATTGGAGAGATAATGGATTTCTTTTTACTATACCTTATATTTTCACACTTAGCTATATCAGACAATTTGCCGAATTTCCTAACGGCGGAGTCGTTTCTGTGGAATAGATGGTTAGATGCAGCTTTGACTACTTCAATCGGCTAACGAGTCAATCTCAGTCTCGGTTAGCGATCGAATATTGGCCTTCCCTGTACGTATGTGTAAGTGAAGTAAATATACACTCGTATTAGTGAAACTGAGTCATCCATTAGACGTTAATAGTGTGTCATGATGAGACCCGATTGAGTGGAGACCATTTGTTTAACCATTTATAGAGTTGTTTACCACTTGGTTTCCTATTCATATATTGGTCCGGCTGAAATAATACTCCTGTGGTGGTTCCGCCAAACCCCGCGGCCCACTTACTTGAAAAACCCACATAACTTCATCCCAGCCTGCATAGGTTTTCGCTAATGCAACCGCATTAGCACCTTAAATGCTTCACGCATCAAATAAATCAAATTTATTTAACTAAAAGTCCCTGTAAAGGAGTCTTAATTTTCGTGCATCTCTTCGTATACAAATTCCCTGTAAGAATTCTTTCCTAACTTATCTGGAATCCCAAAACCAATTCGGCACCTTCGGTGCCAGGCAAATACCCCTAGACGAATTCCTGAAAACAAGATGATTTGGTTTACATACAATGTAACCATCATAACAGGGATCATAAACATTGCGTCGCCTATTTCCCGTCCTCACCAAGTGTATCATAAATCACCATACATACACATTGGCTGGCGACCTACACCCAAGAGACCAAAACAAATATATGCATCTCGCGTCTTAAGGCAATTAAATCCTACAGCACAGACAAATGCAAATAGGAATTGCATACCTACCCTTACCAGTGATGCCATAAACACTGTTTCCCGGTAATCAAGCTAAAACCAATTAGCGCATTTCCACATTCCATTGCCGCCTATTTATTTAGCCGCAATGCACATCTTAGACAAAGACCTAAGCGTTCTCTTTGTCTTCTCATATTTCGGGATCTGCTTCTCATCAGCAGCGGCATGAACAAACAAAAACCATTAGCATCCAAGGAGATTCGGTTTATTTGCTTTACCGAACTCACATCTCATGGATACACCCTATGTCCTATGCGATCACCCATGCACCACCATGATCTCCATTACGAGATCTGGTTTTCTGTTCCACAAAGAGATACTTTATGTCGAGGTAAGACGTATCCTTAGTGGAGAGGAACACTTTCTCTCTCGAGGAAACTCACTTCAGTTGCGAAGTGGCTCTGCATCGAGCAGAGCAATGCTGAGTCCAATTACATCCGCCGACTACCACGGTCGTGCCGCTCCCGCTACACGGTGCGCACGGGGACGCGAATATAATATACCTCGGGTCGATCGTTTCCTACCTCAGTAAATTGTTTGTGCTGTACTACTAAATCATATAAAGTTAATGCCGGACGGCCAACTTAATTTATTCGGTTCCAAAATAAAAACAACAGTTTAAAGCCCAATCATATACAGTTTAGTGAACTTGCAATCATTCTTAAGACTAGAAATACCTTCAACATGAATAATAAAACTGTGTAGTGACTTATTTGTAAAGAAATGGATATTAAAATAAAATCTGAACGCAAAAGACTAGTTGAAAACAAATCCGTGGAAATAAAAGGAATTAATAAAATCTATTAAGTGTTTCATTTTCCTCATTGTTTTTGGTGATCGTGTATTTATGATGGAGGAGGAAGGTGAACCGAGTGCCCATGCCTGTTACAATACACTTGCTCCCCACACTCCTCTCTCTGGGAATCTGGATGCAGGAACAGTATACCTACAGAATTCTTTATACCAGACCCCATACCTTCGTGTTATTTTCCTTTACGTTAGTCCGAAGCATCTGCCAACATTCGAAACATAGCTAACGATTTTTCCCAAATATCGCTGAGCCTATAGCGGGCCGAGGTGGAATCTTACTGGAGAACCTGTGTTGCGGATTGACAAACGAATGTAACGACGAAATCTAGTACGTTCGCATCTGCCTGCCATGTGCCAACTGTCACCCACCAGCTGACTACGCGTCAGTGAAAAAGGGACGCCACTTAAGCCTCTAAATTCAAAATAGCTCTTTCCTTTTGGACGTCCCTATCGATCACACTCTTGCGGCAGCTCATCATTCCTGGACGCTGCCTACTACTATTTTTTGATAACGGCCTTGGATGAAGCTCACGGTTCCTGGACACTGCCTACTACTATCTATCGATCACACTCTTGGGTGCAGCTCACCGTTCCTGGACGCTGCTTACTAATCTCTATCGGTCACGCTCTTGGGTGCAGCTCACCATTCTTGGACGCTTTACTCATCGGTTACTCTTTCTCCTGGGCGCAACCTCAGCACAAGGGTCGCATCTCGAACATTTATGGTCTTTCGAGCCGGATCCAGACCTATGGATTGAATAGTGAAAGTGCCAATCAGCCACAGTGTCAACGATGCATCGTGCTCTCTTTCGTACATGGGCTTAGCTCGTAGCTCAGACGTCCTGCTCTCGGTTGCGCCGTTGATAAAGACTCGAGGCACTTTCACGACGTCCGTTAGTTCCAAGTGGTCACCGTGGCAAAGATTGAGGAGCATATCAGCGCTAAATTCTCGGCGCAGGACAGGATGTATCTCAAAATCCAGGAGAAGGTGTGGCGGTTCCGCCAAAACCCACGGTTCGCCTTCCTAAAAAACGCCCACAACTCTATCCAATCATATAATTTCGCTAGTGCAATCGCACTTACCTTCATGCATCTCTTCGCATATAATTTCCTGTAAGATTTCTTTTTTCCCTTTTCAGGAATCCCAAAACCTATTCGGTACCTTTGGTTCTCAAGCAAATTTCAATTTCCCCACACCTGCACCGCAATCTCCAACAAGGACATTTAATGCAAACAACGCGTTAGGTCAGGTTCCTGGAAATAATTCTTTAAAGTGCAAATGACATCATGAATCCCAAGCCAGTCGGCACCCTTTGTCTGTGTTTAAATCCTATGTGGGACAGCTTGTTTTTACAGCTGCAATAAACCGACCTGCGATTTGTTTGTACAATCGACACACAATCACCGCATCTTAGGCACTATCAACGAAACCAAATTTTTCAGCATTTCCTAATGCAAACACGAACCCGGTTTCTACTGCACCCAGAGATGCCACAAACATCCAATTTGCTTTTAGCACCATTTCCCGGATGACTAGCGGTTTATTTATTCAACTGCAATGCACATTTTCCCTTTCCTTGTTTCAGGTTCATTCCCATGGCCTTGTGTATGAAAAAAACCAAGTGATCTTCATTCACACATACATGTGTACTACCAACGATCTTCACTCCAAACGATTGAATATCGTTGAGTCGTATTTCATCCCCTGACCGAAACCGTCGCTCCGCCACCCACCGTACCGACGACGGTACGGTGTGAAACGAAAAGTTTAGTTCGAGTCGAGCACGTTTGAAATAAAAAATAATTTTTCTGTGCCGGCAGCATAATGCCTTTAAAGTAGAGTACATTGTTTTACATTCTTTTGTACCTGTGCGCCGCCATCAGTGTAATTAATATCAGTTCTATAGATCTAAAACACTAAGTACATAAACCTAAATAAAACCAATAATTAATTAATCAATAAACCAGTGTTTTAATTTGCCGTGCTGCTGTTCCTGAGAGTGTTTTCCTCTTGTTCTTGGTGATCGTGCTTTTGAACAGTTGTGCTTCTCTCCGTGTGGTGTCCAACGAACCGATAATAATGATGGAAGACGAGGTAGAACTCTCACCCATGCTGGCGTCGCGATCTCGTACCCCATAAAGGGGCAACCAACGGTCAACACGATAGAGGCGCTCAAACGTTGCCTTCACCTCGAATGGGAAGGTATTCTCAGGCGGCACGAAGAAATCATGCACATGGCATCCCTAGAGCATCAAAACCGAAAATACTTCGCGGAAAACTTCATAATCGAGGCCGAGGAAATGTACCTCGACGAGCAGGCAAAGCTCGTCAATGCCCAATATAAATTTGACTTCCCGGTAATATCCACAGCTCCCACAACAGCTCCGACCAACGTCATTTCCAATCGCCTCTAGTTAGTTGCCTTCAGTGCAGCTACCGACGCTCTCAGCTAAGCAGGTGGGAAAGAAACTACCCACCCCTGCAGTCAATGACCAACCTGAGTTGACCAATCAAGCTATCAATTGTTGCAACTTGTTCGACTTGTCTCTCAGTCAATCCTGAAATATTTCTCTTGACCAGTTCACGGAGCTCATAGCTTACTGGTTAGGGGCGACATTTAATCGGACGCCTAGATCTATTATTCAACATTTTAATCATACAACATACATTAAGTCTACCCCCTTTCTGTAAATTTTGCTCCACTGAACTTATTAACTGCTTTCCCCCTCTTCGTGTGCACTGGTGTACCGGTAACTTCTGACATACGAAATAACAAAAGGAATCATTCTTCAGCTTACGTGAACCCTCCACCTGATCATGTGTTTCCTCGACATTGTAATCTTTAAGTATTTGAGATCAATGCCTCAGCCCCCTTTATGCTTATGGTATTTACGAATGTATTTGAGTTTACCATCTGATGTTTTAAACAGTTCTATACTACTATAAATGTGTACATGGGCCATCAACTAAGATAATTCTCTGTAAAATATTTTGAAGGTTCAGAAAAAACAATGTAATTTGAAACATATTAATTCAAACAGAACCGCACCCAACCATCGACAGTTACTCACGCAAACTTCCAATTTGAATAGAATTTTAAATCATACAAAACGTTAATCTAGTTAAAGATACGAGTATCATCTCGAATATCAAACGCAACATGGAAACATCTCGAAATTACTAATATTTTCTAGTTCACCTCTAAGCCCAAATTCCTTTCGTTAGCTAATTAATATGTACTTCGCAAAATCCATAGTAAATGACTTTCCACTTCTCACCGCGCTGTCTAGAATGCTGGAAGATATTAGTTTCTATTAACGAGGTATTATATTTAAATTGACTTCCTTGTTAGGGAGACAACCGTAAATTAATGCTGTGTAATTTTAAGGCTTAACATTGCTTAAAGAATTGATGAATTGTTGTTTACCTTTTAGTGGTTGACTGGTCTTCAATTGTTTGCGTTTAAATATTTAAATTGTGGCCTCCGTGCGACTTTTAGTTCGTTCTGAGAAGAACGTGGTAATAGGGAATCCATTCCGGTCACAATTGTGCTCCCCATATCCAGAGGGCAGACTGGTGGCCGGAGTCTAAAAAAGGGTTAGGTAAATTAAAGACGCGGGGAGGGGTTGCTATTTTTTATTTGAAGTTTTAGTTGTCAAACATTTAAACTGGATGTTTTTTTTACACAAACGTACCCACAAAAGTGGATTTTAAGCACCCTTAAATGTCAGAGCACAGTGCGAGCAGAATGGGAGGAAGTGGATAGGGAAGGAAGGTATCGATGTATATTGGCCTTAAATGCCCAACATTACAACGACGAAACACATGATTAGTTAAAGCAGTCCACATTTGTGGGATTCAGCTAAAGAATGACTATCTATGTTTATTTCTGCCCCTGAGGTTGACTTTCATCGCGAACTAATGTGTATTCTTAGTTTGACGGGTATCGCGGCAAAATCTCTTGAGAAGCGAAACACATTCAGCAAGTTCATTTGAGCAACGAGTATGGTAATACCTATAGAAAAGAGATAGGCATGATACGTTGCGCCTATTTTCTGCCGACGGGATTGAACGACTTAGAGCTGTGTCCCGAATAAGTTTCACTGCTCGTTATTGCATCCAGTTTTGGAAGCGTTTGCCCATATGGGAGTTGAGCTCCACTTTGGGACGAACATACGTCTTGTATTGGGTTTGTACCACGTGAAATTTCCGAATTTATAGTAAAAATTTAAAAGCCAATCTTATTTTTCCGTAAATGTTTATTCAATCAAAATAGGATCCGTTGGCATCTATGACATTCGTCTAACGTGATACAAGGTCAAATATTGCTTTTTCGTAGAAGTGCTGATTTTTTGAGGCAATGAAATCTTCAAAGGATTCTACGACCTCTGCTCCGTCCCGGAACACTTTCTGCCGGCAAAATGAATTCAGATTGCGGAAAAGATGGTAGTCCGCTGGGGTAATGTCAGGAGAGTACGGTGGATGAGGAAGAATTTCAAACCCCAACTGCAACCGTTTTTTCACTGTTATTTGTGAGGTATGGCGTCTAGCATTGCCATGCAAAAAGATCGGGCTGTATATTTATAATTATTTGTTATATATACCATATATAACCTCGTAATCGTTGCTGTCGTGGGCCAGTGGTAAATATTACTTTCGCTATATAATCTTTTAATCTGTAGCTGTACCGAATGGTGTATTGGGGGGCTGTGCCAGCTGTAGCCTCTAGGAAGTATCTTGACAGATTGTCTCCTAATGGGATTGTGCCAGATGTGGGGGTTCAAGATTTGCGACCCCAAGGAGCCGCGTTGAGCTGCCGTGTCCTATAGAACGCCAATCGTCTATGAAATCGCTGCGTGTCAAATTTGTCTATGATTCACTGACACATAATGCTCCCGGACATCCAATTAACAAATGCTCCAAAGGGGGTTTGTGGGGGTTTAAGTTATGGTGCCTAAAGGGGCACGGGTTCACCATTTCCCACCGACGGGTCCTTCACAAAACTGTAGCTCGAAATCCGAGCACCAAGATGAGAATAAATAAAAGGCGCTAGGATATTGCTAGTTATATTTTTATTTGTCTTCCCTTTTACATTGTTGGCTATTTCAGTTGATCACTTGACAATACTATTGTTAGATGCTACCGGTTTTTAATATTAAAGCTTCTGCACACGGCTTTAATTGATTGACTGTTCGGAACCATTGGTTTTAAATGTTAAGGTTTCTGTACACGACCTTGGTTGATTGAATGTTCGGCACCATTGGTTTTAGGTATCAAGATTCTGTGTGCGACTTTAATTGACTGATTGTTCGAGACCGTGGTACAGTCTGCTCGCGATAGGGACTTGGCTCCGAGAACGACACAATACGGGGCAAGAAAGAGGGAACGACGTGCACTCTGTAATGGTTGGACAACGACTGACTGTGTGACTCCTGCGGTTGCGCCCCGTTTGGCGGATGATTAGCGATTGGATATGTCCGGCCCCGGTGGCGGTTGAATCTCGACTGACTTATGAATGGAAAGAATCCATTCATCGCGCCGTGGCGGTTGGGTCATAGCAAAAATAGACTCGCTGCCACTTACGAGGAATTTCGAGTAGAATTGCTATGCTTGCATAGGAATTCAGTTCCAGCGAATCCTCGCCATATAAGCTGAGTTGGATTCGTTGGTTGTGTGTGCCGGGAATTTGGCTTTGGGAACGCGAGCAAGTATGGGCATGAATTTTCGGGGGAAGTTGGAATTGCTTGGGTGCAAGCAAAGAATATCGTTTAGATAAGATATTAACCGAAGTAATTTCGGGGAAACGTATGCGGCTCGGTATAGTTGGTGGTGATGGTTAATGTTCCGTTATGGATTTGGATATGCGTTTCACTACAGCGTATGAATTTTGGGGAAATTAAGGGTGCTTGGTCGCAAGGAATGAATATAACTTAAGTAGAGAGTTGATCGAAGCAATTTTGGGAAAATGTATGTGGGGTGATGTAATTGTGGGAGATGATTGGTATTCCATTGTAGGTTGGAATATGCATTTTATTACAGGTTATGAATTTCCGGCGAAATTGAGATTGCTTGGTCGCAAGGAGGGAATATGAATTCAGTACGGAATTAACAATTTTAGCAATTTTAGGAAAATGAATGCGGGGATGATTTAGAAAATATACTGTTGAATTGTATTCTGTTGCAGGTTTGGGAGTGTGTTTATTGCAGGGTTAGGAATGTATGCTATTGCGGATTTTGCATTGGGAATTGGGTTGAGGTGACACGCTGTTAGCGGTCACGGTTGGTTGGAATTGTGGGTTGGTTCTCCATGTGCTATAGAGAACCCCCACAGACTCCCCGGCCCTATCTTACATACATAAATCTTCCTCGAAGTTGACCTCGTCGTTTATTTATAACATATTTACTTGATATGGTATTTACTTGATATGGCGCTCTTCTCTTTCCGATGCCGTGGCAGGAACGCCGGTTCGATTGGAACTTAGAATGTGGGGCCCATCCCGTTGACCGCCTCGAAATATCCATCGTTGCCCCAGGAAACTTGGATGCACTTTCACGAGTTGCCTGTGACCAGGTTTATTTCAGTAATTTTGATCAATACGAATACCTGAACTCGTCGTCGGCTAGTATCCAACATCCTCGCCGTACCTCGGCTCGCAAGAAGGCAAGACTCCACTGTGGGCCTGTGGCGTTTCTATCAGATACACACACAATACACAAACAAATAGTGAAGAACATCGAACGAAAATCGAATAAGAAAATGCATCAGAGCCGCATACCATAGCGATAACATAACAATTCATATCAGTTAAATATATTTGAGTCGAATAAATAATATAAAATAAAATAAAATCGAATTCTAAACATGGCCAGTAGCCTGATGTGTTACGCATTGGTTCAATTTTTTGTGATTCTAACTGTCATAGCGTCAGTTCGAATCACGGGTTCTTTACGATCATCCCAAACGCTATAAACCTCCCTGGGGAAGCCTCGCTGGTGTCACCGTAGTTGAAAGTTCACTTCGACCTCTTCCCAACAATACGTCAAAAAACAAAAACAACGAGACCGAATTTACACTTAGTACTATTTAACATTTATTTTTCGAACACCAAAAGAACTTCGTAACATTTCCGAATAATTTACTAACAACATTTTATTTCAACTTCCTTCATTTCGAATCACACAAAAACCAGTACTTTTTCCTCTTTTCTCAAAAACCGCAAACACACAACAGCAAAGCCGAGAAAACCATCATAACCGTCATTACAAAAACCAAATCAAGAGCAACAAAACTATCCTCATTATCATCTCCTTTTCCGCCATCCCCCGCCCTTCCCACCCACCTGCCCGGAAAAGACTCAACGAAAAGACTCGCCGAAAAGACTTGGCCAGTTTGTGCGCCAGCTGTCCTTGCTTTGTTTGGTGCAACGCTAATAAACTTGCCCGGAAAAACAAATTGTTATGGACAATTTAACAAGTCTCGGATATGGACCGGTTACCGGTGGAGAGACTTGGTAAATAAGGCCAAGACCGGATCCCGGTTGTAGTGCCGATGATGATGATGTCCTTGCTTTGCACCAACAGTTTTATTTGCATTTAGAAAAGCGTTATGTTTGAAATGTATTTATTTTTAGCTTAATTTTTAAATAATTGTTTAATCGTTTATCGTTTCTCCAGGTTGAAGAAGTGAAAAGCGGATTGATCCTTTCGATGTCCACCCAATTGTCACCATAAGCCTTTTTGGGTGAAGATCAGGCTTGGGGTGTGTTTTGGTATTTCACCCGCATCCAACCACTGCTCAGGGTCTTTTACGGTTATTATACAGAATGCACTTTTCATCACAGGTGACTATCCGGTGTAAAAACGGTTCAGTTTGGTTTCTTAATCCGATTCGATCCGCAGATTTCCAGGCGCCGTCGTTTTTGGGACTCGTTCAGTCCAGGGGGTACCCACTTATCGAGTTTCTTTACCCTTCCTATGAGCAAAAGGTGTCGACTTATTGTCATTGGGGATACTCCCATGTTTTTTGCAATCTCCTGCACCGATTTCGTTGGGTCCGTATCCACCGTTGCTCTTAAAACATCGTCGTCAACTAACGTTTCCGGCTTTCTACGTGGTTCATTTTCGAGGCTGAAATCTCCCGAACGGAACTTTCCAAACCAACATCGAATAGTGCGTTCGTTTACCGCTACATCCTGAAATGCGTCATTAATGTTTTTCATTGCCAATGGCGCATCTTAAAGTCATAAAGGAAGAGGGTTCGAATTTGAACTGCCGACAGTATTGTTAGGTACTAGACTCCCCTATGCCATTGTCCTAGCGCAAAAATATTAAACTCCTCGATAGTATAGTGGTTAGTATACCCGCCTGTCTCACGGGAGACCGGTGTTCGATTCCCCGCCGGGGAGCCTCTGGCGCAAGACTAATGACCTTGCCCGGAAAAAACAAATCATTATGGAAAATTTAACAAGCCTCAGGACTTGCTAAATAAGGCCAAGACCGGTTTCCGGTTGTAGTGCCGATGAGGATAAAAACATATTAAACACATATAAAAAGTGCATGAAATATAAAATTTTTAAACAATTTAAAAATTACACACATGCATGGTAAAGAAATCCCATTCTCTTTTTAATTAAAACATTCATTTACATTTTACAATTAGGCATTTGCCTAACTAAACATTAATTGAGCGCATACGTTACAAACAATTATCACATTTTGAATTTAACTTAAATACAAGCTGGTCACCATTGGTCTAAAACAAAGACAGCTGATGCACAAACCTGCATTGTTACGATTGTCAATTAATTTTTAATGGACAGTCATGGCTGTGTTTCTTCGGAGAGGTAACGGGGAGGGATGAAGAGAGAGAGAGAGTTTAGTTTTCTTTAGTCAGTCTCGAACAGTTCCTGGTTGAATTAATTAATTTGAAGCTTTCTTTGGAGTGTAAGATAGTATATTGCGTCGCCACCAACATATAAGGTCGTGCTCCAAGGCGTCATTATGGAAGAAGTCTTTAATGTGGCATCATACTACCCTTCACTCGGAAGAACCACCAAAGATGACAGTGCAGAGAAATGGAGGAAGACAACACTGCAGCGTGCCTCGTCCGAACAACGAATCCGATGACATACCAAAGGAGACGAGAAGGAAAATAATCACTTCTGCGCACACCCTTAGCATAGGCAACCGGCTTAAAATTGGTACCATCAAACGTGCTAACATGCCAGAACAACTGGGGGCTTAGAATGACGAAGAAATTAAGAACAAGAACAGGCCTCGAACGGGTTGCCTGACTCACAAGTTTAGAATTGATTCCTCATGGATGCAATACCGGATACAAAGTTCCAGTAAGTATCGTCACGTATTTCAGGCAAACGAAAAACTGGGTAGAGGTGCTAATTCAGGGCCATCGCAAAATTAGATATGGTGGAATACTGCCACGCCGCCCGAAAAATGATGACCAATTATGCCAACGGCGACCTTGAATCTGACACTGACGGACAGCGCAAGGACGTCAACGAGAAATTGGCCAATGGAGGTAATATAAGTGAAGGAGCTAAGAAATACGTAAAGGCTAGGTAGAAGAAATCGTAGAGCTATAAGGCACCAAAAGACGAAGTCCCTGGAACGACCAAGAAAATGTGGAGTGGAAACCCGGATGGAGGTGCACGAACATATCGTGGAGAACGAAGCCCAGAAACACGAAAAGAAACACAACCGAGGGAGCGTACATGGCATCGTTGACGACTACAAGAAATGCGAAAAGACAAAACGTCAACGAAAGGCAAATAAAATAAAGGGCAATGCCGATGACGAGACTCCCGATAAGCAAAGCGATGAGGATATGTGTGTTACCGTCGGTGGAGCAAATATATCTGGGAAAAACATGGTTTCAAAGGAGAAGAATACAGCGGAGAATCTAAGAATCCGCGAAGTTACGGTTGAATCTTGAAAAAACTCGGACCAGAATGCATTGTACCAGAGTTCGAAATCTAGGTCTAGGAGAGCTAAAGAAAAAACCCGAATGGAGAATCTAGTGGAGGAAATGGGATCCGTTATCCGGAGTTGACAAAGGTCGAGTTGCCGCAAAAGGAGTTCAAACCAGAAAGAAAGTGCAGCGGCCATGGGCTCTTCCGAAAGACGATCCGAGAACGGCACAGTAGTAAATGGATCACAATTGTGAATAATGGACCAGGAGATACGCTATCATGACGATAAGAACTTTATGACCTGGAAACACCCAGATAAAGACCTGCAATCAGCGCACCTGGGCCTAGATGGTCAGAACAGACTATGTCGTTGTTTTAGGTATGGGACTTCCATATAGGACTTCCCTACACCAGCGGTAAAAGGTGCTCGAAACATATTCCTTTCGATTTAGGTTTTACAAAAGGCGTGTTCCCACCATGGTGATAACAGCCTCGCGATGGAAAGATATTAAACAGATACCACGGCACATCACGTCGGTGGCAGTCGGTAGTATCGTGTTAGGGCATGAAGGGAAGGCGTTTTTTTTTTCTCCTACCTCTTCTCCTACTGGGTGCCGATGGGTTTTCCTTTTTTTCAGGTATCCTTAACCAGCTAGCCCGGGAAACATAATCTACAGTCCACTACGGTCAACAACAGCTGGGTCCATTTGAGTCGGATCTATTGCCATTGGTCCATTTGAGCCGGATCAACGGTTTACGACAATATACAATTATAAACAAACAAAAAATTGGAAACGGATTTACAGAATTCTAAAATCAAAAAAAACACAAAAAAAGCCGCTTGACGTTACATAGAAGTAATTTGCTAATTATGGGTTCTTTCAGTCACTCACAGTATACAACATTCACAAAGAAAACTGGATCATCGGTTCCACAGCTGATGATGAGTGGCCGGGCCCTCGAGGCTGGGGAAAGTCTGAGATTACTCGCCGTCACGGTCTGTGGGAATGTATCATGGCATAAACACGTGTCGAGTATCGCCAGGTCAGCCTCAGGAAAACTGAGCTATCTTTTTAGAGCCAAGAAATATTTTACTCCGGCCCAACTTCTTCTCCTATATAAATCCCAAATTAGACCCGCGCTCGAATATTGTTCTCATGTTTGGAGCTCGGCTTCTAAACATACCCTCGACCTACTTGAGAGCATACAGAGACGAGCGATTCGCCTGATCGGGGACTCGGTGCTAACGTCCGGACTACAGTCGCTATCACATCGAAGGCGCGTGGCCGACCTCTGTCTCCTTTACAGATATTATCACGGGTACTGTTCTTCGAAGATTCTTGGTATTGTTCCACGCAATTCGGCTTATATGCGCTCCACAAGACAATCCGACGGATCGCACCCATTTGTGGTTCATCTCCCGACAGCGCGAACATCCTTGTATCAGAACTCGTTCCGTTACAGAGCGGGGAAGCTGTGGAACTCCCTTCCCACGCGAGTGTTCCCGGAGCGTTACAACCTGCAACTGTTCAAAAAGAACTGGAACAGTATTTGATGACATCTCGGGGCGCCCACTCGACGCTATAGGTTCGCCTCTCCCGAGAGAGGTCTAATAAAAAAAAAAAAAAAAAAAAAAAAAAAAAATCTTAGTGGTAGTGTGTAAAGCGATTAAGCGATGTAAGCGGTCGTACGTAGGTTCAATTGAGGTCTCTGTGATAATGAAACAAACTGTCTGCGAAATATGGAATTAATTGCTAGAGTTGCGCGATATCGTTGCTGCTGGTTGTTGAAAAATACGTTTATTATTTAACAAAGTCGATATAGTATTTGCGTATAATTACCCTTAGTTCATCAGAACCACCTATCCTATCAATATAACGGATCATATGGTGGGTGTCTCTAACAATACAACTTGTAACTTCCCTTCACTTCGCTGCATACTCCAATTTATTCAACTACTGTTGCACAACAGATAATTATCTTGACTATGTAACAAGCTAACAATTCGTTGCTATGAAATAGTAGCAAGTGTTGGAACCTTGGTTCACGTCCTGGGATGCATACCGATATTTATATATATTATTAAAGAAAATAACCATTAAATTTCAATGTGAAAAGTTGATTCAACATATACGAGTATGTCATCTACAGTCACTGACATCAAAGCTGTTTCGAATGACCAAGGTAAAAAAAACCTCATTCCTCAACTTTGCTTGCTACTGTTTGAGAATTTGTATTGATTCATAAAATCTCATTAGAGGTTTACTAATTAAATTATTTTCTAGAACCGATCAAAGAAGACTTCAAAGAAAACCTATTTTGATTATTTACCTATTTAAACTGTAACAGTTTGGTTCGGGATTACTTTTGAATTTTGACCCTTTGTGCTCCAGATAATATTACGTTCCAAGTGGTTTTTCCACTGCGATAATTAAACATCGTGATTTGATCGTTATTGGACTACCTTAGAAGTCTATATGTTACAAATGCCGACAAAAAACGAGCGATTTGATTACAAATTGGTCGCTCAGGGAAGAGCATTTGGTAGATATCCCTGACGCCCCAATGATGGTCACATACATTTCTTATGATCACTTCAAAAACGGAAAGATGTGACACGGTAGAAATTAAAACCTCGTCGGCTAGAGCTCCTTTGGTCTGATACACGATACACACACAATAAGTGCATGCCATTATATGTAGAACCTACGAATTGCGTTTCAGTACTTTTTGATTTTACGACCGTTTTTGTGGCTTACTTAATAAATCAAAGTAGTAAAAGGCCACAGTTACTCACTGTATTTATCCATTTAAGTAATATAACCGCGTTAAAGACGATTTTCGGAATGTCCTTCATAGCACGCAGCGATTCGGCGTTTCTCTCCTCAGTTGCATTGAAACGCCATCCTCGGAGTGGTCTTTTCAGTGTAAAGAGTAGCCAGAAGTCGCACGTTGCTAAATCAGGTGGACACGGTCGCTGTTGAATGATATTAGTTAAGTTTGTAGCGAAAAACTCTCTAAGAATCAATGTAGAAAAAATACGGATTATCGTGATGTAAAAACTGCGAAATCATCATGCAAGCGGCAGAAGAGGTGGGCCTAGAAATAAATGAAGACAAAATAAAATACATGATTACGGCGAGAACAGGTGGACTTCAGGGAACACATATAAACATCAGGGGCAAGATATTCGAAAAAGTTAAAGAATTTAAATATCTGGGAACGATACTGACGGCCAGTAACGAAATGTCGAAGGAAATTAACAAAAGACTGCATTGCGGCAACGCTAGTTGGCACACAGTCAGTAAACTGCTGAAATCCAAATTGCTGTCACGTAACATAAAGCTCCGTGTCTATAGAACAACGATCATCATTATTCTATATGGATGCGAAACATGGGGTCTCACAAAACGGGAAAAAAACAAATTCCGCGTATTCGAGAATAAAGTTCTAAGGGGTATCTTTGGTGGTAAATATCGCGAGGAGGCAGGACAATGGAGGAAACTCCACAACCACGAATTGGAAGATCTATACCGCAAACCTACAAGAGTGAGAGTGATCAGGTCTCGAAGATTAAGGTGGGCCGGAGATGTGGCGCGAATGGACAACGATAGGAACGTACGTAGAATGCTAGACGGTAGACCAACGGGAAAGAGACCGACAGGGCGCCCGCAACGGAGATCGTAGGACAATGTAAAACTTGACCTTGAGGAGATCGGATCAGATGGTCAAGCGTGGAAGGAGAGTGCGCAGGACACAGACCGATGGCGGAGTCAAGTCGGTGAGGTCTTGAACTTCCGGGCTCTTATAGATCAATAAATAGTATGTGACTACCTTAATGCTCTGGTATATGGACCTGATAATATTTTTTGATTATCTTTTAGTTCTGTATTTTTCACCTCATTTGCGTGTATGCAAACTTTCAGAAAATCCGCACTACTCTCTCCACGTTTTGGTTTATGTAAAAAAAGCAGTAATGTATGATATGCAGTAATTGTAATAATAGTAATAATAAATTATAATAATAGTAATAATAAAATAAAGTACCCTTTCGATTCTGCGAATGTAGGACAAGTAATGAGGAGAACAAACCTGACTAGCATATTCAAGGAAGGGGTGAACAAATCCTATAAAGAACGAACGGGAAACGTAGGGATTGGAGAAATAAATAGTAAATAGTGATGTAAAAATCATGAGTTGTCTTGCCACAGCCCCGTCCTCCTTTACGAATAGCTTCACACAAACAATGCACAATACTCAAATAACATTCCTTGTTAACAGTTCTGCTATTTGGAACACCAGGACAATCGAAGGAAACTATCGACATAATTTTGATTTTTGATCGAATTTTCGGCCTTGTTTAGCCTTTGCCACGATTGCCCAAGTTCGGTTGTTTCTGGATCGTAGGCATAGATGCAAGTCTCATCTCCAATAATATCATCATTTCACAACCAATTTATAGTCAGAAATCATCCACGGACACACGTTATCACGACGGTCTTTTTAAGATAAATTCAATGATTTTGAAACCAATCGAAACTCGACTCTTTTCAGGTGCAGACAACTTGCTCAATTGGGGTTACGGATCTGAAAATCAATTATAACTACAAGAGCATTTTTGTGATTTGAAAAACTATAAAAAAACACATTTAGTGTTTTGCGACGGCAGTAAGGTGCACGATTCGAACCCACGTTATGAAAAGGTTTGAGCACCAATGCATAAGGTCCAGCAAACCTACAATAATGAGAGTAATCAGGTCGTGAAGATTAAGATGAGCCGGCCATATGGCGACAATGCACAACGATAGACCGTGCGTAGAATTCTTGACGGAAAACCAAAGGGAAAGAGACCGGTAGGATAGTTGCGACGGGGATTGGAGAACAATGTAAGGTTTGACCTTGGGGAGATGGGGTCAAATGGTCAAGCGTGGAAGGAGAGTACACAGGACAGGGAGCGATGGCGCTGCCGACTCGGTGACGTCAGGAACTTCCGGGTTCTTATAGATCAATTAATAGTATGTGACTACCTTAATGCTCTGGTATATGGAGCTGATAATATTTTTTGATTCTCTTTTAGTTCTGTATTTTTCACTTCATTCGCGTGTATGCAAACTTTCAGAAACTCCGCACTACTCTCTCCAAGTCTTGGTTTATATACAGAAAGCAGTAATGTATGATATGCAGTAATTGTATGATATGAACGTGAAGTTTTAGCCATGAGAATTTAAATTCTGGATTGGAACAGAGTCTATATTGTAGCATAAGCCGCAATATATATATATATATATATATATATATATATATATATATATATATATATATATATATATATATATATATATATATATATATATATATATATATATATATACGAGTGTTGCCTCTTATGTTTCGGGATTTGGCAACCCTAGCGTTGCAATCCGGCAATTGACAGCTCTGTCGTAAAGTTGGACATTTTTGAGGTTATACGCACTCAGAACGTTTTGACATACGAGCGCTATTTGTGTTGTTTACAGTAACTTAAAAGATTCATCTCGGCCCAAAAATGGAATTAAATCGTCAACATTTTCGTGCGATTATTTTTTACAACTTTCGGCGTGGATTAACTCAGCAACAGTGCATGGATGAACTTAATTCAATTTTTGGCGATGAAGCTCCATCAAGGACCAGTGTTTATCGATGGTATGGCGAATTCAATCGTGGTCGTAGTTCACTCCAAGATGAATTTCGTGAAAGTCGTCCAAAAAATCATTCAATATTGCATAAACATTTGACTGTCAAAAAAATTTGTTGGCGTTGGATCCCACACAATTTGTCAGTCGCCCAAAAAAAGGCTCGTGTCAATTGGTCGAAAGAAATGCTTAAAAAATACGGTCGCGGTGCTTCGTAACACGTCTATGACATCGTGACAGGTGATGAATCGTGGATTTACGCGTATGAGCCCGAAAGTAAACAGCAGTCGACTGTCTGGGTGTTTCAAGATGAGCCAAATCCAACAAAAGTTGTTCGCGCACGAAGCACTTCCAAGCAAATGGTCACCTGTTTTTTCGGAAAAACTGGACATGTCGCAACCGTACCACTAGAACAGCGCAGAACAGTCAATTCTGAGTGGTACACAACCATTTGTTTGCCAGCTGTCTTCCAAGAAATCAGGAAAACCAACTGCCGAAGACGGATCACTCTTCACCACGACAATGCGCGCTCTTACACATCGGCTGCCACAACTGCATTTTTGAGCACCCAAAACATCGATTTGGTGGGTCATCCGCCGTATAGTCCTGTCTTGGCATCGAATGACTTCTTTTTATTCCCGTACGTAAAAAACAAACTGAGAGGTCAACGTTTTTCGACACCTGAAGAAGCGGTTGCTGCATTCAGAATGCATGTGTTGGAGATACCTCAATCAGAGTGGCAAAAGTGCTTCGACAATTGGTTCAAACGCATGCAAAAGTGTATAGATCTTCATGGGGAATATTTTGAAAAACAATAAAGTGATTTTCGATGATCAATATTTGTTTTTGTTCTCTAATCCCCAAATATAAAAGGCAACCCTCGTATATATATATATATGATCATGGAAAATTTAACAAGCCTCATGACTTGCTAAATAACTACCCGGTTGTAGTGCCGATGATGATGATGATATATATATATATATATATATATATATATATATATATATATATATAAATATATATATATATGTATATATATATATATATATATATATATATATATATATATATATATATATATATGCATATATAGTAGCGAGCTTAGGGTTCGCTGGATTAATTATTTTTAATAAATAAGAGCCGTTAAATCGATTTTTAATTAATGTAACACTTTATTAGTCCGTTAATAACAACCGTTACTTTTACCGTACACTTAACGACATCTTGACTTATCGCTCCCGTACTTATCGCGTCTTTTACTGCTTACTTCTTACTCACTTCCTGATCTGCGTCCGACGTATTTATTCCGTTTCCTCATTCTGATTCGGCGTTTCGTTTTCGTCCGTTCCATAGCCTCGAATTTTCTACTATATTGGGTGCGCAACTGTTTTTTATAAAAATGCAACTTTATTGTGAAAAATGGTTACAAATAAATCAATCCAAGTATTGCCCGTCGCTACCTACAACGTTTTCGTATCTGTTACGGTAAATGTGTTCATCTTTTAAGGCTATCCACGAATCAACCCATTTTTTGATGTCTTCATATGAGCGGGACTTTTGATCGGTGAGACCATGTCCCATCGAACGGAATAAGTAATAATTGGACGGCGCAATATCTGGGGGATATGGCGGGTAGGGTAGGACTTCCCATTTCAACGTTTCCAGGTAACGGGTTTGGCAACGCGGGGCCAAGCGTTATCAAGCTGTAGAATCACTTTTTCATCACTCTGCTGGTATTGTGGCCGTTTTTCACGCAGTGCTCGGGTCAATCGCATCAATTGAAGTCGATACCGTTCCCCAGTGATGGTTTCGTTCGGTTTCAACAGCTCATAATAAATAACTCCGACCTGGTCCCCCAAATACACAGACATTTTCACTCAACTAAAAGTATCAGCCGCCAAACAAAAACCCGACTGCATCAAAGCGGTTTGTTTATCATATGTCTAAGCTTAGTTCGTGACGTTTTGGATGTGTCGAAATCGACCAACACTTATTGCTGGAGCCATCTATTGGCAAACAGCGGGAACTTAGTTACGCACATAATATATATATATATATATATATATATATATATATATATATATATATATATATATATATATATATATATATACATATTATTTAACCCAATAAAAAAATGAAAAGAAAAAAGCAAATAGGTCGAATTCCTTAAATACCGCGAAGAAACAACAGGAATCTGACCGAGATTGTCTTCGATCACTAACTTCTCTCAAGTTCGATTGATTCCGCAGATCTTCTCAACACCATCGTTTTAATGCCAACACTCGCAATTTATGGAATCCTCACATATTCTACATACCCACCCATAACGTCTTGAATGCTTCTAACGTACCCGCCCCTCGAATGCACCGGAGTGGCAACAGTAATGTTGTCACCATTGTTATATCAAAGTTTGACTTCCGATATTAACATTTAAATAGTTAGTTATCAGACGGCTTATTGGCCAAGTTTGTTATACTAGTTATTAATGTTTTATGGTTATTACAATGTAATACTTGAGCGTAACCCCAGATATTAACATTTATTAGTTAATTATTAAAATGTAACACCTGAGCGTAACCCCAGATGCCATCATTAATATTTTGTAGTGAAGTAGAGTCAGGTGGACAGGGTCCGGGGAAGTGTTATATTCCCTACTCGGGAGCCACTGTAACACCGTTAGCTGAAAAGTAATTTTTACCTTGAGTTGGTTCCTCCTGTAGGGCTGGTTTCTCCTTCTCTGTGATGCGGCTTCTTTAACTGTAGGCTTTCGGCAGGTTTCCATGAGAAAAACTAAAACACTTTTTAATTTGAATACTTTTATTGGTTAACACGCTCCTCGATAGTATAGTGGTTAGTATACCCGCCTGTCACGCGGGTGACCGGGGCTCGATTCCCCGTCGGGGAGCCTCTGGCGCAAGACTAATGACCTTGCCCAGAAAAAACAAATGATTATGGAAAATTTAACAAGCCTCAGGACTTGTTAAATAAGGCTAAGACCAGTTCCCGGTTGTAGTGCCGATGTTGATGACACTACTAACACTCTGTGTACACACTGCTCACACTACTCTACTACTTCTAATCCAATCAAGACAAGAGGGCCGCTGTGCAGTTCCGATGGTCGCAACCTCTTGTCCGATACGTTAGATCACTATACAATGTTCTGCCCTAACACACTGCAACTCATTTTCCACCACTTTATATACCATTTAGTTCTGCTAAATGTGCAGATGGTACATTTTTCACACCAGCGTGTAACCCATTTTGAGGCTATTCGCCTACCATAATCCAATCGTTTTCCTAGCTAAAAGTGTAACGGTAATGAATTTCGCAATTACTTAATTTGCCTTCAATTCGGCGAATCAATTAAGGGCCAATGCCCGCATATGGCAATCGTATCGTGCGATTAATTTGCGACTTACCGATGCGCTCGCCACTTTCGCCGAGCTCAGCGTTTCTCCGACGTTCAACTGTCTCGTAGTCGGTGTTCCTCGATCATGCCGCTGGCGCTAGAATATCATGTATTACACCTGTTAGCATATGTATTTGTAACATGAGACGCACAGGTCTGTGGACAGGTGTTGGTTTTGCTATTCGTAATGCGAAACGGAATGCAAGGTCAAGTGCACGACGGATATATGCTTTGGATATGGAGGGATAATTATCGCAAGATATGCAAGATATGCGGTATGAATTAAACGTTCGTGGAGAAGGCTTTGCTTCTGAATGAACGCGAGTATTGCATCGTGTGCAGAATACTTGGTTAATGTTTATATAAATTGAGGATTGGATTTCTATTAGGATCCATTATTTGAGGATGGTTGTTTATACAGATAGGATGATGGATCATAAGGTGAATGGACTCTTGATTGTTTGAGAAGATATCTGAGATGTTGATGAGGATGCTTGTGGTATTAATTGTTTTGTTTAATAGGGGGTGTGTAGTGAGGTGTAACACCATCGAGTTTAACCTCAAGGGTTCTATTCTAGAACTCCGTCTTTTAGGAAATTTCTCCCAACTAGCCACACTTTATAAACTCGAACAAGCTATAAGTAGCTTAATTAAATTTACAGATAGTTCTAATTTGTTTATATTAATATAGTAAATGGGGTTTCGACTCCACTAAAAAATATTATATATTTATCTATTGTATGTATCAGTTTTGTGACATTTCAAACTACCTGCTATGTAAACAAATTTATAAAAATCACCAACTAGTTGACCCACCCTTGGAAGTCTTTCAGTTTCGCCCACACAATATCATCGCAAATCAGTACCCATTTATATCTCTTCCCACCCGCATATGAATTACGTTAATATCTCCTTTGAAGGCTTTCTAATATTCAATATTGTGTTCCAAGAATAAAAAAGAAAACTTTAATTTAAATATCTATCCCTATCTTCCACGAAACCATTATCAAAAGTCTCAAGATACCGTTATTTAAGAATTTTACCTTACCACATTATTACATTGACTTGATTTAAAGGACGAATGCCACCCCATCCTTAAATGTATTGATAAATTCAGGTACAAGAAAATACAATCCAGGCAAAATTTGCCTACATTCCCACAATCCTCAAACAGCAATTTTGGTCCTGTAGTCACCAATGTTGTCTGTGTTCTCTGTAAATCCACATCTCCAACCACCACAATCCCTCTATCAGCACATCAAACGAAATATCTGAGCCGACATTATGAGTAAACACGCACCTCAAACCGAATATACGCGGCATCAACTGGCAGGACTAACCTCAAGAGTACCTTTATCCTTGTGCAAATACACATAACGAGGCTGGTGGTGCCTCCTGTCTATAGTTAGTCAACTTAAAATAGGAATTTCTCATTCTCCATCGAGGAAGTTACCACTGTTTGGGGGACGGATTTCATGTTGTCCCCTTGTTCTTCTTTGTATTTCCTTTCTTCTTTTTTTTCTCATGCTCACGTCATGAATAAATGTTGTTAATCAGGTAAACAAATTGTTATACGCAGTCATCTCTTGACAAGATAAGAGGCTTAATCACCTACAAGTACTAATATCATCACAAACTCCACATCCGCAACTTAACCACCCGTCAAAGTCGTGTTGCATGAATCCAAGCATAACAAGGCTCATGGCAAACGATAAGTAAATGAGACAGAGATGTATATGTGATAGCAGTCCGCGATCTTGTCAAGTGCAAATGTAGTGTGTACTTAGTCAGCCGTTTAACACCTAGACGCTAAACAAGATTGAAACTCTGTCAACGTCGCCGATAATGGGGCAACTTCATCGAGGAGGCAAATCCTTTGCTTGGGTGGCGCAAGGAGTATAATTCGCTGACTTCAAGCACTGAAGGAACTAATCAGGAGATTTTGTTTCCGATTTGAAATTGCAAAGTCCATGTTGGGTTTGCACGTGAATAAATAAGGAGCCATGATGCATGTCTTGATTAGTAAGGTCCTTGAAAGATATGCAGCATAATGCACGCAGAGATGAATTTACTTCACGTATATAATATACTTCCAGGATTCTGAATTGTGTCATGATGTTATTCGCTGTAGTTCTGAGGTGAATCATCAATATGAGTTTGTCCTAACTTTGTTTTCTGGGTAATTAACTACAGAAAACCGGTAAGCTAAAAGTGCTGAAGGGAACGCAAAAACTGTCATTGTTATTCCGCGAATGCAATCATCTGTAAAATGTTACTGAATTCTAACTGAAAATATAATTACAATGGTTGAAGTTTTTTCTTGATACCTAAATTATATGCATGGTAACTTGTGTAAGAGACTAAAGGTACTACCAGCTCTTGCCTTGGTAACTATAGCACTTAGGGGGGAAAACAACATTAGAGGGTTCAAAAAATCGATTTTCTTTTAATTGTTTAAATCATTAGTATCCATATTCAGAAATAGGCTCAAAAATCTTCAAGCGGAAAGCATACATTACGAATGTGAACCGGATCGTACTACAGTTTGCCACCAGCGCGTAATTCTTTTTTAAATGCATTTCTCTCGATATGTGTTTTTTTTCAAATACTTTTTTCATAAAAAAAAAGAGAGTTGTTGTTGTTTGTTAATGAATTATTTATTATTTGAACCTACTTTTGGAGCAAAAAAAACTTTTTGAATATACTTTTTTTTAATAAAACAAAGCGAAAAAATGCAACAAAAAAAAAACGTTTTTTTTTAAATCCTCATGATTATTCGATTTTTCGTATTTATTACTAAAAGTGGGCTTAACTAATAACTAAGCACTTATAGATTACAATCTATAGAGTTGGTGAGAATATTAAACTGGAAGCAATTTACAAACTTTAGTTGCCTCTTGATTATTTGATTTTTCATATTTTTTACTAAAAGTGGGCTCAACTAATGACTAAGCGCCTATAGATCGTAATCTAGTTATATTTAGTAAAATACATGAAAAATCGAATAATCAAGCGGCACCTAAATTTTGTAAATTGCTTCCAGGTTAATTTTGCGACCTCCGGACTGCACGCCGATACTAAAGTCTAACGACGGACCGTCATGAACAGCAGCATATACCTCGGTCAACTTTCGAGAAAAACTCTTCAACATTTTACATTATGTAGTTCAAAGTATAAATAAAATGACCTCCAAGACCTAATCACTTTTAATCATTCCTTCCTTTTAAAAAATGTATGAAAAACGCATAAAAATCAGCCTTCTAATGTGGTTTCCCCCCTTAAAAGAGAACAGGACTCTTATTTTATTGTTAATCATATTTAGAGGAAAAATAAATATATTATTTTTACGTTTATTTCAATAGGTTATTTGACATCCGCTTTGGGTCAAATACGCACCGTTTTGCCTTGTAACCTGTTGCCAGTTTAAAAGTAACTTTATAATGCCTTTCGTGAAAGATTCCAAAAAATCTCCAGTCAGATTCATAGAAATGGGGCTTAACGTAACGAAAACAACAATTCAAAGTCATTTTAACTGAAAAAACTTAATCTAGGGAAATTGAATCTAAAGTTTGTTCCACACTAACCGAATGGTGGCCAAAAATTGCACCGAATTGAATTGAAAATTGCCAAGACGTCATTAAAAAAGATGAAAACTTGTTAAAAGTTATTATAATTGGTGATGAAACATGAAGTTTTCAATGCAAACCAGAAACAAAGCATCATAGTGCTGAATGACGGTCGCCAAATAAAAGAAATCTACAAAAAACTAGCCAGACATCAGAGACAAGGATGACCATCTTTAACAAAATTTCAATTAACAACAAAAGTCATTTGACTGCGGGACGCGAAATAGTGCGACGGGTTTAGTTAGTTTGTGTATGGTGTACGTTTGAACGATGCAATGAGAATGCGTAAATTAAGATATTTGTAAGGTTCTAAGTGACTATTCTACATTCAAATAATGAAAGTTAAAACCATATATGAACGTTACACAAAAATGTATTCCCATTTGTATTTTTTGTTTTTGTCACCTCAATAAACAGTGTTATAGTGAAACAAATTTACCCAACAAAGTTGTGTGTTTTACTTTACGGACGGTGGACGGTGTGTTGTGGAGATTTACTTGTTTGGTGGTTAGGGTCAGCGGAACTTTGTCTTAGTGATGGCGAGGACGAAGTAGAACCCCGTGCCGTACGCTGGCACAACTACTTCGTACCCCCACAAAAGCACCAGGTGTTGCTAGCGCCCCGACTGAAGTAGGTAGCTCATTGAACAATCGAAGGGAAAACACTGTAAAGAAATCACGATAGGCTATGGTACGAAGTAATTACTCATCAGTGGTTGTATTTTATTTGTAAAGCCACCTCCCCAACATGCAATTCCGTATTGTAACTTAGAATGGAATATTTTTGCTTATTGGCCTATAGGAACCCGGAGGCTCCTGACCTCACGGGCTGGACTGCGCCATCGTTCCCTGTCCTGTGCACTCTCCTTACACGCTTGACCATCCGATCCGATTTCCTCAAGGTCAAACTTAACATTGACTCCTCATCTCCGGCGTGGCCGACCTGCCCTTCCTTTCCCTTTTGATCTACCATCAAGAATATACGCATGGTCCTATCGTTGTCCACTCTTGCCACGTGTCCAACCCACCTAAATATTCGCGACCCGATTCCTCTCACTATTGTAGGTTTGCGGTATAGCTCTTTCAAAGAATGGAATATACCATAAAAAAGTGGAGCAAATGTTACGTAAAAAATAAAAGTGCATCGGAAATATTTGTTCAGTGTATTTGCGTAACGTGACAAACTCATCGTAAGGTCAAGACTAAGTTCCAGATATCCGAATTCGGTAACATTTTTAATTCAAAAACAATTATCAAGGTTAGATTGTAAAAGAAAGAAGATGAAGCGCAACGGCTTTAACTGTCGAATTTAGTAATCTTAAGCATTTTACGGCATTCAGATAGGTGGAAATACATATCGGCTCTCAGGCCATGTGAAGAAGATAAGTTGAAGAACATTAATTTAGTTTTACAATTGACTACCAAGTTATTATCAGCAAACCAGAGCCTCAACAAATCAAATCGCAGTCAATATCAGAAATTAAGTCTAGTGGATTACCAAAACCTTAAGGAATATCATCAGCAAGAGCAGTTGGTGAGCCCCTGAAATCAAGAAAAGAGTGAATTAATGTATGCCAAAAAAGAACAGGACCTGAAACGAAGCCCTGTGGAATGCCCACATTAAGGATTCTTTTACCGCTCCTAACATCATTTATCTTCATTCGCTGCAACCTACTTCCAAGATACGACCTAAACCAGTTAAGAATTAACCTGGAAACCTGGTTTTTCTAATTTCGTTAACAAGAAAATATGGTTGACCACTTCGAACGCTTTAGTACTGTCAATAAATAGGCCAGCCATACATATTTTTTCCATCCAGATGAGACATTATTTGAGAACAAAACTGCAGGAGAGTATCCTCAGTGGATTTACCTATAAGAAAACCAAACTGTGCTGGACTGAAAAAGTTTTTTCAAAACATAATAATAATAATATTATATATAATAATAATAATATTATATATTGTAATAATAATATATTAATAATTATTCTTATTTTTATGTTTTTCAAATGTTATATTAAAAAAAGAAAGAAATCAGATGGGTCTGGAGTTACCGTCCTCTGTAGCAAAGCCTTTCTTCAAAAGAGGAATGTTGTCTGCACATTTAAGACTATGGGGGAAGATTCCATCCAACGCCCACGGTTAAAAGAATTTGATAAGACGACCACTAAGAAACATGCTGTTTTCTCAATATGCTATTTGAGATCCCTTCAGGTCCACACGAATTCGAATTTGATAAACTACGAATAACGTTCAAAATTTCAAAGGGATTAAAGGACTGAAAAGCAAAACTCCTACTCTCCAATGGTTCAGATCGCGCGTAAGTATTACGACAAGTACAAGGAGACAAATGGACAAGACTCAGTTCGAGATCACTGTCAATATTAGCGAATAATTATTAAATATGTTAGCAATAGTTATATTATCATACGCCTCAGAGTTTTCAACATGTGAGACAGTAGGTAATCTAAAAGCAGAGGATTTATTTATGATACCATTCGCTATACGACACTTATTACATAAATTACCCTAACCAGATCTGTACTTGGCATAGGAGTAATTATCGCGACAAATGCGAATCTCTTTTTTGGTCTTGTTGTTCGACCTCATTTGTCCATTCACCCTAAATTTGGTTTTATTTCTTAGGTGATTTATACGAAGAGGCTTCTGGATTTTGTGAACCATTTGGTGCATCGGGATCTCTTTTCTCGTGGGCTCATTGGTGGTAAAGCAATGGTTATATCTCCACAGCACTCCCTTCCGAAGGTACTATAAATGATATTTTACGCGTGAAATTTGGGATATTTACTTAGCTTACATACTACTGTGGGGTTTTTAGGTCTTAGTTATGTGCCACAAGGACACAGGTTCACCATAATTTCCGACGATTTTTTTGGGTCGCAACGCCAACCCCGTCCGATCCTTTCTTTTTCTGTGTGATCTCAGTGGGCTGACCCGTGGGTGTTGTGGGCGGTATTGATGGCTGCTGTACGTAGGACGCTTGTGTTCGTTTTCCTCTTTGTGCTAGTTGCGGACCCTCTGGTTGGTCCATGCCGGATTTTGGTGTCTTGGGCTAAGGTTATTAAACAGGGATTTGTTTGTGCTTTTTGTCGCTTCAGAGGTTAGACGCATCGATGAGTTCTTTACCATGAGGTCCGTAATGTTTGAATTCCCGTATTGAGACGGTGTTTGTAGCCCTTTTGGTTCTATCTCTCCCGCTTGTTCGAGATAACATGGTTTCAACCTTTCCATGCTGATAGTGGACGATTTTCCGTCGATGTGAATTGAAAAAGCTCGGTCGCTAATTCTCTTTAGGGCTTTGAAGGGCTGTTGTACGGGAGCTCATAACGCCTTTTCACTTTATCCACCCCGACGAATACGTGCGTGCATGTGTCCATTCCCGGGTGAATAAATAATTCCTTGGCCCATGGCGAGCTATTGGCGTTGCCCTGACCTTTCCCATAAGCTCGCCTAGTTCAACCACAGATTCTATTTGAACTTGTTATGTTATGCCATCCGCAAAAAAAGCTCCTGGGAGGCGCAGATTGACCCCGTGTTAGATATGCATCGATCATGAGCTTTTCTTTGTGCAAGCTTTTTTTCTTGGTATGGTTTCCCACTCTCCTCTGCGTAAAGTGTTCCCCTGTGTCTTTTACACGTGGGTTATAAGGTAAAGTTTAGTGGCCTTGTGGGGAGGAAGTAATGTGCCTAACACGGACACTCGGTTGACTTCCGCCTCCATCATATTAATTGATAATTGGCCCGCCGTCGCAACAAGAGAAAACACGAAACAGGATCTCACAACACGACGTCCACGAGGAGCAAGTTAAAGAAAACACACTGATTTTTATTGTTTATTTTATTCACTCCAGATTAAACGTTAACTTTGGATTACACGCTGGTTCACGGGATCACAATTAAATGAATAGCTTGTGTTGAACGACTGTTTTAATGATTACAAGGTAAAATCTATAATGTAATAAAATATTGTATATTTAATTAAGAACACTTAATACTGACTCGCGGAGACAACGACTCGAACGATTATAATCGATTATCGCTTCCCTGTGCGCACCAGGCAAGCGATAGGAGACACGACCTGGTCCGGTCGAAGGATGGAATTTGACTCTATGATCGTCATCTCATGCAGAGATGATTTCGCTAAGGAAAAAAAAGGAAGAGAGAGAAAAACTTTTCTCTTAAGGGTGCAACTAGTGGCGCGGTGGTATATGTGCGCGGTCGAACAGTTTCAATGTTGTTGCATGTGTTCGAAAACAGGCAGGCGGCAAGGACAATAGGGAAAAATGACCACATGCGCCGCTGGTAATGCGGGTCATTGTTTACACGATGCCTCGTCGCTATTTTCGACGTTAGGAGAAAAAGGTGCTAAAAGCAAATTGGATGTTTATGGCATCTCTGGCTGCAATAGAAACCGGGTTCATATTTGCATTAGGATATGCTGGAGAATTTGGTTTCAGCGTCTATTGCGCTAATTATATGCAGCTGCTTGGGTTGTTTGTTGGTAAGACAAACAAAAAAGGTTGCCAGACAATGTGTATGAAAAGGTATATGACGCGTCTGGGAAAATAGACGGCGCGATATTTATGGTCCCTGTCATGACGGTTACATTGAATGCAATCCGAATTATCTTGTTTACAGGAATTTGTCTGGTACCGAATTGGTTCAGAATACCAAATAAGCAAACAAAGAAATCTTACGGAAAATTGTATGCGAAGGGATGCATGAAGGTAAGTTTTCTTTATAGGGATTTTATGATTACAGATGGTGATCTATATAATGCGTGAAGCATTTACAGGTACTAATACCGTTGCATTAGCAAACTTAAGGGAGTTGGGTAGTAGTTATGGGGGTTTTTCAGGTAAGTAGACCGTAGGGTTTGGCGGAAACGCTACAGCCTCTTCTTTGATGCCGTTGACTATGAAAATTCAAAGAATTCAATCAGACGACATTTGCGACTCGCGCTCGGATGGAGTAGTTTATATGTGTCTTATGTTCGGAAATGGCAGAAAAAACACGTACAATTGATGTTATAACTTTTATTTATTAATAATTGTCTTCACAAACGAATTTTCCAAAATATCAACGATTTGCCATTAAAATTATTTTCTAAATTTTCTGTTTGGAGGTTTTATCATTTCACTACTAGGCACTGTGACAATCCAAATCCAACTCAACTCTATTCCCTATTCTACCTGTACATTACACCTGGGTGTTGAATTGCAAAAGTGATTCTCACGCTTTTGAATAAAGGATCAAGAATTCAGTAGACGCTGAGTCTACAATTTGTCACCTTTGCAAGTTTCATATCGAGTTCTTAAATCTAGTGTTACGAACTATTGTTCCGGCCTATGTGCTGATGTTGCATAGGACCCAAGGAACTGTACGTTTTCAAATTCCCCAACTTCTAGTAACAAAATACCTAAGCTCATTAAGCACAAACAAATAATGCCGGGAGAGCGTAAGCCTGAGGAGCAAGAACTCTCATCAAAAAGTAAGCCTGGGGAACAAATAACTTCTGCTAAATGCAAGACTGCGGAACAAAAAGTCCCAGCAAAGCACAAGACTGCAGAACAAAAAGTCCAAGCGAAGTGTAGGACTGAGGAACAAATAATCTCAGCTAAATGCAAGACTGCGGAACAAAAAGTCCAAGCGAAGCGTAAGACTGAGGAACAAAGGGCCCCAGCAAAGCACAAGACTGAGAACCAACAAATTCCAGTAAACCAGCCATTTGTTAAACCTTTACAGTTAAAGAATAAACACAAGCTCTGTAATAAAACATAAAAATAACCAAATAAATAAAATCCTTTTTACAAATAAAACAAACACTGATCTCTCAAAACCTATCATGAATCCTGCATCTTTCGAAATGTTTCCCTTCGATCGTTTTATTACACAGATTTTGAACTTTGTTACACAACCCCACCCTAAGAAAGTATGGAAAATCGTCCACAGGTTTAAGGAAAAACTTAAAATAAATATATTTTTCCTTTTGACCGAAATGTTTTTAGATATATATATTTGTATGTATGTATAGAATATGAGAAAAGAAAAATTCTTATATATAAAAAAAATAAAATACAAAAATGTAAATATGAAAGAATAAACACATAAAGAAAATAAATACTTTTACATCTATAAATTTAAAGTATTTAAAGGCTATAACAAATAGACAAAAAACACAAAAACAATCAAGTAAAAAAGAATCATTAAACAGAAAATGAAATGGTTGTTATTATGTAAGGTTGAATTTAAACATTTAGTAATAACATATATAATTAAACAATTGTGTAAAAATAAAATAAATACTAATAATGAAAAACAAAATAAAAGAACCACTTAACCAAGCGCAATACAGAAATAAAATATTAAAACCACTAAAAAACGATATTTGTTAGCTAATAATAGCAATTTCAAAACACAAAAAAAAGTAAAAACAGAAAAATAGTGTTTATCAGTTATTGTACAAAAATTCTGATCACATGTAAGCAAAATTCCCCTCAAAATATGCCACCGCCTAGAAAATTTATCTCTCGCAGATTCATTTTCTTTTCCTGAAGGAGGCGGGGATGTAGTGCTCCAGAAAGCACTACCATTATAAAACCAATACGTTTCTTTTTGTTATCACTAACACTCAGTAATCCATTTGCTATTATTAACTTTTTAACAATAATCCGTTTCTATTTTCATAATAATTTGTTTCCATTTTCTTAATAATTTGTTTCTATTTTCTTAATAATTGTTATTAGTTAATTAATGAAGATTTGTAATAATCCGTTTCTTTTTATTAATAATTGTTAAAGTCCGCATGCGCACACGACTTCTTTTCCACACTTATTATTTTAATTTTAATAACCTCGCGAACGGGTCAATCACTGAATTCAAAAAAAAAACTCTTCATTTAAATATTTCCTGGTGCGCTCGACCACACTCGCTCACTACCAAATTTACAAGAACTTAGCTCCGATTCGATTTTATTTTTATTTTGTATTATGCAGAGCGACGGGCCGCACTCGCTCAACGCACATCGAACAAGAGGTTGAATCCTCGTGTCGCTATCTACATATCCTTTTTTTCTTCGCTGTTTCGTTTCCTTTTCCACCGGAAACACACACAGGAAAAGTGATTCAGGAAATTATTTGTGCGTTCAGTATATAATATTTGGGACCTTTAAGTTATACCAAATATTATCTACTGGGATAGGGATATAGGGGTGTTATTTTATTTTAATTATTATGTATTGCATGTTGGGAAGATTCTATTGCAGTGAATTAGTGACTAATATTTTATGTATTTTAGGGCGGGTGTTAAACGATTTTAATTATGTAATAACACACCCTTCATCATGCGATGATTTGAACTCCAGACATCCCCACTGGAACAACTCTATTTCTTGCCCACATGCACAAATTGTACCAATGGTACACCAAAAACTCTCATGCACTCAACTTTCAAATAGTCGCACCTATTTCTGGACATCCTCACCTCAATTCTGGATATCTTTTTTGTGTCCAAAGACTTACTTCCTCAAATCACTACTCCCCAAGTATGGGTGGGTGTTTCTGACCAAAATGCTGTGACAACGTTCATCCGCATCCCGCGCGCATATCAGATACATACCCGATTATAGGCGCACAAATTGGGACAACTTCAATATCACATTAAACGAAAAACTCCACCAACTCTGGTGACCATGTTAAAATTAAAAATGTTTTGAAAACAGCCAACGCGGAATTCTTTTCTTACACGCCGAAAGAACTTAACAGTATTACAGTTCTATTAAAGGGCGTCGATCATAAAATTGAACCAGACTCTTTTCAAAATGCTACGATAACTAGAGTACGATGAACTTGAATTTAGAGTGGTCAAACCCTTCACCACAGCCAGGCCCAAAACGGGGAACCGGAAACTACCCTTCTTTCTGGCACAGTTAACCCCAAATAACAAAATTCGTAGTTTACGGAAAATAACAGTTCTGGACCAAAAAAGTGTAACATGGGACAAACTAAAAAAAGGCAGAAACATACTTCAATGCCTCAGCTACCAAAGCTTTGGTATTTATTTCTGTTACTAATTTTCCACAACACATTTCCATTCCATTAACATTAAATTTGGTCTAGACACTCTTTTTACTTTTCACACAAAAGCGTCATAAAACGAACCGCACATTCGTTTGTCGCGCGTATATATCTTGGGCCATTAAGTACCTACTTGCAGATTCTCTCTTCATTAGGGTTGAAGACGGGATTTTTTTATTTGCACCACAAACAACCAATCGATATCGTCTTTACATATGTGCTCTCTCATGATCCCCGCCCGTCGAGGTGGGTAACCGCTTCGATTAATTCGATAGTCGACGGACAAGGGAGAATGAGAGAACAGGAACACAATGTGCAATGATCCCGGGGTGGATTTGGTTTTTGTGTACATGTATTAATGCAACTCTGAGGATTGCCCACTGACCTAATTCGGTGAATGTGGTGATCTCGGAGTACATTGAACTGTAGGCAGATAAAATTGTTAAGGAGAGCAAAATGTATCTTGTGCTATTCACCTGTAAGAAGAGATCATTGATCCCCAGCGAATAGAGTGTATGGGAAAACTGAATAGGACGCCGAATCGGCTAGGGAAATCTGATCGCGGGAACTAACTTAAATACTTGAATAATTTCCCCAGCGATTATGCAACCGCGTCGTTTGGACAGACTATTCCGTTCCTAACCGACATGATGCGATTTCCGGTGGAAATATCATGGGTTAGAGGAATGGAGTTGCCGTATGGCAAAAAGGTAGCTGAATTCAATTATGCATTACCTGCATAGAATAATGAATTCAGCTAAGCGTCCGTTTTTAAAACATGATTTACAGGCGAATAGGTTGGTAGGGGGAATTGGGGTTGATTTGACACGCTGTTGCGGGCGAAATCAGGCGGAAACAGTGGGTTGGTTTTCCATGTAGTATAGGGATTCCCAACAAAGTCATGATGGCGCCTTCTGAGACAAAGAATTCGGGAGGTAAACTGGTTTCCCATTCGGATCTCCAGGAGGGCTATGTCAGAGGGAACATCATGCAAATATTTTTATAAATAACCGAACTTTAAGAAATTCCTCATCACGTAATCAGGTATGTTCTCAAAACTCTGTCGACATACGACTGATAGCAGCAGTTTATAACATCAGCGTTATCGGTTTCACCAATATGAATGTAAACGCCGTCCACCAATATTTGCAAACCACGAAACCTGATATACTTGCCCTAACTGAGACCCAGGTCAATTTTTCCACTGTTTCGACATATCTTCGTTGCTCGGGATACGACTTGCTTTCGTGATTCCGTGTTAAGGGTGGAGTCGGCGTTCTCACGCGGTCCGATCTGACTTGCCAACGGATAGAAACGTTAGAGCTCAATAACTTGGACATCATGTGGTTGAAAGTCATGCTGAGGAAATCTGTCAAATTTCTTTGTTGTTTTTACCCCTTTACCGACCGGTGACACTTTCTAAACATCTTACACGTGCCGTCCAATGGATACAGATCAACCATCCGGCTTGTGAAATTGTCATCCTTGGTGATTTTAATGTACACAATTCCATCTGGTTGTTCCATTCTAACAGAGTCGACGAAGCTGGAAAACTAGCGGGGATGTTCGGTGTTAGTCGCAATTTGACTCAACTCTTAGAAGAACCTACGCGAGTGCCGGATACACCCTGGATGTGTTTTTGGCATCTGAGACGAGTGTTTATATCGTGGAAGTTGCTGCGCCACTGGGAAATAAAGATCACTGCTTGGTATTGGTCGCGCAGCCACTAGAATTTCAAACGAATAAGCGATCTAAGAAACTTCGCCATGTATGGAGGTATGGGGCTGCTAATTAGGGCGATTTGGGAGATTTCTTCGCATCCTTTCTGTGGTCGGAGGTGTGCTTTGGAGAATCCGATGTTAACACATGAGCGGGCTCTGTCACAGTGATTAGTCTGCTCGGAATGGAGATTTACATTCCGCCCTCCGTCAAACAAAATTCATCCGTTAAACCTTTGATAAAAAATGCAAGCAGATTACAGCGGCAAAAACTGGAGCTTTTAAGCAACGGCGCTCCAATCCCGTCGATGTTAACAGAACGAATTTTGTTAGAATCAGAAACCGCAACCATGCGATTGAACCGCGAAGAAGGCTTACAACGACAGAGTGACCAATAAACTCCTTGAATGATCAACTGGATCGTGTCCCTTCTGGTCCATGACAAGGGCTGCCAGCAATAACTTCACTTGGGTGCATGCAAACTCTTGTTTACATTAGCCAGATGGATAACACAAACAAACCGCAAAAAGGATTGGTACTAAGTGGCGATGCGTCCGGACATCGAAAAGATAAAGACAACAAAAGATACAGATAGAGTCTGAATCGAGCGTCGGAATCGACAAGTAGTAAATAGTAAGAACACAGAGTCAGTAAGTAGCGTGCATAAGGAGAAGAGCTCCTCCAAACTTATGAAAATCCAAATATAAAATTAGTCTTTTAAAAAGAAACAAGTTGTGTTATAATTTTCAATTACTGTTCAGAAAGAAGTTCGTATCTGCTTTCAACCCGGCGAAGACCAGTACGATCCTTGTCCCTGTTCAATCCAAATTGACATGTAGTCTCCTTACGTGACACCCCTGGATAGCTACTTTGGCACCCCCCAAGTAGTGAACCAAGCATATAGCGACATCCTGAGAAAGGTTGGCACAAGGCTAATAACCTTATCCGGAAAAACAAATTATTATGGACAATTTAACAAGTCTCGGATATGGACCGGATACCGGTGGAGAGGCTTGCTAAATAAGGCCAAGACCGGATTCCGACTATAGTGCCGATAATGATGATGATTTATTTCCTTCTATGAAAAAAAAAACTTCAAGAAAATTACTTTTTTTAAGGCTCTCAGATAAGAACCTCCTCTTAAGGATTCTCATTTAGAATAAATATTGATATTCATCACAAACAGCGTTCGAAGTATTTATAAAAATGCGAAATTGTATTTATGCACTTGTAGTGCTCTGAAAAGCCCGACAACCTCTTTTCCCCCACACATACATCCAAATCTCACAATCCTACACCTACACTTAGAATAACATAAAACATTAGTCTAAACCCAAAAATTCGCAATAAACGAATCAAATATTCGCTTATCGCTTTGCATTTGCCTCAAGGCATAATCTAAATTCGAAATCCAGAAATACATTATCCCAATCTGGTAAAATCGCTCATAAACTCAATAAACCAAATCCATGGCAAATCGAACAAACATAACCCAAATTCCAATGCATATCCTCATATGCGCCATAGTTTCATGAGAATTCATTAAAATGAATTCTTATCCCTAAATAAGCATTGAACACCACACCCAATGTAACGAAATCCTCAAACAAACATTGAACACCACACCCAATATATCGATATCGAGATTTTCCATCTGAAACGTTCGTTTCAAGATACAAATCTCGATTTGTTTCCATTTAAAAGGAAGATGCATCGCGATCTCTGGGCGGCAGTTGATTAATGTACATGGTCCCTGGCGGAAGTGCTGCAGGAGACCAACAATATAGAGAAATCCTCATATCCAGGAGAAGACCCGGCACGCCTAGATAAAACGGAGTTTTATTTCTTGACTGGTAAGTAGAGCTGTTTGCGGCACTAGCAATCGACAATGATCGGTCGCTACTCTTCCCTCAGGTTTGAGGAAGCACGGCGGCGACCGCAACTGGTCCCCTCAGGAGCGGTCTAAAGAGATCCCTCAACCTTTTCAGGACAAGGAGACACGCTACCTGGGAGTGAGGCCAACAACTACACATTTTTTTGGCAGTGATGGGATACGTACAAACATCCCCTACCAGGAGAAATTGGCAGGTCCGAGAACACTGGTGTGATACATACAAACATCCCCCACCTGGAGGAATTGGCAACTCCAAGAACACTCGTGGGATACACACCAACACCCTCTACCAGAGAAGGAAACCTGAAGCGACTAATCCTGATGGCAACAGTAACAGTGGTTTGGTGTTTCAAACGACAACGAGAGCAGCAGCACTACAATGAACCCTGAAGAAAAAGTGAACAGTGAAATAAAAAATAAATAAAAAGAATTATTCAATAATAAAGGCGGGGGCTAACCACCGGGATAGTGAAAGAAAAACACAAAACTTTAAAATAATAAAAGCGTGCCTGGGGCTATACACCGGCATCAGTGAAAACTTGCGACATCATTGGCGGCACCCTAAGGAGGATGGACAGCAGGATCCAGCTCCCGTAGATTGAACAACAGGCAGGCGGCAGCAGCACACGCTGGGTAGTCCGTTCTCACAGAAACGAGAATTTATTCCCTCGTTTGTCATTTGCGGTTATTTGATACATATAAGTGAATTATATACTGGTGGGATTTCTTTAGCCGCTTCACGTTTGTGGGATTCCAACGGAAGATTTAACAAATGTCTCGAGGCACACTTCTGTCGTGGAGTATAAAGTTTTATGTCGCTCGGAGAAAATTTTCTTATACTGTAGGCGGGTACATTAGGAGTACAAATTAGTTACGTCCATTTTCAAAAGATGGCTATGGCCGTTGTGGATCTTTCATAATAACAGCTGATTTCGAGAGATTATATATCTGTCAATAATATTCAGTTTATTTCGCTTTAAATTTCATACAAAGACCTTGTTTCTTACTGTGTTAGGCATGTTAAATATTGTGTTAACTAAGCAGCACTTGTAGTTTTAGTCATCGTTATCATCATCGGCACTACAACCGGGATCCAGTCTTGGTTTTATTTAGCAGGTCTCGAGGCTTGTTAAATTTTCCATAATAATTTATTTTTACGGGCAAGGTTGTTAGCATTGTGCCGAGTTGCAGTTTTATTGTTCTTCTTTAATTAGGAGCTGAATCGCATATAATGTTTGCGGAAGTTTATGGTGACAATGCTCGACGGCTCAAGAATGGTGTTTCAGCGTTGAAGGTGAGCCTCGTTCTGGACAGCCCAAAAATACCAAAGACAAAGAATTGGAAGCGTTACTGGTGAAGACCGAGTCAAACGCCAGAGGACCTTATTGCATCCTTGGGAGTGACTCAACGAATAGAATCCATACGATCGAAATCCATGCGAATGATTCAAAAATCGTATGAACTGAAAGCGAGAGACGTTGAACCCTTTCCGCAATCTTTCATTTGCGGAAAGGGTTCGTTCAGTGAGAGTTATTTTTACATTGGATTGTACCTGGTGCTGAGAAATCGATATTCCCATGAAGAGAAAGTGTGGGGGAGGAGTTTGATGCCAGTGTATGGCACGGATTCACTACACTCCCACTGAATTAATCCTTCACAAGAATTATTGTGCGGAATCCAAGCACCAAGGTAAGGGTAAATAAAAGGCTCTGTGGGAAATTCTGTGGCACAATGTTTTCTTTATTTAATTGTAAAAAGTATCGTCTGTGTTCTTTTCAGTTATCTTCCGTTATTTTATTTTGCACAAAGTTTTTAGCACGAAACTACTCGGCAGGAATGCATCTACGATTCGGGCAACTGGTGTTGCTTACAAGGGGGCTCTAAAAGCCGCGTTTGCGTTTATTGATTAGCTTAGGTGTACTGCGCACTTAAATTTAGCTGTTAATCCGCGAAATCGCCCATAAACCACAATATTAACAGGCGGCCGTATTAATTAAAATTAGGCAAAAAACACCCGAGGAAGCTACACTCTCGACTCTAACGCTACGCGACCGATCGTCATAAGAGTTGCACAATGACCCGGCGCGGCGCGACCTGCCGCGATGGTGATTGGGTAAAGACTTGGGGGTGATTGCAAGAGCGGCTGGATATATCTGGCCCCGGTGGCGGTTGGATCTCGACTGACTGCGACTGTGGCCCTGGTGGTGGTTGGATAAAGAATGACTAACGAAATGGAAAAAAATGTCATAGCAGAAATAACTTACCAGGGAATTTCGAGAAGAGTTGCTACCCTCGCATAAGAATTCAGTTCCAGCGAATCCTCGCCGTACAAGCTGTGTTGGATTCGTTGGTTGCGTATACCGGGAAATTGAAATTGCTTGGGTGCAAGCAAGGAATATCGTTTAGATAGGATATTAACCGAATTCATTTCGGGGAAATGTATGCGGCTTGGTATAGTTGGTGGCGATGGTTAATGTTCCGTTGTGGATTTGAATATGCGTTTTTACTCTAATCCTTGTCAATCGTTGCCATCAGTGCAATAGCAACACATCAGAATATTTATATTTTGAAACTCATGATCCACATCTTGTGGGACCTAAAAAGTGTCGTGGAACATAATATGAGCTGCTACAACCTGATGATTCCATTCCAGGTGTTCGGTATATACTACAACTAATTTGATTGAAATATTTTACCGCACTTGCCGTATTCGATGGGCACTGCTCTTTGTGATTATTCCGACGGATGTAACACTATTTGGCAGGTCGCTTTCTTTGTATAAATCGAAATTGGCTCCTAACACCATCGCCTCAAAAGACGAGAAATTTGTTCGAGACGGAATTCGAACATTACCCGAGAAGTGTGCAAAAGTAGTATCCAGCGACGAACAATACTTTGATTAGTCTGTTCAATCTTTTTGTTTTGAAATAAATGCCTTTTTGGGGCGTAGAAAAACGGATCGAACTGTACTGTACCCCCAATATATTATTTTAGTTTGGGGAAAAACAAGTCCAGTATTTTTGGCCGTAGAAAAATGGTCCGAACAGTACTGTAGCCCCAATATATTATTTTAGTTCGGAGAACAACAAATCCAGTATTTTTCTACAAGGTAACTGTAGTGATATATATTTCGTAAAATATCGATCAAACAAAAATGCTGACTTGCCCTTGTTAGAAGAGTAACATTACAAAATAATTCCTTGACATTATTTTGATCGTCCGATTCAGCTGTCTAATCATCATTATCATCGGCACTACAACCGGGAACCGGTCTTGGCCTTATTTAGCAAGTCCTGAGGCTTGTTAAAGTTTTCCATAATGATTTGTATTTTCTGGGCAAGGTCATTAGTCTTGCGCCAGATCAGCTGTCTATTACAGGGTATAAAATATGGAAATAAACAAAGAAAAAATGCGCTATATTTTACAATAATTTTGTTTTGATAAGAGTGAGAATACAAATCAGGTAGGTAAAATAGTGAATAGTGTTTTCGTTTTTTTTTACAATTTTTGCTGTCGTCGATTTCGTTCCACTAATTTCAATGTTAAAGTTATACTTCGTCTGCTAGTTGACTTTTCGTCAAAAATAGCGAGAAAATCAACGATCGAGGTAGACCGGCATGTTAGCAGTCGCTCCATAGCGGGGGACCTAAGCCTTAAAACAGTTTTAAGCCGTCTGTAGAAAGCTGGGATCCGAAGAGCATTCGATGTATAATGTATATAATGGAATTATAATATATGACCAATCGATTTCTTCTTCCCTTAACTAATGTATATGTAACCATCATCTTAAAAATAAGGCGAATTTATATGACCTTTTTTAATATTGTATGATTTTATATACTGTATGCTTTTAATAAGCCCAGGTAATAAGGCGACTTCTTTTTACAAATGAGGGAAGGCGGATGGTGTAGGGAGTACCACCTTAGCCTCAGAAATTAATCTCACACTATCTTTATTTTTCTCTTCAAGTGAAAGTGTAGTTCTTAATTACTTCACCTTCTATCACTACTATTGAACTTCATTAATTTCCCATAGAATCAAACTGTTTGTTTTTTGTTATTCCTTTTTTTACCTCTTTACCTTTTTTTACTAATTAATTTAAAAAAAATAATAAATAGTTCCAACTTACTTCGTTGTTGCTTGTACTAAATTCCAATCATATCCTTCTAAGACCTTCATCACTGCACATGTTATTCGTTCATCTTCTTTTCTTTTATTGCCAGGAGCATCCTTTTCCGAGACGTGACCTTTTCTCGACTCCTTTCCATTAGCGTAATTTGCAAGGACTAATGTTTCCACAGGTTTGGTCTCAGACTTTGGAGCAATTTTTTCATCTGTATTCATTTTTCAATCACTTCACACTAATGGGGACTTTGTACTTAATTTTCACTTAATCAATTTTCAATTAAACTTAAATATTTATACCACGCAAAAACGCAAGCATCTATAACACCGTTACGTTGAGATATTAACAATTCATTTTTATGCTAATCACAAAACACAAAGTCCGCAAGATCAACCGTGACTTTTCTTCTGATCAAGTGATCATCACTACCCAACAATTCACTTAGAACTGTAAATCCTCGGAAATAAGTTTAGAGTGTAACAAATCTTCTTAAGCTATTGAGTGGTGTTCACTAGTCGGACTTCGAATATCTAGAAGATCGCTGTGAGTCAATCCGATCGTCGTCTTAGACTCCCCCGAATGAGCGTGACTGATGTGTGACTTAACTTTCTAGTGTCGGATCCACATAGTTTTGGGGCTCAAAATCAATCTTACGTGTGTGCGCAATGTTGACTTAAGACATCGCCTCAGACGAGGATCAAGAGACTGGCCGAATAGTAGAGACTTGTCGCGCATGTGTTATGTGTATCACAGAGAAGAGATCTTGAAAAGTATCATGTTATGCAGTAGGCCGCTGTCATTCGGAGAAAGACTTAAGTGCCCGGTTAGTAGATTGCTAATTATGCGCGCAATACTTAAACATTCTCACATGTTAACGATACAGACGCACGCGCACCCTTACAACTCTCACCCTTTTGGATATTGTTATGATGGGCATGGTCACGGATCACTTGAAGTGGAAAATCATACCGATAACGGTCTATTGGTGGGGTATTAGATTGCCTGGACACTTGGAAATGGCATATCTAATTTTTTGTTGCTTTTTTACTTTTTTGTGGTTTTTTTTTTTGTATCGTTTAGAATATCTGACAATTGCAATTGATATTGTAGATGTAGATATGTTTAGTTGAACGCGAAGTTTGCCTTCTAAATTTAAAAAGCACAGGATTTAGCAATGGCATCGATATCATATCAGGTTCGCGGGGATTTCGATTTTGATTACGTATTATGTATGAATTTCAATATTCAACGAATTGCGACGCCACTTTGTCAGCAGGAAATTGTAGGCAATCACTCCTAATCAATCAAATGATTTTCATAATATTTACGGTTTCTATTCACAGAGATACTGAATTATAATGTACCCATATGCCCTGGCATTGCAGTAGTAAAATCTAAACACTATATTGTAAGGGTAATACGTTTTTTTTTTCTTTTTTACACAAACGCGTGCAAAAGGGGAGGTTTTGAGGTACCATTAAATGTCAGAGCACAGTGCGAGTGGGTGGGGAGGAAGGGAATAAGGAAAGGAGGTGTCGATGGATATTGGTCTTGAATGCCTGGACATCACAACGACGAGGAAACACATGATCAGGTAGAGGATTCCATATTCGTGTGGTTCGGCTAAAGAATGACTCTCTATGTTTATTTGTGCGTCTGAAGTTTACTTTCAACGTGAACTGATGCACATTGACAGATTGACGGGTATCGCGGGAAAAGTCAGTTCAGTTGAATAACGACCATCGTAATACCTATAGAAAATGAGTAGGCATGACACCTTCCGCCTATTTTCTAACAGCGGAATTAAACGACCTACGGCTGGATCCCTAATAAGTTTCACTGCTCGTTTTTCCATGCTGTCAAGCATGTTGTAAGTCCGAGACGCCGTGCTTCCTCGTTAGAGGGAAGAGCGTGGACCTTTTATTTTTATTCCATTTATTAAAACTCCTTCTTTTACTCTCCTTTTCGAATTGAATAATTTAACTTTATTCTTTTCTTTATTCACTATTCTTTATTTCGATTCTTCTCTATTTCTTCTATTCCTTTTCTCTCCGTGTCTTTTTCAGAACTGTATATTCTTTTCTCTAATAACTTCTATAATAACTTCTCTGTCTCTAATAACTGTACTAACTGAACTGTATTTCTCAACTTCTATTTCTCAAACTGACTTTACAATAAAATTTTCCCTCTTCTTATATAACTTTAAGTTCAAATCTACTGTAAATTATAATTTGAACAAAAATCCATTTTATCAAAGTATCACTTAATCTACTGCGACTTTTAATTTTGAATAAACTTTGAACGAAAATCAAAGAGCTATGTTTCGAATGAAAAAGGGGCATGTTATGAAAAAAGGGGCATGTATGAAGTGTACTGAAACTGACTTGATATAGAATATTATGGATGTTTATTTATGATATATATTAAATGAGGATGTTAGATATGTTAGGAGAATGTTTTAAGGATGTGTTAGATAAATAATGAGATTCAGTATTAAACTTAATAGTTATAAGGACAATAGTATTCTGGAATACTACAACCACATGTAGCGCAGTTTTGGATGAGACTGATCAAATACGGGAGTTGAACTCCATTGTGGGACGAATATACGTCTTGTAAATAGTGGTCAGGTTGGATGGAGTGAAATATCTTTTGCATCCCTTAAGGAACCCCATACCTTTCGCCGCACCTTTCGCAGCTTCAAATATGTGGTCATTCCAATTAAGAATCGAATTAATTCTAGTGCTGAAGATTCGTACTTCCTTGGCTTCGTCGATGGAAGTGCCGCCCACCGACAGTATATTTATTTTGGGGTTCGCCTTTGACGACAACAGGCAGCATGGGTGTTTAAGGCATTGAATTCTACTCAGTTAGATTATACCCATTGATATATCTTGTTGATGTCGGAATTCCATGTATCAAGCATAAACTGCTGATTGATAATAACGTTGCAAGAGCTTGGTAGGGAATGTTTGTGGCGGTCCCGCCAAACCCCACGGTACAATTACCTAAAAACCCCCATTACCTCATCCCTAGAAGCATTCGTTTTTGCTAATGCAATCACATTAAGCACTGAAAATGCTACACGCATTAATTGGGGCAAAGCTATAATCATAAAGCTTCTGCAAAAGAATTCTTACCTTGTCAAGCATTCCTTCGCTTACAAATCCCCTGTAAGAGTTCTTACTTTCCTTTTCATAAATTATCCTGAAAAGAAAAACCCCGGTTCACATACCAGGTAACCATTCCAGCCAGGGATAATTATCATTGCGTCGCCTATCCCCAGTTTCATTCATGTTTACGATAAATTTCTTTATGTATACATTGGCTGGCGACCTTTTCTCCCAGCAATAAAATCCTCTGACTCGCACAATGTGCAAACCAAAGCAAATACGCATCCCGCGTCTCTTGGCATCAATTAAATCCTACTGCATAAACAATGCAAATAGGAATTCAATACGTACCCTTGCTAGCGATGCCATAAACACCATTTCCCAGTAACCTAGCTAAAACGTTGTCTCTTTGTTTAGCCGCGACGCACATGCATCCAACGATTTCAGTTTTGTTTGCTTTACCGAAATCGTATTCCATGAATGCTCTTTATTCCCTTTCCTTGTTCTAGGATCGTTTTTCATCCATGAAAGGACCATGCACACATACCACCATCATTAAAATTAGCGAGTGATCTCGGCACGAGATAATTATCGTCGAGTCGATTTCCATCTGCCGGCCGCTGTGGTCGTTACTGACTTCCGCTCTCCGCCCGTGGCGGAGAGACGCAGTTACCCAGAGTAATTGGTGTTGTAGTTTTTATTTGAGCCAAACGATAAACTTGTATTTAATTTATCATTTCCAGTCCGGTGTTCGATCGAAAGTGGAACAAAAATAAAAATTAATTAAAAACTTTCTTTTGTGTTAATACCAATAAAAATTATTGACAGCTATTCATATCCTGTGCGTTCTTATTTCTGTCGACTACTACCTGTGTGTATTTTTTTTGTTTCGTCCCTTGGTGACGATTTCTCGTCTACAATTAGGATGGAGGAGGAAGTGAATCAAGTACCCATGCTGGTACATACTTCCTCTCCACATGTTCATATGAGTATGAGAAACTCAATGTACAGTGCTCCCACTGTGCTCTGACATTTAAGCGTACTCCATAATCCCCTTTTATGCGCGGTTGTGTTAAAAAAAACAAGAGGGTGAATTGGGTTTTGGGTAATGGACAAGAAATCATTTATAAGGATAAGGAAGAGAGTGGGTGAGAGTACCGACTAGGGAACTACTGCATTAATTTGATGGAAGACAGATTTGACATCGTCAAGAAACATTTGAATTGAACGGCCAGAAAGATAGTCTCTTATCCACCGGATGAGGGCGTGGCGTTTCTAACAGATGCACACACAATACACAATCAAAAAGTGAAGAAGACCGAATGGAAATTCGAATAAGCAAAGCATCAGAGCCGTATACCATAGCAATAACATAACAATTCCACATCAGTTGAGTGTACTTGAGTTTAGAAATCGAATTAGTACACGCGGCAGTGGCCTGATGCGTTGAGTTTTGATTCTATCTTTTAATGGTTCTAACCGTGCTAGCGTCGGTTCGAATCACACGCTCTTCACTATCGTCGCAAATGCTATAAGGGAATTGTCAATTTTTAGAATTGTAATTTTGACAAAAGGGCTGGATGGTAAACTCTGGCGAAGGCTTTTGAAATAGCCAATGCGATTACCTTGTCATTACCGAGAAAATGGATTGAATGGCTCCACTTCTCGGTAAGGTACGCCATCAAATCTCCTGTGGACCGGTTGATACGAAAGCCATATTGGCGGTCATTGAGGAAGTCATTTGATTCCAGATATTTCGAATGTTGACGGTTTTTAAGTGATTCCATTATCTTCAAGAGAATAGAAAACAGTGCTATGGGTCGATAAGAAGAGAGGGACGATTTGTCATCCTTTTTGGGAATTGGCTGAATGTTCGGCGACTTCCATCTATTTGGGAAACATCCAGTAAAATAAAACAAATGAAAGAGTTTCCACAGTGGTTTAGCGAGTGAAGAGGAATTGGGAGAATGCCAGCAGGACCAGCGGATTTGTTTGCGTTTAGCACCTTGAGTGCGCGGGCAACAGTACGCGTTCGGAAGTGATTCGGGCTCATGGTGTGCTGCTTAGACTCAAGTTGAGGTGGAACGGATATGGTATCAGCCAGCGGCGAGTTCGCTGCAAAATGAGCAGTAAGTATATTTGCCTTCTCTATTGCACTGCCAACTGGTCTGTTATAGACTATAAGCGAAGGAAAAATGACGAGACTGAGTTTTGGATGTTTTTCACGAATGCCCAAAAGTTTCTACTACCTGTGGGAGAGTGTAGTATTTTTTGTCTCACTCTCTGCTCTTGCAAGAACTTTGCGCGTTGAATATACGCATTGCAGTCATTTCTAGCTCTCCTGAATCTATTTCGGTTTTCCTCAGTACTGTTTGATTTATACAACCAGGAGCTGAAATCTTTAGCCTTAATGGCTTCTCTGCACCCGGCATCGAACCACATATTTCTTTTGTGTTTGATACTCTTTATTCTGTGTGGAATATAGATTGGCATGTCAAATAGAATCGTGTCTGTCAATGCGTCCGCTATAGAATCGACATCGTTATTGAAGAAAAATAACGACCAATTTAACGTCTCAAAAAAGTCGTACAGACCTTCCCAGTTGACTTTCTAGCAGAGCCATACTGTTCTTTTGGGAGTTTTCTCGTTAACGTTGCTGTTGCTTAGAGCAAATTTAGCTGTCACGACACAGTGGTCTGAAGTTCCCAAGGGCGAAGACACTTCAATTATATAGTTGTTCGGGTGGAGGGTGAGAAACAGTTCCAGTGCGCTGGCGGAATGACTATCTATGTCTGGTATCCGTGTTGACTCATTGACGAATTGGGTTGAACTATCTGAATCAGCAAAAAGCTGAAAGTATTGACCTTCAGTGTAGTGTGTCCGGAGTGGCGAAGCCACTGAGAGTTTAGACGTTGAAATCACCGTTGGGTCGGCCCAGAGGAATCTTTTGAAGATTTCCACCTTCCTACCGAACCAAAAAAAAAACACAACAACAACCAAAAAACAAACAAAGATACCACGATGTAGAAAGAGCAGAGGCACTAAGTTATATCCAAGTAGATTAAAATCGGGAATGTATGTATAAGTCATTACCTGGGTTTCGCTAAGTCCAAAGATAGTTGCCTTCTGGTTAGATATGTGGGCAGACATAGAGCAGAAATTGCATCTCAGGCCGCGAATATTCCAAGAATCAACACGAAATTCCCGTTCCTTTGTAATAGCCCAACACAGAAAACCAATACCGCCTCGGGAAAGGATGGGGGTCAAGATCACCGATAGATAAACGAAAGCAACCACTACATGTGTTATTCCCTTGTAGTACGTGCCCCACCAGATCCGTGTCTATAACTACACGATGTCTGAATCTTTCGCTAATGCTTTGAAATGTTATTTCGTTAACGTTGGTTAGTTTCCAAGTGAGTAGTCCCTCCATTTGTGGATGTGTTGAACAGCTAGAGATTAGTAATTACATTTTTCACTCCCTAACCTCTTTTGAAATATTGAAAACGATTGCTACGTTACCTAATTCCACTTTGTGCGGAACTGGCGATTTTTCGAGGTTGCCGCCTCAATGATTGAGTTGGTAAGGAGTTGTATCTTGCGTTTGATTGTGCAAACCTAGCTCCAACTGATGACTCTTGGTATTGTGCAGCTCGGTACAATTACTGAGTGGTAGGTGGGGTTCCAAAGCCCAGCGGGCCGGTGAAATACCACCCCATTAAGCTATAGGCTTCGTGAAATGGTTGGAAGAAATCCTTGACTATCATTCGAAGTTTGGCTGATGGACCCAGTCGAGAAAAAAAAAGCATCTCAGGGCGCAGACTCAGCGCTATAGGTTTGCCTTTCCTGGGAGAATTAAAATAAAGTAAAAGAAATAAAAAAAAAAATTCCGTTTAGTACTCAGGAGTTTTACATAAGCCGCGTAGCGATTCCATGGGGTGAGAGCCCAGGTCACATGTGTACCTAGTGTAACAATGGAGGTAGTTACGTTTGAGTTACGTAAATATTGTCAGATTAGACGGGAACAAATTGCGATAGTACGAAAGTATTCGGAACAGATGCACTATTTCAGAACAAAATAGAGGAGTTACTGTAGCGTCATTTCGGCCTCTATTAATTAACTCGATTCTAGAGATTAATTTAGAACTTTTAAAGTTCGAATCAACTTTATAAAAAATGCTTGAGAATGAGATTTTTGAAAAAAGATTTTTGATAAATAATAACAAGTTTTTCAAAAGGGACATAACAACTTTGTACCTTAATACGAACGCAGCCTCATTTTTTCAGATTATCCCAACGTCAGTACACCAATCAAGGCTTACATTTTTATCATTCTGAAGTTCACAAACGATCAACGTCTGAAAATTATTAAAAATTACTACCGAAATTCGATGTCGGTAGTCGCTTGCTCTTTATTCCGATCGTAATAATTATACCGCCTCCATGCTGCAAGGGATAAACTTGTGTCGAAATATTCACTATTGGATGTTCTAGTGCCAGTGAGATAATGCATCGGTGGAAGTACCGAAAACATCGTAGCCATAATAGCGTCAGTTCAAAATGAGCCAAATCAGTCAATTCCACGCCGTCCCTAGGAATTTGGAATCTCCAGAAATACATTACAAGATCAAATTAACTCAAGAACTGAGGAATTTTCATCATTTGAAGCGCGGTAATTTCTCCGGCTCTACAAACGTTTGATTCCGAATTTCATTGAAAAATCACCATCAGCTCATTCTTGGCTGAATGGTTTTGTCAATGGGTAAAATATACATGTATATTTTTGAACAGCAACAAATCCGCATGTGCTTCAAGAGACTCACATTGTATCTACAAGAAGTGAGTGTGACGTGTGGATTTAATCGTGGGTGATTGGACCGTATTTTTTCGTCGATGAAAACGATCGCCATGTTACGATCAACAGAGTTCGCTATCATGACTCATTGGAAGACGACTTTTAGACACAATTGGATGAATTTGACATCAATGATGTGTGGTTGTGGTACGACGGCCAACCGTGCTCCCTTATATTAAAGGGAAGAGTTGGTTCGCAGAGAATTATATGTAATATATACGTTTGTTTTTTCTTTTATTATTTATACATTTTTATTAATTAAATAAAGTTAACCATCCTTTCATTTGTTTCAAATTAACTTTTGATTTAATCGATGATTGATTCCTAAGTAAAAGGCCCGCTGTTCTTACGCTGGGCTGTTACCTTTTGCTTTGATTTAGTTCTGCCGTCATAAATTCCGAATCTAGTTTACTCAAACATTTTAAATTTTACACACAAATCTTAATGTTACGTAAAATTCCCCAGGGAGAGAAGCGTGAGGTCAGACTAATCTCTGCAAAAGGTAAAGTTCGGATTTTGGGGGGGGGGGGGGGGGGGGCTTACATAATGGCCAAAACAAAGTATACATAAGCCTACGACTCAGACTATGGCGCCCTCATTCAAATTTGCATAAACGAAAATTAAGGGCGAGTTAGAATAGAAAACCACCTCTCAGAACAATTTGAAATCCGGGACGGACTAAAACAGGTGGGCCTCGGGGAACATATATAAATGTCAGTGGCAAGATATTTGAAAAAGTTAAAGAATTTAAATATCTGGGAACAAAACTGACGGCCAGTAACGAAATGTCGAAGGAAATTAACAAAAAAATGCATTCCGACAACACTAGTTGGCATGCAGTCGGTAAACTGCTAAAATTCCAAACTGCTGTCACGTAACATAAAGCCCCATGTCTATAGAACCATCATCATGCCGATTGCTCCATACGTGTGCGAAACATGAGGTCTCACAAAACGCGAAGAAAACAAATTCCGCGTATTCGACAACGAAGTTCTAAGTGGTATCTTTCGCGATAAATATGACGAAAGGGCAGGACAATGGAGGAAACGCCGCAACCACGAATTGGAAGAGCTACACCGCAAACCTACAATAGCGAGTGTAATCAGGTCGCGAAGATTAAGATGGGACGGACATGTAGCGCGAATTTGCAACGATAGGACCGTGCGTAGAATTCTTGACGGTAAACCAACGGGAAAGAGACCGGCAGGACGGCCGTGACGGGGATGGGAGGACAATGTAAGGTTAGACCTTGAGCAGATCGGATCGGCTGGTCAAGCGTGGAAGGAGAGTGCACAGGACAGGGAACGATTGCGGACTCGAGTCGGTTAGGTTGTAGCGGTTCCGCCAAACCCTACGGTCCACTTACCTGAAAAAACCGACATAACTACTACCCAATTTCGTTAAGTTCACTAATCCAACAGGATTAGTGCCTGTAAATGCTTCATGCATTATATAGATCACCATCTATAATCTTAAAATCCCTATAAAGTAAACTTACCTTTTCATGCATCCCTTCGCATACAATTTTCCGTAAGATTTCTTTCTTTGCTTATCTGGTATTCTAAACCAATTCGGTACCAGACAAATTCCTGTAAACAAAATGATTCGGATGGCATTCAATGTAACCGTCATGACAGGGACCATAAATATCGCGCCGTATATTTTCCCAGCCGCGTCATATACCTTTTCATACACATTACCTGGCAACCTTTTTTGTTTGTCTTACCAACAAACAACCCAAGCAGCTGCATATAATTAGCGCAATAGACGCTGAAACCAAATTCTCCAGCATTTCCTAATGCAAATATGAACCCGGTTTCTATTGCAGCCAGAGATGCCATAAACATCCAATTTGCTTTTAGCACCTTTTTCTCCTAACGTCGAAAATAGCGACGAGGCATCGTATAAACATGACCCTCATTAAAGAGCGAACCATTTGGTCGCCTTTTCTTTTGTCCTTGCCGCCTGCCTGTTTCGCTGTTCCACTGCACGTGTGAATAGCATTGATCTCAACGATCCCACACATACCACCATGACCTTTATTACAAGATCTGGTTTCCTATACCACCAAGAGAGACTTTACGTTTCCCTGGTGGTAGTTAAAAAACGATATCCTTATTGGAGAGGATATCGTTTGAGTCTTATCCCAACCACTGGACGGAGCGGTCGAGCCGTTCAGTATCCCGCGTAGGGTGTGCTCGGAGTGCACACCCTGGAGTCCAATTACATCAGCCGACCGCGCTGGTCGGCCTGTCTCCAGCTCGCCGTAAAGCTATCGCGAATTAACCTCCCACCGAAATTAACGGTGTGTGTTTTATTTTTCAACTCTAGGAAGTTTTAGTTTATTTTTCCACGTAAATCTATCCGTAAATCTATGAAATAACGTAAATTTATTGATCCCAAATTGTTTATTATCGAAAACATATAGTGCGGCACAAATAATCGGTATGCAATAGTCTCTTGGATAAAACAATATCATTAAGTTCATACGAAAGTGTTCAATAGTTTTTGTGAAAACGAATAAATCATACAAAAATGTAAAAGACAAACAATAAACGAAGGAATGCTCGATGGTGGGTGCTGTGATGATAGGGTGCTTGCTTCGGAATGCGCCGTGGTAATGTTAAGGGACTGTCGTGGTGACCAGTTCCTGGCTATTGTTTGGGCCTTTATCGATAAGATGGACACAGTTGTTACCGCTTGATGCCATCAAGGGCAAAGGCGTGCGGCGTGGTCCATAGGCCTGTTATGGGTCTCATGGACCAACAGGCTTATCGTCCGAATAGGTCGGAACCCATCGGAAATCCGCTCACATCCGCAGTGACGAAATGGCGTGTGCGAGATAGAGGGGAATTTATCCCAGGGTAATTCCCATACGCAGTGACGGGTTGCCGTGTGCGGGATGGAAAGGGACCAAGTCCAGAGCGGGTGTCTTTTGTCCATACGTTTGTATGGCGATTTGTTTCCGCTGGGACTGGTAGGGGGGGGCGGGCCCTCAATTGCACGTTTTACCTATCGAGGGAGGGCCGGTACATTGGTGTCAATGTAGCGGTAGCTGCGACCTCGACCGAATGGAAACATGCTGTGAGGTGCCGGCCGACGCGCTTATTAAAAAGAAAATAGGGTTTGGTTAGGGGGCTCCTGGTGGATGGTTGATTGTGTCCAACCCCAGGGCGCCCTTGGGTTATTAGATGTGCGCTCCGAAGTATTATGCACCTAGGTATTTGAGGCGGCGTAGAGGGGCGTGTATAGCCTTTAGTTGCCGCTAAAGGGAGCCATGGTGGCTAAAGATTGGGGAACCAGGTATGTTGTCTCAGCCCGGTGGTATCGGTTTGATTTGTGGACCGGTGTTGCTGAGACATTTGGGAGACGTAGGAGATCTAAGGACGAATGTCCTGAAATTTAAATAAAGGGGCAAAACCAGGTGCCCTGATGGGTGCTGCTACGCGTAGTAGCTGTGGTAACGAGGGAAGCTGGCTTGCTGAAATCGGGTAGAAAGGTCGAGCATTGATGAACAGTTTCGCGCGATAACTGTTTTTGGCGTAGATGGGCGCCAATATATGAACAGAGACAGAAAAAGGTGTTAGAGGTCAAGCAGAGTCGAGAAGGGATGCATGGGGTTGCGTGAAGGCTATGGTTGGTGAGCGTGAGCGCCGACCTTCAGAAAAGAGACAGAAAAGGGTGAGGTGTTTCACGCGAGACCAAACCGGGCGTCCTATTGATTATATGCTACGCGTAGTAGCTGTTGTTAGCTAAGGGGCCGGTTTGCAAAAAATGGGTGTTGAGCAATGGCGAGAGTGTGCGCCAATATTTAGGAAAGGACCGAAAAAGAAGATGTTGAAATAGAGGGCATTGTATGCCAATATTTAAGGAGGGCCAGAAAGGGGTTGAAGTATTACGAGCGAGACAAAACCAGGCGTCCTATTGATTATGTGCTACGCGGAGTAGCAAAAGTGTGATGAGGAGCCGGTTTGAAGGAGTTAACTAGGGGCGTTGTGTGCCAATACTAAGAGAAAAGCCAGACGGGTGTTGAAATGGGTCGAGTGAGGTTGGATGGAGTAAAGGGACGAAGCGAGACTAAGGGGGCAAAGGGAGCCGAAGGCTGTCGAGTGGAGTCGAAAGGTGGCCAATGAGGCTAAAAATAAGTCGAAGGTGGTCGGGTATTGTCGCGAGTAGTCGAGAGAAGTAGGAAGCGGAGTCGTGTGTAGTCGAATAGTGTTGGAAAGGGTTAAATAGGGGTGAGCGAAGTCGTGTGTGTGCTGGAAAGGGTTGCACTTAATCAAAACCCTGAAGGGGCTTACAATTGTGTTTATGTTAATAATCTTACAGGTTCTTAAAATAATTATTATTCGGTCATGCGTATATTTGATGTTTTGCGATTGTATAATTATCATTATGTAATATTTCTCTGCGGCTTATGTTTTACTAGCTTTTGTTTTTTATAATTTAAACAATATTATCTATATTTGTTTTGATATTGTCTCTTTGGAAAGTATTTCTGTTTTTGAACTTAAACAATGTTGTACATATTTTGTTTTGCTATAATCGAACTAAACGGATTGGTTAATTGCGTAAATTTCATACTTGAAAAGATGATATTTTTTATTGTCAGTAAATACAAAATGGTATAATGGAATAGAGATTAGAAATTATGTAATTTATATGTTAGATTGTTATTTACTTTCCCTCTAAAATATTTATGTGTTTTTTGCTATTTGTATTCGCCTTGAAATAATTGAAGGTTCATTAATTTTCAACAAGCACCCATTAATATGTTTTCTGAGGGAAGTCAATATCTTGCGAATACCACCGAAAAGAGGTACGTGTGAATCTGTACCCAGAAGGGGTTTACAAATGTTATTCATGTATTGCTATTATTTTGGAAGGTCGTCAATTTATGTGTATATCATAATAAAATATATTTTTTTAAAAGTGTTCGAAGTAAGCGAGTAACAATGGTAGTTTATTTTTTATATTTAAAAAGAGACTCATGATAGGAATAACTAATAGATTTGAAGAGAGGCAGTAATATCTTAAAGATGTAATAAAAATGAATCGGGAATAATTTTAATTAAAAGGCTGTTGTGACTTGCAGTGTTACATGTATTTTAATTTTGCAATTTTTAATCAATTTCTGCTTTTAAGAGGATTACCCTCTGTTGCTATTTTTTAATTGTTTGGTTCAATCCGAAATTTATATCCTCTGTTATTTACAATCGATTACTATATGTGCCCTCGTTAATTTCTATTGTACATGCTTGTTGGGCTATAATTCTCCGTTAAAAGTGTAAACTTTCATTGTAATTTAACATTAATAGAGAACATGTGCATAATCGGAAATATTTAATAATGTGTCTTTTTAGTTTATAAATTTCAAAAGAAATAAAAGAAACGCACTCACACAAATGAACATATTTCCGGACATATATCCATCCCTATGAATGTCGATATCCTTTATTACTTTTAATAGTCAAACCAATTATACAGTTTTCCTAGCCTGGCAGGACAACTGTTTCGAACCAGTTGTCTACCCTTACCATGAAAATCGTTTAATTAAGACCGTGTGTGGTAATTTGCACTTTAAATCACTAATTAATTCCTGTTAAAAATACAAGCTGAATAGTTGATCCTATTAATTCCAAGTATCTGTATATGTTTATGTATTAATAGGAAAAACTAAGAGATTTTAAGGCGTGCAATGTAATGACGATTAAAGTGAACACTTAACTTTGTAGGAATATATCGTATAACTTTCTGTTTTTGACGTTAGGCAGAGAAAAAAAAAGGAAAACACCGGTTGCTAATTGAGCTTTTTTATCGTTACACCAGTTATACTCTTTCCTTAAACTGGAAATCGTTTTACAAATGAGAACCGTGTATGTAAAACACAAGCTTAATACTTAGTTCTATGATTGCATGATTGGCTATGACCTACTAATTAATCGAAAATTTTGAGTTCGGAAATATTTTGCTTTTTAGGTGGTTGTAAGTCAATATAACTCAGAAGGAGCTTACAATAAAAATGAAACATTTAAAAAAAAAAAAAAAAAAAAAAAAAAAAAGGTGAAACAAAAGAGCAAACCTGCGATGTTGTTGATGTTGGATGAAGTGTTGGTCAGTTGGTGTCGCTGGGACGTTGGAGCGATGCTTTCCGGTTCATTGTCGTCTACATTTGTTGCTCCATTTTTCAGTTCCAGTTGCTAGTAATGCGCCTTTTGATTTGTTTCTAGCCATCCGTTAATATCAAGCTTGTAGCCCTCTTCGAGGAAGCTGTTGGCATGAAATTCCATACAGGTGGTACGCCCGATGTCTCCACGGACCATTTAGTGATTTTTTAAATTGCCTGGTGATGTCGTGTCGCCTGGTGTTGTTGGCTGCGTTGGGGCGATGATTTGCCCATCGATTATTTTTCGGCAATTGCCGCCACAATTGCCCACTGCTTGTCATTCGTAACCGTTTTTGGACGAATGTTAGAAAGGTTGCAGGGTTTGTTGCACTTGGGATCACCACTGTGGGGAGGGGGTCGCGGCACCGGCATGGGTGCGAGTTATACTTCCTCCTCCATCATTCACTAATTAAGTTTGGCCGAATATCGCAGCAGGTACAAACACCAACTCAGTTGTTCGCAGGAAGTTGAATGTTGGGGGATTTCCTTTCTTTTTGAAAACGTTTTATTGGGCAGCAGCACAGGAAACACGCTTTAACAATGAAATGTGTCTAGTTTTGAATTTAATTTACTTTTAAATTTTGAAAATCAAACAGTTAATGAAATTTATAAATTGTTTATTGTTTGTCTTTTACATTTTTGTATGATTTATTCGTTTTCACAAAAACTATTGAACACTTTCGTATGAACTTAATGATATTGTTTTATCCAAGAGACTATTGCATACCGATTTTTTGTGCCGCACTATATGTTTTCGATAATAAACAATTTGGGATCAATAAATTTACGTTATTTCATAGATTTACGGATAGATTTACGTGGAAAAATAAACTAAAACTTCCTAGAGTTGAAAAATAAAACACACACCGTTAATTTCGGTGGGAGGTTAATTCGCGATAGCTTTACGGCGAGCTGGAGACAGGCCGACCAGCGCGGTCGGCTGATGTAATTGGACTCCAGGGTGTGCACTCCGAGCACACCCTACACGGGATACTGAACGGCTCGACCGCTCCGTCCAGTGGTTGGGATAAGACTCAAACGATATCCTCTCCAATAAGGATATCGTTTTTTAACTACCACCAGGGAAACGTAAAGTCTCTCTTAGTGGTATGGGAAACCAGATCTTGTAATAAAGGTCATGGTGGTATGTGTGGGATCGTTGAGATCAATGCTATTCACACGTGCAGTGGAACAGCGAAACAGGCAGGCGGCAAGGACAAAAGAAAAGGCGACCAAATGGTTCGCTCTTTAATGAGGGTCATGTTTATACGATGCCTCGTCGCTATTTTCGACGTTAGGAGAAAAAGGTGCTAAAAGCAAATTGGATGTTTATGGCATCTCTGGCTGCAATAGAAACCGGGTTCATATTTGCATTAGGAAATGCTGGAGAATTTGGTTTCAGCGTCTATTGCGCTAATTATATGCAGCTGCTTGGGTTGTTTGTTGGTAAGACAAACAAAAAAGGTTGCCAGGCAATGTGTATGAAAAGGTATATGACGCGGCTGGGAAAATAGACGGCGCGATATTTATGGTCCCTGTCATGACGGTTACATTTATTGCAATCCGAATTATGTTGTTTACAGGAATTTGTCTGGTACCAAATTGGTTCAGAATACCAAATAAGAAAACAAAGAAATCTTATGAAAAATTGTATGCGAAGGGATGCATGAAGGTAAGTTTTCTTTATAGGGATTTTATAATAACAGATGGTGATCTATATAATGCGGGAAGCATTTACAGGTACTAATACCGTTGCATTAGCAAACTTAAGGACGTTGGGTAGTAATTATGGGGGTTTTTAGGTAAGTGGACCGTAGGGTTTGGCGGAAACGCTACAGGACCAGCATACATTCAATATTGCATAAACATTTGACTGTTAAAAAAATTTGTTTGCGTTGGATCCCACACAATTTGTCAATCGCCCAGAAAAGGCTCGTGTCAATTGGTCGAAAGAAATGCTCAAAAAATACGGTCGCGGTGCTTCAAAACACGTCTATGACATCGTGACAGGTGATCAATCGTGGATTTACGCGTATGAGCCCGAAAGTAAACAGCAGTCGACTGTCTGGGTGTTTCAAGATGAGCCAAATCCAACAAAAGTTGTTCGCGCACGAAGCACTTCCAAGCAAATGGTCGCCTGTTTTTTCGGAAAAACTGGACATGTCGCAACCGTACCACTAGAACAACGCAGAACAGTCAATTCTGAGTGGTACACAACCATTTGGTTGCCAGTTGTCTTCCAAGAAATCAGGAAAACCAACCGTCGAAGACGGGTGACTCTTTACCACGACAATGCGAGCTCTCATACATCGGCTGCGACAACTGCATTTTTGAGCACTCAAAACATCGATTTGATGGGTCATCCGCCGTATAGTCCTGACTTGGCACCGAATGACTTCTTTTTATTCCCGTACGTAAAAAACAAACTGAGAGATCAACGTTTTTCGACACCTGAAGAAGCGGTTGCTGCATTCAGAATGCATGTGTTGGAGATACCTCAATCAGAGTGGCAAAAGTGCTTCGACAATTGGTTCAAACGCATGCAAAAGTGTATAGATCTTCATTGGGAATATTTTGAAAAACAATAAAGTGATTTTCGATGATCAATATTTGTTTTTGTTCTCTAATCCCGAAATATAAAAGGCAACCCTCGTATAATCTTATTATTTTCGTTTATTTTGCTATAACTTATCAAATTTTTTCTCATGTCTCTTACATAAAACACATTTTTCATCTTTATTAAATTATTTTTACCAAACGCGTTAAAATAATTCAATACATTTCCAATTTTCGTCGCTTTCACAATTCGATTATCGCCCAAATGAACATTCGCAGGCTCATTAAGTAACATATAATTATCAAAATATCTAATACTAAAAATAAATATATCCGATGCGAGCTCGCCCCTTGCTTCGTCAAATTATGCGCGCCTGCTCTGCGCTGGCCTCGGTGAAAGCTGCCATGCTCACGACCGTAGCTGCCTCTTCCAGCTTGTCGTCCTCGAGGTGCTTGCCATGAGCCTCTGCTGTTTCCCGTCTGGCCGTCATTGGACATCGCTTGACTATTACCGCCAGTTTTGCAATTGTTCTGAAAATGACCTAATTCGCCACATCTATAGCATTTAACGTTCACCATAAATGTACTGCATTTTCTTCCATGATTTTCATCCTTCTGATTTTTCAATTCAGCCATCTTAATTTTACTTTTAACATAATCTGCTGTTTGATCGTCTTCTTTTAAACTATCTATCAAGTCTCCAATATGGCTATATGATTCGGGGAAAGTATTTAGTATATAATTCAATTTTTCTTTTTCTGACACCGTAGCACCCGCGTTTTTCAACTCATTTATGGCCTTTTCAAAATCACCGAAAAACGTCTCTGAATCACTGTAATCTCTCAGTTTAATTGTTTCCAACTTATTTCTATACACAATTTGTAAATCCGTCGATTCTTTCCCGTACAAACTGTCAAATTTTTTAATTATATCATACCCCGTTGTGACTATCACTTATAAATTCCATTTATTTATCTGAAATAACACCATATATATAGTTTATCGCTTTCAAATCACTTTTATTTCAAGTCTCGTCCTTATCATCTGTAGTGTTCTCTCCCATTATGACAATATCAATTTCCTTCATTTTAGGAACATAGTGGAACATTATACGTTTTTTCCACATTTTGTAATTTTCATCATCAAACATAGGTACTTTAACTCAATATTATTTCCAGCCATTTTGCATCACACGTGCTTTCCTTCGTACATGGGAATACTTTTTAATTTTAAACTAGGCGGAACCATAAAGAAACTTTTAACTACGAACCTCTGCTACCATTTTAAGGTGGGAGGTATAAAAATGAATAGACTGTACTTTATATTAAATAAATGAAGGCTTTTATTGCCTATAATAATACATACTAATTTAGGTGCTCACAGCCCATGTGTTTTTACTCTTCGACGTCTACAACCACACTGCCAGAGAAGTGACGCTCCTCGCTATAGCTCTCGCATGAGCTTATTCACACATACACTTATATATCTATCTGTGCTCATGTGCGCCACACTATACTACATACTGTGTAATATAAACGTATACATATTCTCAACAGAAATAAAAAGTAAGTGTCGACTCGACTCATAGTTTCGGGAGTAATTTTTAATAATTTCCAAACGTTCCTCTTTCGTGAACCTCATTATGATAAATATGTAAACCTAGATGTGACGTTTTGCCATTGATAGATCCCGGAAAAGTTATTTAATCACTATCAAATAAAAAGTGTTTATGTCATTTTTGAAAAACCTTATGTTATGTCCTTTTTAAAAAAGTCCCTTACCTTCTAATTTTGATCACAAACTCCCTACGCCGAACATGGATTAGCTCTTTTGAAAACTAACCTAAATTAAATTATTGTAAGAATTGAATGCAAGATTTTTTTATAAGCTTGCAGTAAGCTGATAAATGGGGCGGTAGCCCCACTAAAATAAACTAAACTATACCAACTGTCTAGTGTAAATCACCTTTGTGGATGGTACTCTCAATATTGTCATACATTCATTTTTATTCAGTACCAATAAACATTGGTACTGCTATAAATCATATGATTAGATGTAACTAATTTCAAATTACCGATGGGTGTGTAGGCATTCCTGGCAATTGTTTATTTTAAAAATTGTGATTTTGGAACTTCACCAATATCACGCTTTTAGAAAATTAATAATATCTTGAATTTCTAACAATTGTATAAGCGTCCTCACCTCAAAACTCCGGCGAAACGGAGGAAATAAATAATAAACAAAAAAAAATAATAAAACATAAATAACTATTGACACAACTACTGTACACAAAACAAAACGGGGAGCTGAAAATAAAAAAGACGATTTTCGTCGCAAAAATCAAGAGCAAGGAACATATATTTCAATGAAACATAAATGAAATTAAAAGGAGAAAAGAATACTAAACGGAAAAGAAATTTAATTAAACTTAAAAGTAAATTTCAATTACACCAGAAAAAGAATTAGAAGAAGTAAGAAGAATTAAAGGATTAGGAACCTCAACAGCCACGATCAGCAACTTTAACAGCCACATGAGTACACTATTTTAAATCTTCCTTTTTCCTTTTATATTGTGCAACAAGTGCCACCAGAAGTGTTTTGTGTAAAAAAAAAAAAAAGTTGCACTCTGCTGAACCCGTGATACAGATCAAAGTATTAGTACATTAGTATTAGATTCAACTCGATGCCTTTAGCTTCAACTACACGATCGCACAGAAAGTTGCTCAAAATTTTTTTTGTACTCGCTTCTCAATCATAGAACACTTATCTTAGCCTTGAGTACTACCCTCTCCCCTTCATTGATATAAATTTTCGATAGTTTTTATTCAACAGTTTTTTAGTTTCTTGTGCAATTTTTCGATCAAACCTGAAGAAAAATTATATTTTGTTTAATGTATAAGTCATTCTACAAAACGACGAAAGCAAAACCCCTCAGTGGTTATTCGTAGTCGAATGTATTCCTACCACAATGTTCTGTGAAAAACCATAAAAAGAAAACGAGTCTACACAATTCACGACCAGTGTTGCCCCTCTTCGCACAATTTTGTTTTCTTACTACCTTTTTTCGCAAAAATGTCGCTTTAAAAAAAATACAATTTCATATTTTGTAGAAAATAAGCGGTGAATTATTTTATTTTTCCTGTTTAGGGCTAATTTTTCAATCGTCAGTAAAACAGTGAGTTACCTACCAAGGAAATACTACATGGGCTGAAAAGTCCTGGGAATTTTGCAATATGTGCCGCCACTTTATATGAACATGACTTATTCGAGAGGCTTCTCTGTCACTAGCTTATGTATGAAGCTTCGTGACATTTCGTCCATTCGTTTACAAGCTACCGTCGTTTGAGTGACGCTACTTTCGCCTTCGTAAAAAAATTGAAAAACTGGAATATCGCATATTGATCAAACATTGTTTTTTGATGGAAAAGGTTCTGAACAATTATTGCAATGGTTGCAGAAATCGCATCTGCTTCTTCAAGTACAACGGGTTATCAGTGGCTTAGTGAATATAAATTGGCGCACCTCGCTCGAAGGCGCACCTCGATCTGCAATTCCAACCGAGGCTACGAATACGGAAATCATAAAGAAAGTGCATCGAATCGTTTTGACTGATCGTAAAATGATCGTTAGTTGAGGCCGTAGGGTTCTCAAAAGAAAGGGCGGGATACATTTTGCAGGATCATTTGTACAAAAGTTTGCTATTAATAGCTATTAATATTTTGTGTAGTTTATCATACGGAAATTTTGTCTAGTACTTTTTTGTGCAATCACCTGTGTCATATATAACTCAAATTTCAAAAAGCATGACATTGTTGGCCAGTTGTGATCGTCCTTTCAGTAAACTCCACGTCCTCCACGAAAATCCTCACAGGGGACTGTCATCATTTCATTTGCTGTATGACAAGTGGCGGCGTTTTGCTGAAACCCTCGTCGTTCAGATCCATACCATCCAGTTTCGGCCACAAAAATTCCTTTTTCATGTTTTAGAATCATTCACCTGTAGTGATTCTACATCACTACTCTCATCCAATCCACATTATTATACAAAAAAAAAATTATCTTACCCGTATCCATAATCTCAATCAACATCCCCAATTGAATCATGTGCACGACAAATTAAACCAAATGTTCATTTGTCGCGCGTTGATTCAATTCCCAATAATCCCAACATCATGGGGTGCTTATTTTGAAATAGATTTCATGATTTTACCTTCCAGGAATTTGTTCAAACAAATTCCCATATCCTTCCTAGAACCCCATTCTAATTAAAGCACACACATAATCTTGTTTGTGCTACTTGATATTTGTATACAGTTTTTATTAGCAAATCTCTGTAGGCATATTTTTTATTTCCCATCAATCCACTCCTAGAAGCCAAACCCTTGGCCTGCCAGCATCTGGATATTTTACAAAAAAAGAGGAAAACCTCTGTTTGATAATAAATAAAGGAACCCTTCAACCGACAAAAGGACCTTTTTATTTTACCCGGACTGCATCGGAAACGAAGACAATATGCGCCAATATTAGGTAAAATAGTGAAATGCATTTGGAATTTGGCATTTCGTAATATTAGGATTATTGGGAATTGAATCAATGTGCGACAAATGGACTTTTGATTTAATTTGTCCCGCATATGATTCAATTGGAGGATTGTATGGGAATTTGGTTGAGCAACTTCCCGGAAGGCACAATCATGAAATGCATATCATGATGCTATCATTCCAGAGAATAGTTTAGCGCACCCACCCCTGACCCCACTCCGCTCACCGCCTACGCTCTCCCACAATCATACTCACATCTTAGCATCCGTTAAAGGATTAAAGGTGGATAATTGGTTTTTTAGGTAATAATGGGGGATTGGGTGAGAGTAGTGATTTAGGATCACTACAGAAGGAACACTGACCCTCCCAAATAATTAGTCATTGGGGGCGACCCTATCATAAACGTGAATTTCTCTGATTAATATGTGTTTAGTCAACACACCAAGTTGTGGGGAGGAAGTATTGTGCCTGGCATGGGCACTCTGTTCACTTTCTCCTCCATCATAATTTGTTCACGTGGACACCGCTCACAACACAAAAGAAATAAATACACCCAGGACTGCGGACAATTAAACGCGCGGATTTAGTTTAATATTATTTTATTGATTGTTAATTGTGGAAGTTTTTTTAACAGGCACCAGCATCGACGATGACGACCAGTGCAAAGAGTGCACAGATCAACAGCAATTTAGAGTTCATTGTTTTACAATAAAGTTACTTTTCTCACTTATAAATTCTTTAGTTTTGAATGTACATGAAAATCGCACAACACATAAAAATGACAAAATTTTAATTAATATTTTCACCAACTTTGACACGATCGCCGACACGTCTGCGGTTCGTTACGTTTACAACTTTAAAACTAATACCCACACGACTCCGGGTATGTATTTACGCGTCTCCGCTGCCGGCGGAGAGCGGGAGTGACGTGTGACCGTGTCGGTCAGCGGATGGAACAAGACTCAACGATATTTAATCGTTTTGGGGTGAGTTTTCCCAAGAAAGAAAGTATTTCTTCCGAAAGACTTGGCAATGTATGTGTATGTGTGAGTGAATATCACATTGGTTTTTTTTAGGCACAAGGCCATGGGAATGAACCTGAAACAAGGAAATGGGAAAATGTGCATTGCAGTTGAATAAATTAACCGCTAGTCATCCGGGAAATGGTGCTAAAAGCAAATTGGATGTTTATGGCATCTCTGGCTGCAGTAGAAACTGGGTTCGTGTTTGAATTAGGAAATGCTAGAAAATTTGGTTTCGTTGATAATGCGGTGTTTGTTTGTCGATTGTACAAACGAATTGCGGGTCGGTTTATTGCAGCTGTAAAAATAAGCTGTCCGACATAGGATTTTAACACAGACAAAGGCTGCCGACTCAGGACTTGCTAAATAAGGCCAAGGTTCCCGGTTGTAGTGCCGATGATGATGATGATGAAAGGCTGCCGACTGGCTTGGGATTCATGATGCCATATGCACTTTAAAGAATTATTTCTAGGAATTTTAGATAATGCGTTGTATGCATTAAATGTCCTTGTAAAAGGAAATGTTTCAGGTATGCTGGGTGGAGATTGCGGTGCAGGTGTGGGGAAGTTGAAATTTGCCTGGGGTTCTTGAAAAGGTAGAAAGAAATTCTTACAGAGAATTTGTATGCGAAGGGATACATGAAGGTAAGTTTTCTTTCCCAGGGACTTTTTAGATTATACCTTAGATAATCATAGATGCATATAGCATTGAAGGTGCTAATGCGATTGCATTAGCGAAATTATATGATTGGATAGAGTTATGGGTGTTTTTTTGGAAGGCCAACCGTGGGGTTTGGCGGAACCGCCACAAAGTTATTAATGGATACTTTGTATATGTTCATAAAAGCTGAAATGCATAAATAAGTAATGAAATCATAGAGCTAAGATCCGAAAAAACTCTGTAACAAAACGGGAGAAATAGTGCGACACATAAAAGAACAATTACAATGTTCTAGTCCTAACTGGGACTTAGATACAATATCTCTTCGTTACATCAGAGACTTCGGTTTCACGGATGTAACTGCTCATCTTAAGAGTGGAGTCTTCCTCTTCGCCCGACGGGATGTAGCTTATCAAAGGGAAAAAGCATTAGAATCCAATAACTTAGACATCATTTGGATGAATATTCCTCTAATAATTCCAAATTATTTACAGTTGAACCTTGACAGTGGAGATGAGTTGGGTTTGTTATTAAATTACTTGACGTACTTATTATGGGCGCTATTTAGTAATACCAAATGAACTGTTATGTTTTAAAAAGACCTTTTAGTATTTTATCGTTTTTTTTTTTTGACTTTGGCACATGTTATATATAATATTTTTAAATCCACTGAATACTAGACTTTTGTTAATTTTACATTCCATAGAGACAGACGGTTTTGGGCTGTCAAATAACACAGTATAGTATATCATAGCGAATGCTTTATGCCCACCTCAACGATCCATATTTTCCGTTTACTGCACCAAAATTATTTATATTTTCAAGTTCATTTCTATTGCCATAAGAGAAAAGTGAAACTACTTGTAGTAGATTATGAATTTTCGAATATACGGAGTGTGTTACGTCCCAACTGGTCCGCATTGGATGCTACAACATGCGGTTCACCATATTAATTAAACAACCTCAAGTCTTTGTTGGGGGAAAACACAAACCTCATGCTGATTGGTCAATTGTCGAACAACCGTCAATTAACAACACACAAGCAGACGAGACGAGCGCATACTCGATTGGCTACCACTACCCTATTTCATAGTATCTCCCTCCCCACTGTCTAATTCATCAGTCGAAACCTACTGGAGAGGGAAGTGACTTCAATTAGCAACTGCAGTACAAGTCAAATTGATCATGAACCACTACAATCGTATTGAAGGTGCTAACAAGCTCCCACCAAATCGTTTCCCACCCTAATTCAAATTTCTATCGCCAAAGCCTCTAGCCTCGGCTAGATCGATGTGATTTCGAGACAAGTGTGAATTTTAGCACATTCGCAATATAGAAATCACGTTAGATATCCGCAAGTTGAGAACGGCTAAGGCGACAACGACACGCCTGCCCTGAGCGATAACCTCTTAGACTGTCAGCCTGACTGATGCTATTTGTCATGAGAACTGCGCGCTCCCGGAAGATTTATGAACTGAACAAATAAACAAGCCGAAAGTGTTCTTCGAAAATAGTATCGCACACAATGCGCGCTTGGAAAGCAAGTTAGAAATGTTTGACATTCTGGACCCCAACTAAACGCATGTATGGAACAAGCCGCGTGTAAATGTTTCCGTTGACGTCCACCCCCCTCGATTGTTGCATCGGTCACAGCGGAGTTTTGCAACAACTTGCGTGCGATTCGCTCTTGATGAGTTGGATGCCGCTCGTAGCCATTTGGTTTCATTTAATTAGGAAGATGATCCAATTTCACACAACCAAGCGGCCGGCTTAGATCAAAGTATCTGATTCTGGCCATTTGTTGTGCATTTAAAAGTCGGTTTAATGGTTTAGATGCAACGGCTTTGATGATGGTGTCGATGGCAGGCTTTTTTATTTTATATTTACGTTTTTTTTTCCTGTAAAAGTTTAAATAAAAACAAAACACTAGCGTGACGAATTAATAGGCCGCTCTAGTTTGATTACTTGCTACGATATTGATAAACGCTTCAATATGTTTTCGACTTCGCATTTGTTCTTCAAGTACGGCGTCTTTCAAGTGCCGCCCACTTGATTTGACATCTTTTCGCAAAGAATTTAAACAAGGACGAAATGTTAAAGTTGCTGCGGATAAGTGTAATTAGGATTATTTCTCTGGTTGTGCTCTAGAATCGCTTGAAATAGATAGCTCCAAGTAGGGCAACGTTAAAAGTCGGTAGCCTTTCCTATGAAGTCCGCGACTATAAGTATCTGTTGGGAGAGGTTAAGGGACTGTCAGCCGAGTTACCTTAACCCAGAGGCTATTTGCTATTTGATATTTACTATTTACCTTGTTTCTGACATCTTACGAGATAAGAATAATAATTACCCGAAGACATAAATTAGTTACTTGGAAATTTTGTAAGTTTTAAAGGTATGAGACTTTTGCTTAAGGGCAATAAATTGCTATAATGAGTTCACTATATCTAGCACTACGGAATACTTCAGTCGACGTAATATACTTGTTTGTTTTTCTAAGAAGAAATTGTTTACCTGATTTTAATAGAAGCAAAAACGAGCAAGGGTTAGAACAACTTTGTATTGCGTGAAATGGGTAGTTATGATAATCAATATTGTTGAAGAATGTCATAAATTTTGGAATTTACAGGATTTGTATTTTTAATGAATGGATTTCAAAATTTTGTTTTTATATTTTCTGCTACATTTTATTTTTCCCTGATTAAAAAATATTCCCCCAATATAACTCAGCTCAGCTTATTCCAACTTTGCCTTTATTATTCATGTCTAGATTCAAAAATGTATAGCAGAAAAGCCAAGCACGAACTAAGAAAACCCGATTTTTAACATATCGATTCGTGAAAAATCGACTTTGTGAAATATTAGTACTAACGCAATGTCTTAAAAATTCTCAGAGAATCGCGAGAAGTACGGGTGATCATGTGAATCGATGAAATGGTTGTGTAGCAATATATGCTTGCACACAAAAAATAAATATAATTATGAACTGGAACGTATTTACTTTCCGTGCGTCTGTGCTTTCTTCGTTGGTTATTACTATCGGTGTTTCGTGTGGCTGCTGTTGTTGATATGATTTTATGGCGTAACCAGATGTGTCGACGGATGATTAAACCCCAATTGAGGTTTCCTTGGTTCTTCTTGGCGCACTATATATTAGTTTATCCACATTCTTTCTTCGAGGAAAATTATATTGAAAGTTAATTGTTAATTATGTAGGTGGATGAGTAAAAGGGATGATAATAGTACAATCTACACCATTTTCGACACAATGTATTTCCGGAAACAATCAGACACGAGAATGTTTTTTGTTTCTAGTTTTTATTATCTTAGTATCGAAATACTTTCTTAATTTCATAATTTTTTATTTCTCTGTTTTATTTAAAATTTCTTAAACAACCGACAACACCGAATAACTCACACGACGAATTTTTAAATATAACGATTGTACTTCCAAAACACGACGAGACGTCGCACAACAATTTAAAATCAAGGGAATCAATTTCCAATTTTGAATAAAAAGGGGAAATCGCTCATTCTTGTCCTTTTATACGAGGACACAAATTTGCCACTTTACCATTTATTGATTCATTGAAATTTGAAATTGGCTCTCGCTGACCTGAACCCCTTTCCAACGAATCGTTAGGTGTACAAGTATATAATGCTCAGGTACGGCAAATTTGCTGGGAAGGGTCAATGTACCTAAAAATATGTGTGCAAATTATGTTTGGTCCTCGTTAAGAGAATTGTGCAATTCTTTGGGGTAAGAATTACGACACCTATGAGATAGGGAATGAGAAGTGTGGAACAAATTTGTATGTACTTCTTCCATTTGAATTATGACTATTCCTTTTAAATATACTTGTACATGTAAGAACGACGGAAAGTTTGACCAAGAAAATCGCTTTTGGGAAAGGATTATGTTTTGTTGGGGAAAATGAAAATGTGATATGAGAAATTGAAACGTAGGACAATGTTGTTTTTGGGTATGATATGTGTATATTAAAGGATAAAGGACGCGAATTAGGGTAATTACTTAGATGGAAAGGGGGGGGGGGGGGGGTGGAAATTAACATTGTTAATTATGTAACAGTTAGAAGTGAATTTTACCATTTGATGGGGGGGGGGGGGGGCGCGATCGGTCCCAAAATTACCCCTTTTCTTTTGTTGTTATTTTAATACTGTCGACAGTGTCCCTGTACACTCGCCACTGGGCCAGGAGTTATGCAGCCACGCCAAGTGATGATAATAGTAAACAGAGTCTTTGGTTGCAACGTGTTATTTTTATTTAGTCACGCCTTTATAAGAACGGGAATGATCTTTTATTTTGGTCAATGCTTCCCTGTCTGATAGAGTAGATTTGGTTTTCGAAATTGATTGGCTTGCTCGGTTATTTTGTTGTCGGTTATTATGATCGACTGACTTAGCTCGAATCCAAAATGCACCGCCCTTTTATACTCTGCACCTACAGAGATTTGTTAAAAAGTGTACATACAGATTCCAAAAAGCACAAGCAAGATTTTGTGTGTGCTTCAATGGGAATGGGGTTCCAAGAAGGGCTTGGGAATTTTTTTGAACAAATTCCCGGAAGGTAAAATCATGAAATGCATTTGGAATTAGGCATTTCATGATGTTAGAATTATTGGGAATTGAATCAATGTGCGACAAATGGATTTAATTTGTCGTGTATATGATTCAATTGGGCATGATGATTGAAATTATGGATACAGGTAAGATAATTGTTTTTTTTTTTAATATAATAATGGGGATTGGATGAGAGTAGTGATTTGGGATCACTACAGGTGAATGATACTACAACATGAAAAGGGAAGTTTTGTGGCCGAAACTGGATGGTATGGATCAGCAAAACGCTGCCACTTCCCATACAGCAAATGAAATGATGACCGTCCTCTGTGAGGATTTTCGTGGAGGACGTGGAGTTTCCTGAAAGGACGATCACAACTAGCCAACAATATCATGCGTTTTGAAATTTGAGTTATATATGACACAGGTGATTGCACAGAAAACTACCAGACCAAATTTCCGTATGATAAACTCCACAAAATATTAATAGCTATTAATAGCAAACTGGGTGGTAAATTTATGTCTAGAGGGGGTGTGTGAAAGGATAATGTCAATGGTCAATCATCGTTTGGGGAGGAAAAGGCAACAAAGAAATTTGACAGAGTTTCGTAAAAGGATTTCGATAAAAGGATTTGATAAAAAGAACGTTTCTTTTCTTTAACAAGATAGATCAGACCAAATGGTCGCGTACTCGCGTGTAAGTTGGGTAACGAAGAGATATTGTATCTAAGTCCTAGTTATGACTAGAACATTGTAATTGTTCTTTTATGGGTTGCACTATTTCTCCCGTTTTGTTACCAAATTTTTTCGGATCTTAACTATCCTTCCTAGAACCCCACTCCAATTAAAGCACACCCCAAAATCTTGTTTGTGCTTCTTGAAATGTTTATACACTTTTTACTAGCAAATCTCTGTAGGCACATTTTTGATTTCCCATCAATCCACTCCTAGTAGCCAAACCCTTGGCCTGCAAGCATTTGGATATTTTACAAAAGGAAAAACCTCTGTTTGAAAATAAATAAAGAAACCCTTCAACCAACAAAAGGACCTTTTTATTTCACCCGGACTGCATCGGAAACGAAGACAATATACGCGTCCTTAAATATCGCGAGTAGCCCTTCCAAGTTTCGCGCGATTGTCCGATGGCTTGCATTACGATAATATGGCTGGTGATTCCTTTCGTTTCGTTTTCTGTGGTGGATAAATTTTACTAAAACACTTTGGACACTTTTTGATCGTCTTTGGGCGGATTCATTTCACCAATCTTTCTTTTGCTATCCGCTTGACGGTAGGCACTGCCTGTTAGCTGTCAGGTCCACTTCACTTTCTTGATATACTTTTTACTTTTACTTTTGCTACTGATAAGTAAACATGTGTTCTTCTACTATTCAATAAAGAAACATTTAATCCAAAACCAACCTCTTTTTTGACGTGCATCCCAACACACTATCTTCGCCTTTCGCCCCCATGGACCAATCAACTCAAGCTTGTGAACGATAGGAGTGTTCCTGAAACTGTAAACCTCTTATCTCCCCGTGGTGAGTCCGTCAATGCGTTCGCAGTAAGAATGCACTGGAGGTCAAAGTACGATGCTTTTGCTACCCATTGGGTATTTGACGATACGTTTAAAGGTGTGCCCAGATGGACAGGCAACCAACGATCCGACGCTATCGGCAGTCAAGGTATGTTCCTTTTTTGCTGGCCAGGGACCAACGACACCCTTTAGCCGAAAATCCTTTGAACGCAACCAAATAGTCGACCGAGTCTACCAAATCAACCCGGTTGGTGGTTGTGCGATTCCTACCTCGCACTTATACCACGCCGCTGCTTATGCGAATTTTACTTCGCAACCATTCCCGAGTTGTATGGATTCGTAGTCTATTCCAAGTGCTGCGAATACTGCTTCAAGATCTTGCTCAACAGATGATGTTAAACCGAATCTTTTTTTTTTTATTACACTTCTCTCGGGACAGACGAACCTATAGCGCCGAGTCGGAGCCCCGAGATGACACCAAATAGCTGTAGCAGTTCTTTTTGAACAGTTTTCGATTGTAATGCTCCCTAAAACCCTCGCGCGGGGAGGGAATTCTACAACTTTCCTGCACTGTAACGGAACGAATTCTTATGCAGAAATATTCGCGCCGTCGAGAGATGAACTGCAAAGTGGTGCGATCCGTCGGATTGTCTCGTGGGGCGTATATAAACCGAATTGCGCGGAATAAAACCACGAATCTCCGAAGAAAAGTACCCATGATAATATATGTAATGATAATATCTGTAAAACACACAGAGGTCAGCTAAGCGCCTTCGATATCATAGGGACTGTAGCCCGACGTCAACGCCGTCTGCCCGATGTGCTCTCAAGTAGGTTGAGCGTATGCTTAGGAGCAAAGCCCCAAACATGAGAGCAATATTGGAACGCGGGTTTAATTTGGGATTTATACATGAAAATAAGTTGGGCCGGAGTAAAATATTTCTTGGCTCTAAAAAGATAACTCAGTTTTCCGGAAGCGGACCTGGCGATGTTCCACACGTGTTTATGCTACGTTACATTCCCACAGAGCGTGACACCCAGCAATTTCAAGCTATCCCCAGATTCAAGGGTCTCCCCATTCATCATCGGCTGTGGAATCGATGATCCACTTTTCTTTGTAAATATTCTATAGCGGGTATGTGGGGGTTCTTTAAAGCTTACCTGAAGAACCCCCCATATTTGCAACCCAACTCCTATCTTCTTCGCATACCTGCTTGCAACCCAACTCCCATCCTTCCCGCATACCTGCAACATTCCCTTCTTCAAGGACATGTAATGCACTTAACGCATTACATAATATCCCCTACAAGAATTCTTTCATTCATGCATCCAATTCATTTCCTAAATTCCCTGAAAAGAATTCTTCACATCATAGACAACATAGACAGTAATGCTATCGGTCGGTAATTTTGTGGGAGACACATTTTTCCCGTCTTTGGGATTAGCTGAACTCGAGCGATTTTCCAGCAGGTAGGAACGCTATTTGGAGTAGTCGTCAACTGCATAGCACCGTTTGCGTTAAGAATTCGAAATGATTGTTATGGCTGATGCTGTTGCAATTGGAGACGTGTCCCACTTACGCCGCTAATTCCACTCCCTGGGCTTAGGGGATTTGCTCGATAGAAACTGAAATTCATGTTGGCGGCATTGCCTGAAGGGGTAGTCGATCCACTGGTCGAGTGATGATGTTGAAGATGATCATTTCGGTTATTACTATGATGGCCACCAGAGGGATAACTTTGTTGGCCTTGAGGACCAGACGAAGCCGATATGCTTCTTAAATTGATAGAATTCGCTCAATTTCCCATAAGATTAGAATTAGTTGTATAATTTCCTTGATACCGGATCGTGGAAATTGATCCTCTAATATAACTGGATACTCTAGAATTTGAACTGTAGTTGTCATCACCCGATTCGTATTTTCGTCATCGAAGTCGCTGAATGCAATTCTTATTTGATGAACCCGGACTATGACCATGAGGTGCAGTCATTGTTTGTGGAGCAACATTATCTTCATGATGATTTTCATTAAAATGTACTTGCTGGTGCATGTGCTGTGGCAGCACAGAATGCCCATTAGAAACTACATTGTTGTTTAGACTCTGATGGTGTTGTGGTTGTAACATAAGTTGAACACCTTGCGGCATATCCTGTCGAACTAAAGCTGATATTTGATTGAGCAAGAGAGGCTGCGTACTTGGGTTACGAGTAGGAAGCATAATATGCTGACCTGCAGGAGCCTTCGTTGACAATTACGCCGCTGGATGAGATAATCTTAACACTGGGCGGATTCCTTCCTTAATTGCTGGCTGGGCCATATGTTCACTGTTCGTTTGCCGCTTATGTGATTTACAGTAATGTGAAGGCTCCTTTCCTTGTTCCTCATCTTCTATTTCCCCGACTCTTGTAAGGATGTTACCGTTGATTGATTGTCAACGATGCCACCGGAGAATACCCATCAAAGAATCGGTTCATTGCGCCATGGGTGTCCCGGGCGCTCTCTTGATCATTCCCTCCAGAAGAAGGGATGAGTAGACATCGCCCCCACGAAGGATGTCAGTTTTGTCTGGCTTGTAATAAATCGGATCAGCCAACTCCATACCCCTTAGATGGACCCAGTTAACGCATTGGAGATTACGCATGGGAAGTACCGCGGTAAGTTTGGATAAAACAAAGACTTGAACCTGAAATTTGAAGGTTTCGTTGGCGTTAGAGTGGATGGTCAGTGAAACTTTATGCCTCGATGCACTCATCCTCGTTTCTCCGATGCCATAGATGGACACGAGGCCTCTTTCCCTTTTGAGCTTCAAAAAACGTGATGCCGACTCAGTTATGAAGGTTGCTTCCGATCCAGGGTCCAGGAGGGCTCGCAGCATCAAAGGCTGTCCCGCGATTGTGTAGACCTTCACGAGAGCTGTTGCCAGAAGAACAGTCTGAATATTATTGTTTTCGACAATGCAGGCGTTGAATGCTGAGGTTCTTGTGGTGGAAACCGCTGAATCCTCTATTGTTTGTGCCTGATGAATTTAGGCAGCAGGTGTGCTAGCTGTAGCGAAGAACCGAACAGTGGTCACCAACGCAGAGTCATCTTTAGGCATGGAAGGGTATGTATCGTCTGAGTGCAGCAACGAATGAGGTTTCCGCTTATACTGAATACAAGTAAACTTGCTTGTGCACTCTTGAGTCTTATGAGTATTTGACAGCCAATTGACACACAATTGGCACTTGGTTATCATGTCCCGTCTCTTGTAAGGACTGAGTGCCTAGAATTTGTAGTATTTGCTTATTGAATGTGAACCTGAGTACCTTGAACACTTGTGGATGGCCGAATTGTGGACGCGGACTGCGGAAGGTGTTCCCCTGGACTTCCAGTGAGGAATAGGGAAATCCGTCTCCCTTTAATAAACCCGCAGCGGATAATAAAGCGGCTCCTCTGCCCAACAAGAGGAGGAAAGGTGGGGGTTTTAGTGGGTACGGCCTACAACGGGTCCATTCCCACACTACCTCACAATATCAAGGTGTCCATAAAGGATTTCCCCCACCTACCCAAAAAAAAAAAAAAAAAAAAAAAAGAGGAATACTGGACGTTGGTTGTTCCATGACATCCAAAGCTCTGGCTCCCATAAGCAGGAAATCGTCTAGCACATTGTAGGCTGGATAATCCACATATGCTGCAATATGAGATTCCCATAATCCGCACGTATTGGAGGGAAGTTTCTGGATAGTGTGATAGATCAAAACATCTTCCCAAGAAGTCACCGGGACTCCAAAATTCTGCAATGTTTGCTTGGCTTCGTTTGTGGTATCTGCCAGCGCCTTGATCCCGACTCATTGAATAATAGACCGGATTGATTATATTTGAGCAACCGCAGATTTTGATAACGTTTTACCAGAGTCCAGGCTGAATCGAAATTGCCATCGACGATCGCGGTGCTTCTCAGAAGACGCTCAACTTCTCCACACAAATTCGCCTTCAGGTAATGCAGCTTTTGCACATCGGATATGGGCGTATTCTTGAGGATGGGGCTCTCGAGCCCTTTGAATTCTGGCCAAGTCTGATAGGATTCGGAGAAGGTTGCTGTCTTAATGGGGGGAAGCTTTAATTCCGCCGTTGGCGACTCTGCTTCTCCCATTGACCCATTGAACAAACTGTGCAATTGTGATTGGAACTTGGTATGCTGCAATTGTGCCTTAAGTTCGGACGAGTATTTGTAATATAGCTCCTTGAGCATTTGGAAGATATCGACTTCGTGGTTCGTATTGCAGGTCACCTTTGTTTTTTTTTTTAATGAATACAAACTGGAAAGAACCAGCATGAACACGGGGGAAGATAAAAACGCGACAACACACAAACGGAAAGGTACACCGAAAAACTCCATTGTGACGCGAAGTAAAACCGCGAAATTAACGATGGAGAAAGGATATCAGCAAATGGAGGAGGTCAATGAGCTCCCATCCCCCTCCAACTTTAACATGTATGGAGCAAACAACTCGTTCGCTTCTCTTGCATCCTCAGAGTCTGAGGATGAAGAAGAGGAAATAAGTGAATTGGAGGCGAAACTTGCGATGGCAAGAGCCCGACTAGAAGAGAGACGCCGAAAGAAAAAAATAGCGGCACTCGAAAAAGAAAAAGACACCGAACAACAACAAAAGCCGAAGCTAAAAGTCGGCCAACAGCAACAGCAACAATCAACACAAAATCGACCCCAGCAAGCAACACAACAGCGGCAAAGCAACAATAACAACCAAAAAATAAAGATGCCACCAATCAACACCATAGATATTGAGTGTAAGGAATTGGTAAGTCTTTGTAAGCTGGCTATAGGATACAATTTTGTAGTTAAAAGACTGGCTGGTAACAGGCATGCCATTCAAACCTATGCGGTGGCAGACCACGAAAAAATTAAAGAGGTCTTAAAAAGGACCACGGCGGAATTCTACTCGTCCAGGCCGAAGCAAACAAAGAGGGTAACGGTTCTATTAAAGGGTGTCGACCCTGAGGTGGAACCGGAGGCTCTGCTCGAGATGCTTCAAAAGTTGAGGCACGACGATCTCGAGTTTATCTCCGTAAAACCGTTCACCACAACCAAGGCAAGAAAGGAAAACCGAAAGCTACCCTTCTTTTTGGTTCAACTAACGTCCAGCAGTAGAATTGGTGGTCTAAGAAAGATTACAGTCTTGGATCATCAAAGTGTCACATGGGACAAATTAAAAAAAGGCAGAGGGAAAAGAAAGGGTAGAAGACAAAGCTGTTGTATTCCAGAATACTACCCTTATTAGCTTTAACACTGAATCTCATTACTTTTCTAACAAATCCTTAAAACTTCTTCTTAACATATCTTACATTCTCACTTAATACATACCATTCATAAACATTCACAATATTCTATATCAAGCCTGTTACAGCACATTTAATAACATGACCCTTTTCATAACATGCACCTTTTTTCATTCAAAACATAGCACTCTGATTTTCGTTCAAAGTTTATTCAAAATTTAAAAGTCACAGAGACTAAAGGAATACTTTGATAAAATTAGTTTTGTTCACATTATAATTTACAACCAATTAGAACAATAAGTAGCATAAGAAGAGAGAAATTTTAATTGTAAAATCAGTTTAGTTTTGAAGTTTAGTTTTGGCAGTTGAGTTAAGTTCAAGTTGAGAAGCAGTTGAGTTAAGTTTCAGTTCTGATACAGTTCAAGTTAAAGTTTAGAGTTTAGAGTTGACTTTAAGTTTGATTTATCAGTTAATTTGAGTTGAGAATTTATAAAAGTAATTCGAAGAATAAAGAATTTAAAATGAAATTTGATCAAGAAAATGAAATAAAATTATTTTAAACTAAACCAAGGAAGAGGAGAAACTGTTTACGGGCGTTTGAATACGACAGTGACCACTGTGCATTCACGGCAGTAATGGAGCTTCCGAGCAATCTCACAAATCTGGAGGAATTCGTGATCCCGCAACCCTACAACTACAGGGCAATGCGATGGCCGTGGTTCACCAGATCATTAACAAGAGAACTTCGTTCGAATGACTTTAATCATCTAAAATGACGAAATCGACAAATACATCCAACAAATGGACGAAACCGTAAAACGAACAATGGACAAAACAATTCCCAAAACAACAGTTACAGATCACATAAACATGTACAGAAACGCAACAATAAACGCACTCCACAAGAAAAAGAGCAGACTGCTATCGAAACTTAAACAATTACACAGACAGTTTACAGACAGACAAGACCAGGAGATAATATCACTGAAATCCCGATTAAAAAACATCCAACAATTACTTAAAGCTAATTATAGATTAGCAACAAATTTGTATTGGAACAACAGAATTCGGGCTATAAAAACTAATAACCCGAATATGTTCCCACAAATAAATAAAATATTCAGGAGAAATAATCAAAACGAGATTCAGTGTCTCCAAATTCCACGTCTGATGTAAACAAGCAGCTGCTAACCAACATTGGCATAGATACAGAGAACGCTATCCTCAATAGTGAGCTCTTCGTGATCGAAGATCCTTTGGAAAAAGTGAACGCTGTGGGAGCTGTCTTTCAGGAAATGTACAAGGTGAATGAAAGCATTCGCCGAAATCATGACCTGGAGGACAGAGTTGTACTGCACCTCCGGAATGAAATTTCGCATTGGCAATCGGAGAATCCGGGTTTTACCGAATTCAGTGACGATAATCTGTCAATTGACATTAATGCCAATGGTGAGGCTAATAGCCTTTTAATCACAAGGGAAAGACTCCAGAGTATCTTCGACTCATTAAGAAGCAAAAAGTCAGTGGTAATAGATGGAGTACCTAACATCGTACTCAAGAACCTGCCCCCAATGGCAATAGATATATACACGGTCCTGTTTAACAACGCGCTGAATAATGCATATTATCCCACCCGTTGGAAAACGGCTATCATTCAGCCCATCGCAAAAAAAGGGCAAAGACTGCACAAACCCAATGAACATGCGTTCGATAAGTTTACTCCCAAGCATCAGTAAAGTATTTGAAAAAATCATTAACAAAGCTCTGGTAAAATGGGTAGACGACAACAGCATTATTCCAAATAACCAGTTTGGCTTTAAGGCGGGTCATGAAACCGCACATGCCGCAGCTAAACTGGTCTCCGACATACAATGGAATAAATGTAGGAACCAATGCACAGGGGCCTGTCTGATCGACTTGGAGAAAGCCTTTGATACCGTCTGGATCGAAGGGTTATATTACAAACTGGTCAGACATAGCATACATAAGCCTTTACTATATGTACTTTACGATATGTTAAAGGACAGGAAGTTCGTAGTCAAAAATGGTAATGTGACCTCTAATAAAACGTATAATATCAAGAATGGCTTGCAACAGGGTGCGGTACTCTCTCCGATTCTTTTTAACATTAACATGAGCGACTTATTAGATGCACTCCCGCAGGCTATTGCGTACGCAGACGATCTCATAATTTACAGAACAGCTCCGAAAGTTGAGATCATAAGTAGTTTAATACAGCGAGACGTCAACAACGTGCAGCGCTACTGCGATGACTGGAAACTTAAGATCAACTTCCAGAAATGTGAAGCCATCCTATTTAGAACCCCATTATATAAAGCCACGAACGACACAAGGAAAAACTGGCGAAAGCTAGTTATCGTGGGACCGCATGGAGATAAACTGGAAACCAAGAGTTTAGTTAAATACCTTGGCATCTGGCTAGACCAATATCTGTATTTCAACAGACATGTAGAGGCTGCTTTGCTCAAAGCGAGGAAAACGTTTGCTATGACAGGGAGGCTATTTCACAGTAGCCAACTTGACAGCAGGGTAAAAGTCATATGCTACATGACGCTAATCAGGCCAATGCTCATATATGGTTGTCCAGTATGGTTTAACATAGGTCCAAATTTGATGGAAAAGATTCGGGTGTTCGAAAGGAAGTGTCTCAGAAGCTGTCTCAGATTATATCGGACACCGGAATCGGACTATAAAAAGTATTATTCAAATGAGACTTTCTATAATGAAGCGTACATAAATAGGGTGGATAATTTTATGATTAAATTAATCAGAGGGCATATTGCGAGAGCAGTAAGCTCGTCCAATGACCTAATTTTTGGGCCTTATTATCCAAACACTCTGTACTATGAGAGCGTGCGTCGCAACGGCTTTGTTCCACCAGAGGCGTTCCTTGACTTGGACATGAAAGGGCTTATACAGGATAGATCCGGAATTCCGCTGATCTATCATGTAAGTAGATCATCCGTAGACGGGCGATTGTGCTACGACCGGGAAGTAACGCGCACCGAAGAAGACCGCCTACGCTTCAGTAGGGCAATCTCCCACAGAGACCGGGACGATAGTATTAGACAGCGTCAACAGTTCTGGTGGTTGAATGGCATATAAAGACCTGGATACCAAAGTCGGTATAGAATCACACTATCATCAGCTAGCTTACATAGATTTAGCTTTTCTAGAATTAGGGTAGTATAAGATTTAAGTTAAGTTAAGTTAAATGCTTTTACATAAAATTAAAAATTAAAAAAAAAAATAGGTAAGTTAAGTAAATTAAATTTTAAGAAAAAAAAAAGCAAAAAAAATTGAAGTTTTTCAAATTTTTCTTTGTCTTACAAAAAATTATAGGTACTGCCAAAAAGTTCTGTCGTCAAAAGGACCAGTAAGTTATTATATAAGATAATTAAGCTAGAATTTAAGCATTTTTTGTCTAGCCTTTAATTTAGAAACTAAGAATATTTAAAAGAAAATAAAAAATGTTTTAAAAATGAAAAAAAATGAAAAATGCTTTGTGATCGGCGGTTAACTCGACCGCGATGTTCTGCAAGCAGTCAATTCAACATCTTTAGCTTGCTCATTCTGACTCGTTTCCGAACTACGTAGCACACCGAGATGATTTATGTATATTCCTGCCAAGTACGCGGAGATGCAGCCCAAACGACTCACGTGGATTGTTGCCGAAAGCTACCTAGCCGTAGGTACACACTCTGTACCTGGTAGGGCGTAAAAGTTCCAAAGATTGGATACACCGGTGTGTGGATTGAGACTAACACACCGAAATGATTCGCGAATATTGCTATTTCTCGACGTTGAGGGTAAACACTTCCTGGTTAAGCTTGACGAATTACAAAACACACCGGAGACCTCCTTTCATCGAGGGCAAATACACTTCACACTACACTTTTGTTATGATCCACAAGGATATCTTTATTAACTGATAAAAGAATTATGAAAAAATGCCACCTACCTTTTACATAAAACTGCCAACAGAATCGCCAACAAGTGGTTTTTAATCCCTCCAACAAGTCATTTTAAATCCGCCAACAAGTAATCTTAAATCCGCCACCAGAATCGTCAACAAGCAATCCGGCTCGAAGGACCAAATGTCTCCGTTTCGGTTTTGACCAAAAGGAAAAGCAAACTTATTAATATATGGTTTAGTATATTTAACACAAGATCACCTTTTACAGAGAAAGAATTTAAGGAACTTAAAAACATTTTCATAAAACTGCTATTTTATATAATACTTGCATCACAGTTTCGACAAACAGAAAGACACGGTTCTTTTCGCTTGATTAGTTGATTCTTCGCAACTGCCGCAATGGGGTTAACGGTCAGGGAACTGTGCCTACCGTGGCACCGAAGAGAAAATTATTCGGCTGTCAACGGTTCCAACTGATGTCAATTCACAGCCTTCTCCGTTGCCTGAGAGCGCACTTCATTTCTCTCAGTATGGCATAAAAGCTCAGATCTGACTTCAACTTTGCCTGACCCAGCCTACTATTGCCTACCCGTTGTGAAACGAATGTAATTTTACAATCTTTGAATATCGTTGCATTTTGTTTGTTGTGTTGTTGCTCTGCAACAATACAAAAACTTAAAATATAAACGTCTTGAGTTTATACTTTTTCACAGGCGAAATTTGGGTTATTCCGGAAAATTAATGACCATCTAGTAAAAAAGCAATTAATCCATTAAAGGGTTTCCTCTGAGTTGATGTCGGTTGACTCTAATGAACCCATTTCTCGAATGCTGAGGTGAACAAACTATTACCCTACCTTCTTCGATTTCTACCTCACCTCTACTGTACTCAAATTCCGCCCCCCCCCCCCCCCCCCCCCACCCACACCGTTCGTGTACCACCCACCGTCTACACCCTTACAACCCGTACACATTCCAACACTCTACCCTTTTATCCTACCACCCTATCCATCACCACCCCACCACTCACACCATCATCTACCCACCATATCCATTATTTTATTACCTCATATATTTATTTTATTTTATTATATTTTTCACAATAAGACAACTGCTTGAAAAGAAGTGGGAATACGGAGAGACGGTTCACCAACTGTTCGTTGACTTCAAAAAAGCCTACGACTCAGTAGCAAAGCAGAGACTCAGACTCACATATTCTAGTTGAGCTGTGAGTCCCAAAAAAATATGCCGCCCTCACTCACATTTGCATGAACGAAAACAAAGGGCGAGTCAGAATAGAAAACCACCTCTCAGAACCATTTGAAATCCGGGACGGACTAAAGCAGGGAGATGGTCTATCACCGTGTCTTTTTAACCTTGTGCTCAAGTATGTCATCAGCAAGGTACAAGACGAGAACATGGCCGGATCATCCTTTAACGGGGTCACACAAGTGCTCGCATATGCGGATGACATCGCCGTTCTGGGCGATAATCTAGAAACTGTTAGTAAAAACTGTGAAATCATCATGCAAGCGGCAGAAGAGGTGAGCCTAGAAATAAATGAAGACAAAACAAAATACATGATTACGACGAGAGCAGGTGGACCTCAGAGAACGCATATAAACGTCAGAGGTAAGATATTTGAAAAAGTTAAAGAATTTAAATATCTGGGAACGATACTGACGGCCAGTAACGAAATGTCGAAGGAAATTAACAAGAGACTGCATTCCGGCAACGCTAGTTGGCACGCAGTCAGTAAACTGCTGAAATCCAGACTGCTATCACGTAACATAAAGCTCCGTGTCTATAGAACCATAATCATGCCGATTGTTCTATATGGATGCGAAACATGGGCTCTCACAAAACGGGAAGAAAACAAATTCCGCGTATTCGAGAATAAAGTTTTGAGAAGCATATTTAGAGGTAAATATGACGAGGAGGCAGAACAATGAAGGAAACTCCACAACCACGAATTGGAACAGCTATATCGCAAACCTACAATTGTGAGAGTAATCAAGTAGCGAAGATTAAGATGGGCCGGACATGTGGCGCGAATGGGGAATGATAGGACTTTGGCGGTTTCTGTCAAATTCGGTCGTAAGTGTTCCGCCGAACACTGTACGCACACCAGGAAGAACACACCTAGCGGAAACGGCACAAATAAAACACGAAAAACTGTTTTTTTTTTCTTATTTACACGGTGCCTGTTTATTAATTCACAAAAAAACTTATTTTTGCACTGATCGTAGTGAATACACCAGTTAATTATTTTGCAATTTAAGCACACGACGACTCGACGTTCTTGAACAATTCGATTCTCTACTTCATTCGGTGATCTCTGCGTTAGAGATCCTCTCGGTTTTACGGTCAAAATCTCTGTGTACTCCTTGACGATTCAAATCTCTCTTCCAACCTATCGGATACTCTTTTTCCAGTATCTGTGTGTTTTGTATCTGCAGTTGTGCAGACACAATTTCCTGTAAGGAGAAAATTCTCACGCATACATGTGGAAGCTTCACCGTCGTGGTTGACGGTGGATTCTATTCCCACGCTGCTTGGTTAAGTCGACCATCTGGTGTTGACGATCGCCTGGACGTCTAGTCCGCTGGTATCTATTGGATTTGAAATCCAAGAGAGTTTTTCACATGGTGTGAAAAACAAACATTCCGCTGATGCATTTCTGCTTGGCGGACAGTGGCAACGGCGCAATGCTGTGCCGTATTTATTTATTGCAGCTGGCCTTCGTAAAACTCCAAACAAAGTATTGTTTGGAGTTACGTGGTGCTTGGTTTTTCGCGCCATCTGGGTGTTTACGAGGCTAAGGAATGCGGTCCTTTGTTTGCGGTGAATATTTGGGTGATCTAATGTTTAGATCAACCGCACCACGTCCGTTGGTCGGTTAATTGTTTTAATTGTAATTCCCTGCATCTCGTGCAGATGTTCAGGGTTGCCGACTTGTGGTGCTGGCATTCACTTAGCTTGCGATTGCACACGTCGAAGGATGCATGAATGTTTCTCCTTGTTTCAGGTCGTAGGTTTGGAGCGTTTAGCTCGGTATTAGAGGCTTTGGGGACGTTAAGTTCCTTGCCTTCTGGTGTCGACTCAACGTTGGGTTACTGGCGGCCCCCGCTGGGCTTGGGATGGCGTCTGTGGATGTGATGTTGTCCAGGTAAGTGCGTTACCTCAAGTTGGTCTGGACTTTTTCCTGTGGGGAATTTGTACGTTCGCCACAGGACTCCCCCCCCCCCCAGTAACGTAGTCACGATAAGGAAAAGGTAGGAGTACGGAGGGTGCTGTTAAAGGTCGGAGAGTGCTCCTTTCCATCGTGGTCGGTGTTTAGGCGGTAAAGGAGCGAAAGCAATCGCGTTTGTTGTTTCCTTGTGGGTGTTAGTCGCGCTTTCGTTGTTGGTGGTTTCGGTTAGTGGTTGCCGTAAGTTGAGAATCCTTGCGGCGTCTTCTTGGGCGCGCAGATCTCGAGCGCGTTGCCGCGTTATCGGTCCGTGCAGGATATCCGATGCCCCACGAGCAACCATTTCGCGAGGGTTAGGTTGATTCTCAACTCTTACCGTGCCTGGTGTTTCCTGGGAGTGTGGTGGGTGGTACACTGGGCGGGTTTCGGCTGCCGCCAACGGTTGATGGTGTACCTCTCCTGGCACGGTATCTGGCGGTAGTTCCAGGTGGCACGGCTTCAATCTCTCGACACTGACGGTGTACGGCTTTCCGTCGATGTCTACGGAGAAAACTCGGTCGTTTATTCGCTCCAGCGCCTTGTATGGCCCTTCGTAGGGCGGTTCTAGAGGTTTCCTAACTTTGTCCACCCTGATGAAGACGTGCGTGCAGCTGTCCATATCTGGGTGAACAAATAACCTCTTGGAACCGTGTCTGGCGACCGGCGTTGCCCTGACCTTACGCATGAGTCTGCGTAGGTTTTCCAAATTTGGCAACTGTTCGAGCGGTGGTTCTCCATCGGCGAAGAACTCTCCTGGGAGGCGCAGATTGGTTCCGTACGTCAGATCTGCTGCTGAGGCTCCCAGGTCTTCTTTTATGCTTGTGCGCAAGCCTAAAAGAACTGTTGGTAGTGCGTCCAGCCATTGATTGTCGTCATGACACATGAGTGAGGCTTTAAGAGAGCGATGCCAACGTTCGATCATCCCATTGGACTGTGGGTGATAGGCTGTTGTGTGGCTTTGCTGGCAGCCGAGTAGATCGGTCAGCTGCTTGAAAATCGCCGCCTCGAACTGTGGTCCTCGATCGGCTGTGAGGGTAGCTGGGACGCCGAAACGTGTGACCCAAGTCGAATAGAATGCTTTGGCTACATTCTCTGCGGTCACTGTTCGTAGTGGCACTGCTTCTGGCCACCGAGTGAAACGATCGATCATCGTCAGGAGGTACAGGTAACCTCTCGACGGCGTAAGCGGTCCCACAATGTCGATGTGAACATGGGCAAATCGTGCCTCGGGGAGCTTAAACTGTCCTGGGTGGAGCACATTGTGTCGATCGACTTTGCAACGCTGACATTGCAAACAAGTTCGTGCCCATTTTGTTATGTCTTTGGCCATATGTGGCCAGACAAATTTGCGTCGGACTGCGGCAATGGTTGCGCGTCCGCTTGGGTGGGCTGGGTTGTGGAATGTTTCATACACATTTTTTCGCAGATTTTCTGGGATGTAGGGTCGAGCTGTCCCTGTCGAAACATCGCACCAGACTTCATCGTTTGAGTCGTTGAAAGGGAGTTTACGCAAAACTAGTGCTGTCTCCGCTTTCAGTAGTGACTCGAGTTGATGGTCATCTTCCTGTGCTTGTGCCAAGTCGGCACCATCGATTTGCGCACGGAGTTTAATTGCATCGATACGCGAAAAGGCGTCTGCAATTACATTGTCTGCACCTGGGACATATTCGATTCGGGTGGTGAATTGCCCGATGAAATCCAGGTGCCGTTCTTGTCGCGGGGTTGAACTTCCCCCTTTCTTTTGGAAGGCATACGTCAGTGGTTTGTGGTCGGTTTTTACCGTCAACTGACGTCCCTCAATCATGTGCCGGAAGTACTTTATTGCGCTGTAAATCGCTAGTAACTCCCTGTCATAAGCACTGTATCGTCGCTGGGTTGGGTTCAACTTTTTCGAGAAGAAACCTAGCGGTTCCCATTTGCCGTCGCACTCTTGTTCGAGTACGGCCCCAATTGCAGTGTCGGACGCGTCGCACTGTAAGGCCAATGGGGCTCCTTCGACGGGATGTCGAAGTAACGTTGCATTCGCCAGCTGTTCTTTTGATGCGCGAAATGCTTGATCAGCTGACTCGGTCCACTTAATTGGTCGCTTATCGTTGCGTTTGGCTCCTACTAGATATTCGTTGAGAGGAGCCTGGACCTGTGCGGCGTTTCGGAGTGTTGGGCGATAGAAGTTCAGCATGCCCAAATAACGCCTTAATTCTCGCACGTTCGTGGGGCGAGGAAATTGCATTAATGCATCCACCCTGTCTTGTAATGGGCGGACTCCTTGGCCGTTAATGCAGTAGCCAAGGTACTTGACTTCCGCCTCTCCGAGGTGGCACTTGTCTGGGTTGATTACCAGGCCGAAATCTCGGAGGCGTTCGAACACCTGCTTCAAGTGGGCGCGATGTTCTGTCATAGTTTTCGATGCTATGAGTATATCGTCGATATACGCATAGCAGAAGTCAAGTCCGCGGAGAGCTGAGTCAATGTAGCGCTGGAACGTTTGCGCTGCATTTCGAAGACCGAACGTCATCACCTTGAACTCGAACAGTCCAAAAGGTGTAGTTACCGCGGTTTTGGGGATGTCTTCGGGAGCCACCGGGATTTGGTGGTATGCCCTCGTGAGATCGAGGGTCGAAAAGATTTCGCAACCCTGCAGCTTATAGGAGAAATCGTGCAGGTTTGCTATCGGATACCGATCGGGTGTCGTCACCGCGTTCAGCATTCGGTAATCACCGCATGGACGCCACTCGCCGTTGCTCTTTTTGACGAGATGGAGTGGGCTCGCCCAGGGGCTATCGGATGGCTGGCAGATTCCTAAGTCGAGCATATACTCGAATTCTGCACGAGCCTCACGCAATTTTTCGGGAGCCAATCTGCGCGGGCGTTGGCTCACTGGGGGGCCGCGCGTTTCAATGTGATGAAAAACGCCGGCTTTTGCGCGTCGGGGATTACTAAGCGGAACTGTAATGTCCGCAAATTCGCGCAACAGATCGCTGAATGGACCGTTTGCGGTTGTGCACGTTAACGTCACTGCCTTTCCCGCCTTTGCGTTTACTGGCTGAGAAAGAGACGTTAACGGGTCCATCAGTCTATTACGTGCTACGTCCACTACTAGTTTATAGTGTCGCAGCAAGTCCGACCCTATTAGAGGATCGGTGACATCGGCTACTACGAAGTACCATCGAATTGGTCGACGTAGGCCTATTTTTAGTGTCATTAACTTCCTACCGTATGTCTTGATAGGGGTATTGTTCGCGGCGAACAATTTCAATTCATCCGGCAACCGAGTGGCAGGTGGGTACGAGCGAGGAAGAACGGAAATATCCGCACCTGTGTCAATTATGAAGTCCATGTTTAATTTTGAGTCATAAATTGACAAGCGACTTATTTGGGGATTGCCGGCCGTTTGCGCTTTTTCGTCGGTCGGCAGTTCTAGTTTAAAGAACTAGCCGGTAATGCTGGGTTTTGTGTCTAGTTGCAGGGCTGCCTGCAATTCCTGGCCTGCGCTCCAAATCGATGATGATAATAACACCTGCCGAAGGTGTTCTCATTGTTTGGCGTGCGTGGTCTGCTATGCTGACGCCTTGAATTGTCTCGCGACCTGTCTCGGCGTCGCGATCTGTCACGGCCAGCCCGAAAATTGTTCCCCATGCTGAGATTATTTAGCTGCGTTTGCATTTGCCTAATTTGCACTCTCAAGTCTTCGAGTTCGCTTGGCTGCGTCGCATGGGTATATGTAACCGTGGGGGTTCGTGGCTGGGGCTGGGGTGGAATTTGGACGTGCGTCGCCGCCAGTGGAAGCTGGAGATCCGTTCGGGATCTATCTGTGGCCATTACTGCCTCGGCGTGTCGCGCTAATTCGTCGAGGCCAGATTCGGCTAAAGGCGCGACGATTGCCTGAACGTATTCTGGCAAAGACTCTCTAAATATAGCCGTTAAGGCTGTTTCGGACATGTCCGTGCCGGCCCGTGCACGGAAATAGGCGGCGCGCTGGGATGGTCGCATCCCAGAGGTGTCGGTCGACCGTAATAAACGTCGCAAGCGATTTTGCGGCGTTTCGCTATAGGCATTAATCACCATCTCCTTGAATGCTGTATATGGTTGTGGAGATGGCGTTTTAATTAGATGCTTCGCATAAGGGAGCAAGACAGGGTCTAAATCGCGGGTTGCTAGGAGAAATTTCTCCTGTTCGCCGGTGATGCCTTCGCAGGCAAACGTTTGTTCGGCGTAACCGAACCAAAAGTCTGGGTCATCGGACGTGAAGTCCGGTAATTTAATGTATCGATTCGAACGACGGTCCGCTTGTGTTGCAATATTAACTTCTTGACGGAGGGCTGCGGCCTGCGACGTCGTTGGGGAAGCTTCGGCGTTGTTAGCCATTGTAGCTTTAAAAATTGTGGATTTCGACCTGGTCGTTATCGTTGACTTCGGGAGATTTCGCGTCGATTTTCTCTGTGAGGGAGCGATTACGTTTCCCCTCAACGTTTTTACTTTCTGGGTCGCCGCCTGCAACCTCGTGGTTGTCATTAATTTCCAGGGGTTTCGCCCTGTAACTCGGTCGCTCGATGCGCGAGTTTTTCTTTAAATTAGTGGACGCGGCGAAACAACCTGCTGGGTCCAAAGATGGAGTCAGGGAAAAGGCCTAGCACAAAAGGATGCTATCTGATTTCCAAAGATGATACAAGGATGGGCCTACACCAGCGGATATTTTGGGTAATTCGACGGTGTTAGTGACGGACAAGAGAAAGCTTTCAGTCTGGAAGAGGTCAAGAAGTACGAGGAGGTGAGGACTATCGAAGTTTTTTCGCGGATGCGCAACTGTTTCTTCGTTGCCTTTATTTCGGGGGATTAATTTCCCTTGTATTTCGCGGTCGTCACGAAAGGAGAAATACGAGAAAAAATTTGTCGAGTGTGTCGTCGGTTCGCGTGTGCTTCAGGCTCTGAAGGAGCTTACAAATTTCACTTCTGGCTCAGTAGGAGCTTTGTAATTTTCTTACAATTAAGTTTTCTTTTAATGTCGTATCTACGTGTGTGGCATAAATCTTATTGCGAAGTGACTCAGAAGGATCTTACAAAAAATTTTACTTTTGAATATTTGTATCTGAGCTTCCTTAATTGCAGTTTACTAATAATTATTCGGTGTTGCGTTTAAGCACACAAAATTTTTTTTTTTTTTTTTTTTTTTTTTTTTTTTTTTTTTTTTTTAAATATTTGTAATTGATTTATTGACTTAAATGTATTTCTTTGTTGTTGTTTGTTTGTAAATTTGTGCGTACGTTTGTTTTAAATTTTTGCTCGGAAGGAGCTTACACTGGCAATTGCAAAGGAATAAATGTTTTACTATCTATTTGAACACAATACAAGAACAGGAAAAAAAAAAACAATATGCAAAGAAGAAAATTGCTTTTTGTAACTTACTTTTAAAGTTAAATTTCGCTCGGAAGGAGCTTTAAAAACTTTTATACACTGGAGGCACACACAAAAGGAATCAATTATATATAAAAAAAAAAGAAATGTATATAAAAAAAAATTTTATATTAAAAAAAACTTGCGGTTTATCCGGAGATGTCCTTCGTTCGTGGGCGTCGTGATGAGTCCTTATATTACGTCCGCAGGTGAGTTGCAGTCCGGTGGGCACTTAAAACTGTGGGTGGTCGGGTCACTTTCACTGGGCTAGCACTCCTCACTGTCTATTTTCGGCACTGGATTAGTGTTGAGTTTACTATTTTTTTTTTCGCGTGTGATTGCTATATAATTGTTACGAGCGTGTTCTTTTGTTTCGCGACACTGTCTGCTTTCGGGCGTGTTCACGTTTTATTTTTCGCGCGTGTTCATTTTATTCGCGTCTAAAAGTCACCAGTTTGGCGGTTTCTGTCAAATTCGGTCGTAAGTGTTCCGCCGAACACTGTACGCACACCAGGAAGAACACACCTAGCGGAAACGGCACAAATAAAACACGAAAAACTGTTTTTTTTCTTATTTACACGGTGCCTGTTTATTAATTCACAAAAAAACTTATTTTTGCACTGATCGTGGTGAATACACCAGTTAATTATTTTGCAATTTAAGCACACGACGACTCGACGTTCTTGAACAATTCGATTCTCTACTTCATTCGGTGATCTCTGCGTTAGAGATCCTCTCGGTTTTACGGTCAAAATCTCTGTGTACTCCTTGACGATTCAAATCTCTCTTCCAACCTATCGGATACTCTTTTTCCAGTATCTGTGTGTTTTGTATCTGCAGTTGTGCAGACACAATTTCCTGTAAGGAGAAAATTCTCACGCATACATGTGGAAGCTTCACCGTCGTGGTTGACGGTGGATTCTATTCCCACGCTGCTTGGTTAAGTCGACCATCTGGTGTTGACGATCGCCTGGACGTCTAGTCCGCTGGTATCTATTGGATTTGAAATCCAAGAGAGTTTTTCACATGGTGTGAAAAACAAACATTCCGCTGATGCATTTCTGCTTGGCGGACAGTGGCAACGGCGCAATGCTGTGCCGTATTTATTTATTGCAGCTGGCCTTCGTAAAACTCCAAACAAAGTATTGTTTGGAGTTACGTGGTGCTTGGTTTTTCGCGCCATCTGGGTGTTTACGAGGCTAAGGAATGCGGTCCTTTGTTTGCGGTGAATATTTGGGTGATCTAATGTTTAGATCAACCGCACCACGTCCGTTGGTCGGTTAATTGTTTTAATTGTAATTCCCTGCATCTCGTGCAGATGTTCAGGGTTGCCGACTTGTGGTGCTGGCATTCACTTAGCTTGCGATTGCACACGTCGAAGGATGCATGAATGTTTCTCCTTGTTTCAGGTCGTAGGTTTGGAGCGTTTAGCTCGGTATTAGAGGCTTTGGGGACGTTAAGTTCCTTGCCTTCTGGTGTCGACTCAACGTTGGGTTACTGGCGGCCCCCGCTGGGCTTGGGATGGCGTCTGTGGACGTGATGTTGTCCAGGTAAGTGCGTTACCTCAAGTTGGTCTGGACTTTTTCCTGTGGGGAATTTGTACGTTCGCCACAGGACCGTGCATAGAATTCTTGACGGTAGACCAACGGGAAAGAGACCGGTAGGAAGGCCGCGATGGAGATGGGAGAACAATGTTAGGTTTGACCTTGAGGAGATCGGATCGAATGGTCAAGCGTGGAAGGAGAGTGCCCAGGACAGGGAACGAGGGCGAAGCCGAGTCGGTGAGGTCATGAACTTCCGGGTTCCTACAGGCCAATAAATAATAATAATAATAATAATAATAATAATTTTTTCTCTGTTTTAATTATACATTTAATACTTTAGTTTTAAGATATATGTATGTCTTTTTTTTTTTCGGCTGTACTAAGCTAGCTACACTAAATAGAGAGACGGCAACAAACTGGGAGAAGTGTGTAAAGTTAGAAGGAGACCCATATATATATATATATATATATATATATATATATATATATATAAATATATATTATATATATATATATAAATATATATTATATATATATATATATATATATATAATATAATATAATTACGAGGGCGCACATAACTCCTTTTTCACAAATTTGGACTTAACACCCTTTGCACTGCAAACATAGATATATTCAAGGGGTTTTTTTTCAAAGAACAAGCTTCCTTTTTCAGGCTCATGACTGTGTATGCCCCTCAACCGATTAGAATGAAGTGCTACACAGTCCCAGACAAGTAAGTAAATGAAAACAAATATTAAAAATCGTTAAATATATTTTGGTAGCCGTTACTTTTATGACACCAAGATTGGAGATTTAAGTGACTCATTATAGATTTTAATTAATTATACAATTTATTAAGCATACTCGAAAACTTCTTGACAAACACATTTAAATCTCACTCCGGTGACGATCAAAATTAATCAGTTTCCGATACCCTGATTCAACTTTTCTCCCTCACCCTATTGGCTGCCTTTATTCCCCTTTGTTTACGTAGACTATCAATTTAAATCGATCATAAAGACTTCGCAACGTTATCACTTCAATGGTATTTTGTAGATTCCCAGGTGGGATTCTATCTTCTTCCCCTTGGAAAGCGACATTTTCACACGTGCATGTTTACTTAAGGCTTTGATAGTCAATACCACTTTTTGAAGCTCAGAAGACTAATGAAAACAAGCAACGGACGTACACGCATCGAGAAAAACAAATATAGCTTCATCGATATTGCTGCAGTATAACAGAAATTTAATATTATTAGGCGAGAAATCGCCTCGATGTTTTACAATGTTATAGGAAAACAAATAGGTGAAACTAAAAGCTCGAATTTGGGTTATAAACTGCCACGGAATAATACCATCCACTATTATTTTCCTAGTTCTATTTGTAAGCACAGAGTAAGAGGGAATACAATTGTGATACTTTTCCCTCAGCTTTTGTTCTCTGCATTTAATCACCACCAAGTAACCAGTTCTGTCGTCTTATGAATGTATATCATCTTGTAAAAGTGTCCAATGGTTTCACCTAATGGTCAACTTTACCCAATATTGAGATATATAGTACATGTCGTTAGCGTCAGTTTTACTACCTATTCACGAAATATGTTCTGACAATTTCTTTAGTATACGTGTCGTCGTTTATTCAATGCTCGTAGGTCACTTATTCTCAATTGGCAATTTTGGTTATCATGTGTTTTATCACACCATTTACTTTCCTACTGACTCTGATTACTGCAATGAGTATCATATCTCTTAATGCTTTTACAATAAATAATTCCAAGGAGCTCAGTGCGACTTTCTAGGCATTTAGTGATAGTTCTTATTTATTCACGTAGCTCTAATCCTTTTTTCCTTTACTAACAATTAATGAACCGCACAATAAAGCCTCGCGTAAAATTTACTTTCTTTTTTTGTGACAGGTTTTTGTCACTAGTGTTCTTGCAACTATGCAGTCTGCGAAGCTTCTGAATGACATTGTAGATCCACGGCCATTACCATTATCATTCTTATATTGATCGTATCCATTACACCGGTGACTTACTCTATAAGCATAATGTGCTCGTCCTGAAATGTATTGCATTTGATAAGGACATGTACGAAATTGTCTACACATCTCTTACAAGACGGGCAACGCATCTCGTGATTCATCGTATGCGGACGTGTTTTTCAATCGCTCGGAGTGAATAATATCGCGATAGTGGGAAAAATATATATATGTAATAAATAAAACTAAAAGTCTGAAAAAAAATTTTTTTCGTGCGGAACCCTTAAGGTTCCAAATAGGAAATAGGATATAATTTAAAATGACATTTAGTTGAAAAAAATACCATTAAATCTTGATTGGGAACATTTGAAAATACGAGGGCAGCTCAATAAGTCCTTAGAAAAAGATAGAAAAACAATTTTTTTCTTGGGTATTTTTTTTTTCTTTTTCGACATAATCTCCTTCTAGTTCAATACACTTTGACAGACGTTGATCCAACTTGTTTAAGCCTTCAGAAAAGTATGATTGTGTTCCTCAAAATAAGCATCTGTGTGCGCGATGACCTACTTATTCAATGTAAACCGTTATCCGCTGAGTCATTTTTTAAATTTGAAAATAAAAAGAAGTCACTCTGGGCCAGATCTGGTGAATGCGGTGGATCGTCTATCAATTCAAACTTCAATTCCTTAATTTTAGCCATTGAAACTGCGCACGTATGCACTCGTGCATTATCCTGGAGAAAGAGAACTTGGTTTCTTCAAATGAGGACAATTTTTTTTTTATTATCTCATTTAGCTGACCTAATAATGACGCATAATACTGTCCAGTTATCGTCTGTCCCTTTTGCAAATTATTTGACAGAAGCCACCAACACGCGGTGTCCCAAGCGGTCCACCATCTAAGTACTGATCGCGCCGGACGCTGCTTAATTTCGGTGATCGGACGAGAACCGATGCTTTCAACGTGGTATGGTCGTTGACTTTATTTGCAAATAATCAATGTGTAAAACAGTGTAAACCTAACCGCCGACCAGTCAGCACGTGCGCCTCTGCCTCGTGATCCGTACCGTCGGATCAATTGTGTAATCCGTTTAGAGTATCTTAAATAAACACAAGATACCCTAATTGCACTATCGGTTAGCGCGTCAAGTCTTCTGTGGGATCCAAAGTAAACAAACGGATCACCACAAACGCGTCCGAGTGTAGTGCAGTAGTATATATGGGATTCGCGCCGTAGTGTGAAAATTGTGTGGAACTGCACAGTGCGAGAAAACTCATACCCTTTCCTTTCCTTGCGTCTGTTTTCCTCATTTTCGCACCTCTGTTGCGTCCCTCAGGCATCGATACTCTCGATTGATTTATAATCTTTGGAGGGTTTTTGGTATTTTGAGTGGCGTAATGTTCGCCACGAAAGGTATATGACCTGGATTTCGGCACGGATCTAGTGGGGTACCTACTATAAGGGCATAACACCTGTAATGGTTGCTTTCGCTTATCTATCGCCGGGTCCACCTAACATCCTTTTCTGAGGCGCTATTGGTTTTCTGTGTCCGGCCATTTCAATGGAACGGGAATTTCACGTCGATCTGTGTTACATTCGCGGCCTAAGATGCAATTTCTCCTCTGTGTCTGCCCACGTCGGTAACCAGAAACCAGCAATCCTTGCACTTAGCGAGGCACAGTTAATAACTAAAACAGATATTTCTGATTTTACTATACCCGGTTATAACCTAGTGCCTTTGTTCTTTCCACATCGTGGTCTAGCTACATACATACGAAGTGATATTGCTTATCAGCTTCTGCCACAATATGGCGTCTGCTCAATCCAGAATTTAATTTCTCGTGGCTAAAACTTCACGTTCGTGAGCATATCATACATTACTGTTTCTTTATAGAAGCCCAAATTTGGATAGAAACGCATCCTTTAACGAATTTGATGCTCTATCTGATTCCATTGATAAGATCTTGACCCTATATCCCCACACTGGAATCGTTATTGCGGGTGATTTTAGTGTGCTTAACCCTCAGTGGCTTCGCCACTCCGGACACACTACACCTGAAGGTCAGTATGTTCAGCTCTTTGCTGAGTCAAATAATTTAACTCAACACGGGTACCAGATATAGATGGCCATTCCGCCACTACACTGGACCTGTTTCTCCCCTCCCACCCAAACAAATATACAATTGAAGTTTCTTCGCCCTTGAGCACTTTAGACCACTGTGTCGTATCAGCTAAATTTCCTCTAACCAACAGCAACGCTTACGAGAAAACTCCCAAAAGAACAGTATGGTTCTATGAGAAAGCCAACTGGGAAGGTCTGACCGACTTTTTTGGAAAGTTAAATCAGTCGTTATTTTTCCTCAACAATGATGTTGATTCTATAGCGGGCACAATGATGGACACGATTCTGTTTGGCATGCGAACCTTTATTCCGCATAGAGTAAAGAGTATCAAACCCAAGAGGAATATGTGGCTCGATTCCAGGTGCAGGGAAGCCATTAAGGCTAAAGAGTTGAGCTTCCGGTTCTATAAATCAAACAATACTGAGGAAAACCGGAAAAAATTTAAGACAATTAGAAATGACTGCAATGCGTATATCCAACGCGCCAAGTTCTTGCATGACCAGAGAGTGAGACAAAAACGACTATACTCTCCCACAGGTAGTAGAAACTTCTGGGCATTCGTGAAAAACATTCAAAACTCAGTTTCTTCATCCATTCCATCGCTTTTAGTCGATAACAAACCAGTCACCACTGCAATAGAGAATGCAAATCTACTTGCTGCACATTTTGCAGCCAACTCAACGCTGCCTGATACCACATCAGTTCCACCTCAACTTGAGCATAAGCAGCACACCATGAGCCAGATTCCGAACGCGTACTGTTGCCCGCGCACTCAAAGAGCTAAACGCACACAAATCCGCTGGTTCAGATGGCATTCCCCCAAACCTCTAGAAGAGATGTTCCTCTTCACTCGCTAAACCACTGCGGAAACTCTTCCATTTGTCTTATTCTACTGGCCGTTTCCCAAATAGATGGAAGTCGGCGAACATTCAGCCAATTCCCAAAAAAGGTAAAAAATCATCCCTTTCTTCTTATCGACCCATAGCACTAATTTATATTCCCTCCAAGGAAATGGAATCACTTATCAACCGTCACCTTTCGAAATATCTGGAATCAAATGACCGCTAATATGGCTTTCGTAGCAACAGGTCCACAGGAGATCTGATGGCGTACCTTACTAAAAAGTGGAGCCATTCCATCCACTACCTCGGTGAAAGCAAGGTAGTCGCATTGGATATTTCAAAAGCTTTCGACAGAGTTTGGCATCCAGCCCTTTTGTCAAAATTGCATTCATATGGAGTGGACAATTCCCTGATCCAATGGATAAGAGACTATCTTTCTGGCCGTTCAATCCAAGTGGTTCTTGATGGTGTCAAATCTGTCTCCCATCAAATTAATGCAGGTGTTCCCCAACGTTCAATACTCTCACCCACTCTCTTCCTAATCTTTATAAATGATCTCTTTTCCATTACCCACAACCCAATCCACTCGTTTGTTGATGATAACACATTGAGTTTCTCATACTCATACGAACATTCCCGACCAAACTTTTCGAATGTCAATACCAATCAGTAGGTTATGCTTAATACACTGAATTCCGACCTCAACAAGATATATCAATGGGAATTATCTAACCGAGTAGAGTTTAATCCCCTAAAAACTCAGTGCTGTCTCTTATCGTTAAAGGCGAACCCCAAAGTAAATATACTGTTATGAACGGCACTTCCATCGACGAAGCCAAGGAACTATCAATCCTCGGCACTCGAATTAGTTCGGCTCTTAATCGGAGCGACCACATTTTTGAAGCTGCGAAAAGTGCGAACTAATGTATCGGGTTCCTGTACATCGATACTGTAGTGAGGAAGTAATGTACCTGCATGGGTACTCCGTTCTACTTCCTCCTCCATCATGTATTGTTCCACCGACGAGCACTAAACAATTCCGCCGAAGCAAAGGAACTAAACGCCGCCACGTTTGGAAACAACCAACTAAACGAACACCAACAGATTAAAAAAAAAAAAAACGCACTGTTTTTGCTGGTAACTCATTTTTATTGTTTTGATAGAATGGTTTTTGTATAATTCAGAGTATGATTTCTTGAATATTGTTCCAAAGGCGAGTTATCGAGGTTAACAAATGTTAATATTACACATGAATATGAATTTTTGTATATTGTTCCAACGGCAAGTTATTGAGGTTTTAACAAATGATTATATGAACAACTCTCGTTTTTTTTTTTTTATTAGACTTCTCTCGGGAGAGGCGAACCTATAGCGTCGAGTGGGCGCCCCGAGATGCCATCAAATAACTGTTGCAGTTCTTTTTGAACAGTTGCAGGTTGTAACGCTCCGGGAACACTCGCGTGGGAAGGGAGTTCCACAGCTTCCCCGCTCTGTAACGGAACGAGTTCTGATACAGGGATGTTCGCGCTGTCGGGAGATGAACCACAAACGGGTGCGATCCGTCGGATTGTCTTGTGGAGCGCATATAGACCGAATTGCGTGGAACAATGCCAAGAATCTCCGAAGAACAGCACCCGTGATAATATCTGTAGAACAGACAGAGGTCGGCCACGCGCCTTCGATGTGATAGCGACTGTAGTCCCGACGTCAGCGCCGAGTCCCCGATCAGGCGGATCGCTCGTCTTTGTACGCTCTCAAGTAGGTCGAGGGTATGTTTAGGAGCCGAGCTCCAAACATGAGAGCAATATTCGAGCGCGGGTCTAATTTGGGATTTATATAGGAGAAGTAGTTGGGCAGGAGTAAAATATTTCTTGGCTCTAAAAAGATAACTCAGTTTTCCTGAGGCCGACCTGGCGATGCTCGACACGTGTTTATGCCATGATACATTCCCACAGACCGTGACGCCGAGCAGTTTCAAGCTATCCCCAGCCTCGAGGGCCCGGCCATTCATCATCAGCTGTGGAACCGATGATCCGGTTTTCTTTGTGAATGTTGTATACTGGGTCTTCGTTGCGTTGAAGTCGACAAGATTGGCCTTTCCCCACTGCAGGACTTTATCTAGATCCTGATTCAGAGAGTCAATCTGTCTACATCTCAGCTGGTGCGACGTTGATGCACCAATCGGCCGAGCACTCGAAAAGGAGGAAACAAGCGTACTATCATCCGCAAAACTGAACACTTTGTTATCCGTTGTCTCCAACAAATCATTTATGTGAAGCAAGAACAAGTTTGGAGCCAAAATTGAACCCTGGGGCACCCCCGAATTAACAGGATACAGATCCGAACACTCGCCGTCCACCACAACCCGGATCGATCGATTCTCGAGGAAGCTCCTCGTCCAGTCGCAAAGCTGTTGGGAAAGTCCATATACACATGAATATGAATTTTTGTATATAGTTCGAACGGCAAGTTATTGATGTTTTAACAAATGATTATATGAACAACACTCGTTACACATGAATATGAATTTTTGTATATAGTTCGAACGGCAAGTTATTGATGTTTTAACAAATGATTATATGAACTAACGATTCGAACTCGACTTTCTATAACTCTCGGGGGTTTAAATTCACGACTCCGGGGATGTGCTCACCCCCGAGCACACGCTACGTAGGGGTGGAAGAACACTCAACGATGTGTACTCGCTGGTGGTTGAATTACGACTCAAACGATATCCTCTCCAATAAGGATATCGTTTTTTAACTACCACCAGGGAAACGTAAAGTCTCTCTTGATGGTATAGGAAACCAGATCTTGTAATAAAGGTCATGGTGGTATGTGTGGGATCGTTGAGATCAATGCTATTCACACGTGCAGTGGAACAGCGAAACAGGCAGGCGGCAAGGACAAAAGGAAAGGCGACCAAATGGTTCGCTCTTTAATGAGGGTCATGTTTATACGATGCCTCGTCGCTATTTTCGACGTTAGGAGAAAAAGGTGCTAAAAGCAAATTGGATGTTTATGGCATCTCTGGCTGCAATAGAAACCGGGTTCATATTTGCATTAGGAAATGCTGGAGAATTTGGTTTCAGCGTCTATTGCGCTAATTATATACAGCTGCTTGGGTTGTTTGTTGGTAAGACAAACAAAAAAGGTTGCCAGGCAATGTGTATGAAAAGGTATATGACGCGGCTGGGAAAATAGACGGCGCGATATTTATGGTCCCTGTCATGACGGTTACATTGATTGCAATCCGAATTATTTTGTTTACAGGAATTTGTCTGGTACCGAATTGGTTCAGAATACCAAATAAGAAAACAAAGAAATCTTATGAAAAATTGTATGCGAAGGGATGCATGAAGGTAAGTTTTCTTTATAGGGATTTTATGATTACAGATGGTGATCTATATAATGCGGGAAGCATTTACAATAGTAATGCGAAATCTGGTGCAGACCGGGTTGTGGTTATGGGGGTTTTTTAGGAAGGCGAGCCGTGGGATCTGGCGGAACCGCCACAGTACTCCCCTCCCAGTGACGTAGTCACGAAAAAAAAGGTAGGGGCGAGGGAATGCTCGATGGTGGGTGCTGTGATGATAGGGAGCTTGCTTCGGAATGCGCTGTGGTAATGTTACGGGACTGTCGTGGTGACCAGTTCCTGGTTATTGTTTGGGCCTTTATCGATAAGATGGACACAGTTGTTACCGCTTGATGCCATCAAGGGCAAATGTGTGCGGCGTGGTCCATAGGCCTGTTATGGGTCTCGTGGACCAACAGGCTTATCGCCCGAATAGGTCGGAACCCATCGGAAATCCGCTCACATCCGCAGTGACGAAATAGTGTGTGCGAGACGGAGGGGGATTTATCCCAGGGTAATTCCCATCCGCAGTGACGGGTTGCCGTGTGCGGAATGGAAAGGGACCAAGTCCAGAGCAGGTGTCTTTTGTCCATACGTTTGTATGGCGATTTGTTTGCCGCTGGGACTGGTAAATGAGGGCGGGCCCTCAATTGCACGTTTTACCTATCGAGGGAGGACCGGTACATTGGTGCCAATGTATCGGTAGCTGCGACCTCGACCGAATGGAAACTTGCTGTGAGGTGCCGGCCGTCGCTCTTGTTTAAAAAAAAAAAAAAATAGGGGATTTTGGTTAGGGGGCTCCTGGTGGGTGGTTGATTGTGTCCAACCCCAGGGCGCCCTAGGGTTATTAGATGTGCGCTCCGAAGTATTATGCACCTAGGTATTTGAGGCAGCGTAGAGGGGCGTGTATAGCCTTTAGTTGCCGCTAAAGGGGAGCCATGGTGGCTAAAGATTGGGGAACCAGGTATGTTGTCTCAGCCCGGTGATATCGGTTTGATTTGTGGACCGGTGTTGCTGAGACATTTGGGAGACGTAGGAGATCTAAGGACGAATGTCCTGAAATTTAAATAAAGGGGCAAAACCAGGTGCCCTGATGGGTGCTGCTACGCGTAGTAGCTGTGGTAACGGGGGGAGCTGGCTTGCTGAAATCGGGTAGAAAGGTCGAGCATTGATGAACGGTTTGACGTGATAATTGTCTTTGGCGTGCATGGACGCCAATATTTGGACAGAGACAGAAAAAGTTGATAGAGGTCACGCAGAGTCGAGAAGGGTTGCTTGGGGTTGCGTGAAGGCTATGGTTGGTGAGCGTGAGCGCCAACCTTCGGAAAAGAGACAGAAAAGGGTGAGGGTGTTTCACGCGAGATAAAACCGGGCGTCCTATTGATTATATGCTACGCGTAGTAGCTGTTGTTAGCTAAGGGGCCGGTTTGCAAAAAAAGGGTGTTGAGTAATGGCGAGCGTGTGCGCCAATATTTAGAAAAGGAGCCTTAAAAGGGTGGATAGAGGCGAGTTTTGCCAGTATTTAAAGAAAGCCAAAGGTCATCACTTTGAACTCGAAGAGTCCGAAGGGTGTGATGAGGAGCCGGTTAAAGAAGTTCAATTGAGCCGATGTGGGGTCAAGTCAGGTTGGGTGGGGTCGAGTACTTAAGGGGCATTGCGTCCCGATGTAAAAGACGAGCTGTCAAAAGAGGAGTTGGTTGTGGAGGAATGAATGGAGTCGAGAGGAGTCGAAAAGTCGAGAGAAGTAGTAAGCAGAGTCGTGTGGAGTCGAGTAGCGTTGGAAAGGTTTAAATAGGGGTGAGCGAAGTCGTGTATGTGCTGGGAAGGGTTGTGCGCTACTTAATACCCTGAAGGGGCTTACAATATTTATTATTTAAAATATTTATCGTCAAAATTATTTGTATACTCTATAAAATTTGGCAGCAACCCTTTTTAATACAATTGTGGCGAAAATCATGATCAAGAGGCAAGCGAGGAAGCAATTCATTGCTTAGATGTATAAATTATGCATCGCGTTATAATAGAGGACACTTTTCGCTTCACCTACAATAAAATAAACAATCTAGTCCATCGTAAGATTTATCTGTATAGGCAAGAAAAAAAAAACTAAAAAGAGAAAAAAAATCGACACGAAGTCCTCAAAATTTGCTTTGTCATTTAAGTTTGTGCGTATAATTTAGATTTTATCATAGTTTCTAGATTTTCTTATATGAAACCAAAACAGTTAAATATGTTTCAGGGGTTTAGATTTGTTTACTTGGGTCAACGATTCTTTCGCATTTTCGTTGTTTGTAATTTTTAATTAGCAAAATGTTTTATAATGATACATTGTTTTTTCTTATTATTGATTGTTGCTTGACGTGTTTTTTATTTGCTAAGCGTATTAAAAATGCTTATACGTATATTTCAGAAAATGGTTCTTTCGTTTCTTATTTTCTTTCTATTTCATTTTTTAGTTATAGTGATAGTGATGATGGTAACTAATGGAATATTAAGGTAATCCTTGAAAGTTAATTTTTAAGTCTTTGTATTATTTTTACATTAGATTTTATTTTGGTATTGTAAAGTTGTTTTTATTAATTGATATATATTGATAATAATAATAGCCAATAATAAATAATGACAACGAAAACTGTTATTGTTATTACGAATGAAGTATTATAAGTATTAAATATTACTTGTTCTTGTTCGGAAAAAGGGGAATTCTCACTGAGCGATTAATTTGAAATATGTCACTTTAAATTTTTCTTACAAATTTGGCAATGTTTTATAAGATTTAACACTTTTTCGAAAAAATTCGTTAAACATAATTTGGCAAGAAAGGGAAAAGAAAAAAAGGTATTGTAATTGCCATTAGTTTATTCTCTTTGAACATAAATTTTCAATTTAACAACTTTAAATCACTTTTGATGTACAGGATGGAAAAGGTCCAGAAACTTTATTCGATCACTCAGCTTGCGTTAGCTATGGGAATAACTCGTGCGGTCAGCCGCAGATAATCTATGCATACCAATGGTTTTGTTTAATTATGTATATATATGTATATAAGGAGTAATATTATTTGGACAATTTCCCAAATTAAAAGCGTTCACGAAACTGAAATGTTTATTTTAATAAACCATATAACCATAATGTATGTGTGTTGCTTGATACCCAGAAGGGGTTTACAAAAATTATTTTTAATCTGGAAATATAACGAAAAAAAAAAAAAAAAAGAAAGGTTACTTAACTTAAATTCCTGGCGTTGTTGCTGCGGTGACTGGTGCTGGTGCGTGTTGGTTGCTGGTGCTGGAAGGAAGGCTGGCGTTGGGGCGATGTTTTGCCCATTGATTATTTTTCGGCAACTGCCGCCACAATTGCTCTCGGTTGTCACAAGAGTGAAAAACATCAAGAAACGCAAGTGCGTGCTTCACAAAAAACGCGCACTGTTTTCGTCGACTGTTTATTTTCCGGAAGACGCGATTGTTCCAACTCAGAGTCACCACTGTAGTGAGGAAGTAATGTACCTGCATGGGTACTCCGTTCTACTTCCTCCTCCATCATGTATTGTTCCACCGACGAGCACTAAACAATTCCGCCGAAGCAAAGGAACGAAACGCCGCCACGTTTGGAAACAACCAACTAAACGAACACCAACAGATTAAAAAAAAAAACGCACTGTTTTTGCTGGTAACTCATTTTTATTGTTTTGATAGAATGGTTTTTGTATAATTCAGAGTATGATTTCTTGAATATTGTTCCAAAGGCGAGTTATCGAGGTTAACAAATGTTAATATTACACATGAATATGAATTTTTGTATATTGTTCCAACGGCAAGTTATTGAGGTTTTAACAAATGATTATATGAACAACTCTCGTTACACATGAATATGAATTTTTGTATATAGTTCGAACGGCAAGTTATTGATGTTTTAACAAATGATTATATGAACTAACGATTCGAACTCGACTTTCTATAACTCTCAGGGGTTTAAATTCACGACTCCGGGGATGTGATCACCCCCGAGCACACGCTACGTAGGGGTGGAAGAACACTCAACGATGTGCACTCGCTGGTGGTTGAATTACGACTCAAACGATATCCTCTCCAATAAGGATATCGTTTTTTAACTACCACCAGGGAAACGTAAAGTCTCTCTTGATGGTATAGGAAACCAGATCTTGTAATAAAGGTCATGGTGGTATGTGTGGGATCGTTGAGATCAATGCTATTCACACGTGCAGTGGAACAGCGAAACAGGCAGGCGGCAAGGACAAAAGGAAAGGCGACCAAATGGTTCGCTCTTTAATGAGGGTCATGTTTATACGATGCCTCGTCGCTATTTTCGACGTTAGGAGAAAAAGGTGCTAAAAGCAAATTGGATGTTTATGGCATCTCTGGCTGCAATAGAAACCGGGTTCATATTTGCATTAGGAAATGCTGGAGAATTTGGTTTCAGCGTCTATTGCGCTAATTATATACAGCTGCTTGGGTTGTTTGTTGGTAAGACAAACAAAAAAGGTTGCCAGGCAATGTGTATGAAAAGGTATATGACGCGGCTGGGAAAATAGACGGCGCGATATTTATGGTCCCTGTCATGACGGTTACATTGATTGCAATCCGAATTATTTTGTTTACAGGAATTTGTCTGGTACCGAATTGGTTCAGAATACCAAATAAGAAAACAAAGAAATCTTATGAAAAATTGTACGCGAAGGGATGCATGAAGGTAAGTTTTCTTTATAGGGATTTTATGATTACAGATGGTGATCTATATAATGCGGGAAGCATTTACAATAGTAATGCGAATTGCATTAGCGAAATCTGGTGCAGACCGGGTTGTGGTTATGGGGGTTTTTTTAGGAAGGCGAGCCGTGGGATCTGGCGGAACCGCCACAATACCTCTTTCCCTTATCCACTTCCTCTCCTTCCACTCGCACTGTGCTCTGACACATGGGTACTCCAAAATCCCCTTTTGTGCGCGCGTTTGAGTGAAAAAAAAAATGGATATAATGCCACGTACACCCAAAACACAGTAGCCATAACTTTCCAGCTGATTTCGCCGTTTTTGTCTTCTTTAGAGGCCGTTCGCCTCTTACAATCCACTGTTTTGGCTGTGCTTTCGTCTTGGGAGTGTTGTGGTGTGTCCATGTTTCATCTACAGTTACTAATCTGCGCAGAAACTCATATGGGTTGCGACGCATGCGCTCCAAAAAAACCTTAGAATAGACCACGCGGTTGCTTTTCTTCTCGGCTGAGAGCCAATGCGGCACCCATCTGGCAAATATTTTTTTTCATACCCAATTTATTAGATACCTATAAGGTCCCGGGGCAGATCAATGTTGTCACCCAATTATAATTGGTTTACAATTGGCCAGGGGGGAGGGAAGGGGGTTGTGAGGTTGGATGGTGAAGAGGCACCAAAAGGTGATACTGGGAAGGCCAACATAATGAAAAGAAGGAGACCACGCCCGGACGCTACAATAATATCCAAAACCGGGGAAAAAACATATGCGGATATACTGAAGTTCATGAAGGCCAAGCGCGAGCTAAGTGAACTCTGAAATAGCGTGAACAATGTTCGAAAGATAGCAAATGGGCAATTGCTGCTAAAACTGAAACCCCGCCCAGAGGCCCCCACCAAGACACTGAAAGCAAAGGTACAACAAGTTCTAAAGGAAGATGCTAATGTGACAACAGTGTCATAGGAAATCACAGTTGAGTGTCGTGATTTAGATGAGGTTACCACTGTGGAGAAAATCCTGACAGCGATCGCTATAGAGCTCCCTGCGCTGAACGCGATCCCAAAGGAAGCGGTAAAGAGTTTAAGAAGGAAACCAGATGGCACGCAGGCTGCCATGATCCACTTACCAATAGAAAGGGCTAGCATGTTACTGGCTACAGGTTTCCTACGGGTTGGATGAGTGAAATGCAGACTTCGAGAAAACATCGCACCCGCACGATGTTTCAGATGTTGGCAATACGGTCATGTGGCGAAATCTTGCAAACCCGAGGAAGATCGTTCGGAAAACTGTTTGAAATGCACTGAAAAAGGCCACAAAGCAATGGGCTATAAAGCACAACCCAAAATGCATGTTCTGCGAATCAGGATGCGAAGGCGGTAACCACCACTCAACAGGGAGTTACAAATGCCGAGCATTTAAAAACACGATGTCCAATCTCCTCAATAAAAATGAACAGGTTTAAGTGCATTCAAATTAACTTAAACCATTGTGGAGCCGCATAAGATCTCCTTTCCCAGACGGTTAAGGCATATGGTGCCTACGTGGTACTCATCAATGAGCAGTACAGGATACCTGGCACTGGTACTATTACATGAGAGGAAGACAGAAGTGGAACAGCGGCCATCCGGACAACTGGAAATTACCCCATAGAACGCAGAAAAGTCCAGCGGCAGCCAGGACTAGCCTATGCTAAGATTGGAGGAATTCATTTCTAGTGTTGTTACGCTCCGCCAAGGTGGGAAATAGAAAATTTCAAAAGCTTTTTGGACAGAATAGCACAAGAAGCTAGAGATAAGAGCCCTCTTATAGTTGTTGGAGATTTCAACGCTTGGGCAGTAGAATGGGGAAGCAGAAGGACCAACAGTAGAGGCCAGGCACTACTCGAAGCCTTCGCGTTCCTAGATGTGGTGCTACTTAATGATAGTGATGATGACGCCTTCATAAACGAGAGAGGCCGGTCCAAAATCGACATCACATCTGCCACCTCTATGTTGGCAAGAAGTATGGAGTGGCGAGTTTCGTACACCTACACCCATAGTGACCACCAAATATCGTGTACGAGTAGTGTACGAAATATTAGCACACAGGGAATTCATCACTGGCAAGCGAAGAAAGCCCAACAAAATGGGTGGAGGGGGAAGGACCTCGATGCGGAGCTGCTACATTATATACTGGAAGACCAAATCGAACATTTTGACGCAGAGGCCGATGCGAACAGGCAGGCTGAAGTCATGAAGTGGCTAACTACAGCATGTGATGTTTCTATGTCACAACAAAGACAACAAGCAGGGGCTATCAAATCACTGTATTTGTGCAACCCAGAAATCGCCTATGTGTGATCGGAGTGCAACAGGCTGCGACGCTTGCAACAAAGAAGAAGAGCAACAACACCTACCCACATTTACATGCGGAATTCGCCTACAAACGGAAGGTGTTGAGGAATGTAATCCGCAAAAGTACATATGACGCGTTCTGCTCCCTAAAGGATGGGGCATGGGCCATGGGGCAGCGCCTACAGGATAGTGATGAAAAGACTGCCCCACAACAGTAGTTAAACGAAAAAAGTAAAACTGACATGGGCAGAATCGTTGCTGTCCTCTTCCCGCAGTGTGGTGAGGTATTGAGAGTGCAAGAGGAGTAGAACATCACTGGAGGAGAGATACCTCCCGTGACCACCGAAGGGAGGCTCTTTGGTGCAAGGGTTGTCAAAAAAAACAAAACCCCGGGACTGGATGGTATCCCTAACGCTGTATTGAAGACTGCTTTAACAAAAAATCAGTCTCTTCATAACCTGCCTTCAAACAGGACAATTTCCTAAACGATGGGAAAAAGAGCGGCTTTTGCTTATACCAAAAGCAGTCAAGAATCCAGAAGCGCCGTCATCTTGTCGCCCGTTGTGCATGCTGGACACAACAAGAAAAATGCTTGAGCGAGTAAGTGCCACTCGCCTGGAACAATTCACTAAGGGGACATCGGGGCTCTCTGAGTGGCAGTACGGGTTCCGGAAAGGTAGATCAACCGGTAAGGCACTATCTGTGGTATGCGACATCGCTCGAAATACGATATCTGGAGCACGATGGCTAGGACGTACGAAAAAATATTGCGCGGTGGTGACACTAGATGTTAAAAATGCATTTAAGTCGGTAGACTGGAATCGGATTCTAGAAGCTTTCGGCGATTTACAAGTGTCACCGTACTTGGTACGCATACTAACAAACTATCTCTCGGAAAGAAGATTGCTCTATGATACAGATGGCGGACTGCAGGAATATAAAATAACAGCGGGTGTACCTCAGGGATCTAGAAACGTTGGGCGATCGACAAGTGTCACCCTACTTGGTGCGTATACCAGCAAACTATCTCTCGGATAGAAGACTGCACTATGATACAGATGAAGTGCTACAGGAATATAAAATAACAGCAGGTGTATCTCGGGGATCTGTATTAGGTCCGCTGTGATAGAATATCATGTATGATGGTGTGATCAGGGTCAATGTACCAGAAGGGGTTAGAATCATTGGGTGCGCAGATGATTTGGCAATAGTGGCCGTAGCTAAACATCTGGATGACCTGGAGAATATTTGCTCCCAAGCAATCCAGATCATTAAATCCTGGTTAGATATAGCCGGACTGAATCTAGCTTGACAAAAGGCAGAGGCAGTTTTAATAAGCAGCCGCAAGAAAGTTGAACACCTTGATTTGGAAATAGAAAGACAAATAATCAGATCCAGTAGGATCAAGGAACACCTGAGGAAAACGAGTAAAAAAACGGCAAGAGTATGCAAAGTTTTGGTGAAACTGCTACCCAATGTTGGAGGACCCGGCCCGACATAAGGTAACTCATAACCAGTGTCAACACCTCCATTATAATGTATGCAGCTCACGTATGGGCAGGAGCCGTACAGTATAAGTCGTACATGAGGGGAGTGAACTCCGCGCATAGGGTGGTATCATTAAGAGTATGGTGTGCATTCCGAACGGGATCCGAAGATGCCATAAATGTTTTGGCTGGGAGGACACCACTTGACATTGCAGCTAAAGAAAACGCTGCATTGCATGAGGTCTTCCAAGAGAATCATCGGAGAATGCGATCACAATTAGAGCTATCAAGCCTAAGAGAATGGCAACGAAGGTGGGACCCTTCCACCAAAGGAAGATGGACCCACACCATGATACCTGACATAGATATCTGGGTGAAAAGAAAACATGGCGAGCTGAATTACCACTTAGCTCAACTAATGTCAGGACATGGATGTGTGGGGCTGGAGGATGTGGTGCCGCCGTGCGGCACGGAGTTCGCTCCGATCCCCATCGCTCTGCCACTGTACCTGTTCACAACGAAAAGAATAAAGGGGGGCCAAACACCCAGGACATTGCGGGACGGCGAGGAAACGAAGCCGTGGGAAATAAAACACGCGGGTATAGTCATTCGCGAATTGTTTAGGGGGCCAAGAACTCGGTAGGAATTGTGGGTTGGTTCTCTTTGTGGTATAGAGAACCCACACAGATGCTTTCGACAATACTTGCACAAGTATAAGCATGTGAATCACCCATACTGCTTGTATTGCGAAGGCAAAATAGAAAATGTGGAACACATACTCACAGAGTGCGTGAGATTCGATACCGCACGAACGTTTTTGGAGAGACATATGAGACGGACAGTTACTCCGGGCGGCGTAATAGAATACATGCTGAGTACAAAACAGGCATGGTCCGTCGCAAATGGTATTCTATGTGACATGATGCAGCAGTTGCGACGCGACGAGCGGAGTAACCGGTAAACTCCGTCCCGCCCCGCGATAGAATATCTAAAAGAAAATTTCGCGGGGATCAACGGGAATATGTGCCTGGCCGGAGGTGGTTTTAGTCGGTAAAAACCCGGCATGCCTCTGGATCGGTCCCAGAGGCTCCCCGGCGGGGAACCGAACTCCGGTCTCCCGCATGACAGGCGGGTATACTAACCACTATACTATCTAGGAGCACAACCGATGACCTGGTGACATCAAATTATAGTAAGGGCATTCAACAACCAGAAAGAGCAGCCAAACAAATACAGCGAAGAAACCGACCCATTGGAGGACAAGTCTAGTAACACGAAGGAGCGAGCGACGAAGCACCAACGGCTATACAAGATCGGCAGCTGTAGCCAATGGAGACACAGCCAGGTAGCAGCGTAACAGCAACTACGACAACCCCGCAGAGCCAAACCCGGCTGCATAAACCGTGAGTACGCGCGCTACCCATATTTATTATATTTTTGTGTACACATTTTCTGCAACATATTTAAGAAAGATGGAGAACTGTCATCTTCACCGTAGGGACCCGCTTTCGCCTTGATAGACCTGACGTTTCGTCATTATTTTCATGATTTGAGCCCGTCCGTAAGACGACAGCAAGGTGGAGGTGGAGTCATAGTTTGGGCAGCAATATCAGGAATATCATATTGAAATAAGACCAATATCATATCCATTTATAAACGGCAGGTTAAACAGTGACGACTACCTAAAGAACTTGGACGAAGAGATCTTGTGTCATAACCAAGAAAAAATTGATCAGTTGTCGCGGACTGTATTTCTAATTCTCATGAAGAAGTACGTTCCTTTGATGTGCAAAATGGCCTTGAGTCTCTCGACACTACGATATTTTGGAAAAAACCAAACAATTAAAAAAATGGTACGACTATGTTTTGCTGTTCTAAAAGATTATAAGATAAGATATTTAATTTATTTACAACTCATCGTGTTTGTTGATAGCTCTTCGTAGTACGTGTAATGTACCGGTAAAAAACTCTGTCGTATGGTGACAGAATCACAAAAGGCAGAAGTTAACTTGAGGCCAGCTTTATTAATACGTGTTGAAGGAAAATTAATGACCTATGGTGTTTCCTCTGTGAATGTTGATTGTAGACGATGATTGTAACGAGCCCGTTGAAGGTTGATTGCAGACTGACTCATTGAGCATAACTGCCAATTCAAATAGGGACGCTATGGCGTCATCGATGGTGACAATCGGCAAGCTGGTGCCAGCTGCTGCGTAACTGGTATACACTGCGAATGTACTAGATTTCTCCAGCACATTCCAGCACATTCAATTGCCAATCCCAACACATCGACACCCACATATCTGTACCAGATTATCCATTCTTTAATTATTTCCATAAATACAAATTCCAAATATCAAGTATTAACATACAAATATAAATGGGGCCAAGGTTGATCCATTAATATCAAATTGAGCTTCAACTGAATGGTGGAATCTATTGTTTCAAGGCCTTTAATTCTTATAATAGTTTTTCTTGTATGTTGTCGATTGGTTTTACGTTTTACCTTACGCTTAAACTCCATCTCCTTAATAATTGCTCATAACTGTTCTCAACCGCCAACAACAGTTTCATACTGATCCCACCTTTAACCATCGCCAATATCGTAGTTTTAATTCAGTTTTTAAGTAAATATATAACTTATCCATTAAATTCAATAAACGGGAGTTCTGTAATCACTAAATGAAAACAAAATTACAATATTGAAATCTCAATTTCCCGTATTACGGTTTCGGTATTATTGTATTCGATGATAGAGTATACTTTCAGGCAAACTTAATCCGGAAGTGATATGTGGGTTATTGTCTCCGGCTAATTTTCAGATTCTGTTCTTTTCAACAATTTTTGGAATATATAACGGTATTATTGTTATACAGTGCTATGAAAAATTATAGACTCAAATGTAAATTTTCATTTTTCTTGGAATGACTAATAAACTTTTATGACTAGTTTTGTGCCAAAATGTTCTCAACCGACACCAATTCAGGGAAAACCCTTTAATTGCTTAATTGCTTTTTTATCAGGAATGATTTTCTGGAAAACCCTAAATTTCGCATGTGAAAAAATATAAATTCAAGACATTTATATTGTGACGCATTTGACAATCAGTACTAGAATATTCGAGAAAGTCCAAAACAAAGTACTAGAATATTCTAGAAAGTACTTGTAACTGGAGATGATGGACAGTAGAAAATTCGAGGCTATGGAACGGACAAAAATGAAACGCCGAATCAGAATGAGGAAACTGTATAAATACGTCGCACGCAGATCAGGGAGATAAGTAAGAATTAAGCAGTCAAAGACGCGATAAGTACGGAAGCGATAAGTCAAGAAATCGTTAAGTGTACGGTAAAAGTAACAGTTGTTATTGTTGGGGTTATATTTTTATTAAATTTTGGTTTACCTTTACCTTTTAGGGTGGGCGCCTGTTCCAGGTGGAGGTGTGAGGGCGACGTAATGGATGTGCCCGGCCTCTTTAGTGGGAACCTCCCCGATTAGCCGATCAGACGTCTTCTGCCTACTGGTTGATGGTTCAAAAATGTCGAAATAAGTATTATTACTCGTTGATACTATCAGACCATTAATAAGAAATTGAAATAAAGTTATTGACAGTATAGAATCCTGAGCCATTCCTGATCCCGCGGGTCCTGTGGGTCCTTAATAGCCGAACTGTCTTATAGCTTCTCCGTGGGGTGGCGTCCGGCTCTTTTGGCCCGTGGTGTTGAGAGCCTTGATCATTGAGGTTGACCGAATCACAGTTCTCACCGTTGATGTGGTGAGGCTACCCACCACAGATGGATGATTAAAGGAAACGCTTTATGTTTTACTTGAGTTTTATTTCAAATGCCTTTATTGTTCCTTATGTCTTTGGCCGTAATTCGGCCGTCGGGATTTACTGATCGCCTTCTGGACTTCGACTGATCACGAATCCAAAATGTGCTGCCCTTTTATACTCTGTGGCAATAGAGATTTGTTAACAATTTTATTTAAAAATTCCAAGAAGCACAAACAAGATTTTGTGTGCTCCAATTGGAATAGGATTCTCAGAAGTGTATAGGAATGTACTTGAATAAATTCCCGGAAGGAGAAATTATGAAATGCATTTAGAATTAGGTATTTCATAATTTCAGTGGTTATAGGACATTGAATCAATGCAGGACAAATGGACTTTCGTATAAATTTATCGTGCATATGATTCGATTGGATTGGGATGTAAGGTACTTGGAAATTGAATCAATGTGCGACAAATTAACTTGTGGTTTAAATTTATCCCGCATATGATTCAATTGGATTGGAATTATGAGTAAGGGTAAGGTATTCGGAAATTGAATCGATTTGCGACAAATTAACTTTTGGTTTAACTTATCGCTCATATGATCCAATATGGAATTTGGATAGGGATTATAGGTAATATTGGGGATTTGGATGGGAGTAGTGATTTAGGATCACTACATTATTAACGGACTAATAAAGTTTTACATTAATTCAAAATCAATTTAACGGCTCTTATTTATAAAAAATAATTAATCCAGCGAACCCTAAGCTCGCTACACTATTTATAAAAGTTTTTATTATTTTCTTTTTTGTGTATGTAATGCTAAATTTATCTGGTAGTTATATAGTATATTTTTTATCCATTTATTTGGGTTGGTTTTAATAAATTTGGTTTGTTTTATTGTACAAATTTTTGTTTACAAATTTTATTTAAAAAGATTCTTACATTCTATCTTACGAACTAACTTAAGTAATTAATTTACACCTAACAAAACCAAAACGATTGTTTACCCACTCATGTTGCGCTGGATTTTAGTATTACCTTAAATTATTTTAAGTTGATTCGAATATATAGCAAATGGAAAAGCCCAAAATATTGTTTATTCAAGACAATTATTTGTAAAAAAAAAGCATATAGTTCATAAATGTAAACAATAAAATTAATGGGGTCTCATTTTTCTACAAGCGTTATAGATTCTATACTGCACACCGACCATCCATTTTTATATATAAAGAGGTAAATGAGTATACACAAGCAGAACAATATCTAGGTTGTTTACTTATAAACACCTTTTCAATAATAAATCGATTTAACTTTTTATTTCATTGCGATATTATTAGTTTATGTAAAAAGAAAACCACTTTTCCTTACAATCTGTCATTCATATCGTGCGCACTCTGACAGTCAATAACTGTAAACTTGGATCCAGATAGAGAAAACAGAAAAACTTCATACATCATCAGCAATTCTCTTGCACACAACTAAAGGTGGCAACCAATTCACTCGGCGAGAGATGTCATTTGCCCAATACTTGTTTATGTAGTTGTTAGCCACAGAAGAAAATCCATTCAGGAATGTCAAATAAGATTTTTTTTGTCAAAATGGCGATCGTAGGAACAATTGTATTTTTCTAATACCATTTATTGTAAAGAATAAATAAAATCGCCATCGCCAAAACAGTAATTAAAAAATAGTTTTAAATTAATTCGATTATAAATATTTAAACGGTTTAATAGCAGTAGTTCTTCGCATGTGTTTTCCGTGTGTGGTGGCAGTATTCCCGTCATCACCATCAACACCATCGCCGACGTCGTTTTTCATTGTTTCAAAATTGAATTAAAAACTTCAACAAAATCATAGTAGGACTTTTAAAATAGTAGTTATTAATTAATCAAGTAAGATCGACATGAATTAATAATAATCTAGTGAAAGAAACAAAAAACGTGAAGGATCTTCCTCGTTGTGAAGATTGTGTTTTGGTGACAAGATGAAAATTAAGACTCGCTGTCCTGTCCAAATGCAGCGTCCTGAACTGTTGCTTTAATTTTCAATTCGATCCAGTACCTGGCAAAATAATTAGAAATCCAACACGAAGGACATCAAACCTCCGCCAACTGGGAAAAAGGAAATAGAGGATAGTATATATATATATATATATATAAACTAACTACTGTAGTAATAAAACAAAAAAGAAAACGACAAATCAATCAAGGCGCTGTACGAAGATACCTGTGTGTTCTTCCTCAAAAAAGCAAAGGGAACATACATTAGAAATAGAGGGAGAACTAAAAAGAAGCTAATCAAAGGATTCGAGTTGACAGGCGAGGGTATTTTAAAGATTTTAGAAAAGGATTCGACGGCCGAAATTCCCTTGCCCCTTTTGATATACAGAATTATAATTTTATATATATGTGGGTATATGGATATATCAATGTATATATTTGTGTATGCGCGTGTATAGAAATAAATTAGTTTCTGCAGTTTGGAACGCAAATTGAAGGTGAGTACTCTGCCGTTAGTCGTTTCGATGTCATCCCGATATAACTCGATGTTTTTATTTTTAGTTATAAAACCATCCTTTAGTTGGCCGACAGGGATTTTCTATGTTTATGTACTTTCTTCTCATAGCTAAGAAAGTGATGCATACATACATGCGTAGATTGTGTATAGGAAAGAAGGTTGCTTAAGGTGAGGGTTTTTTTTATTGGTTTTTTTTTTTTTGCTGGTGATTGCTTTCAAACCATTTGACTAGATAACATTATTTCAAAGGGAAAATAACGTAGTATTTCGACATCTCTTCGGTTGTAGATTAACTAGTGATAATCGGTTATTCTTCAATAACTGAGTGTGATTAAATGCTACAGCATGTGGTAAACATGGCTTTGTTCAACACTGTCCAACACATGTTTATAAATAATTAAATGATATTGATGTGTTTATTGTTTGGGATTTGTAAGATGTTCAAAACTCGCGGGTTGTTAAGTGTTACTTTCGAAATACAAATTATAAATTATCATTTTAAAATTGTTCTCATCGCGTTGAATACGATACGGTGAATCTCGTGGCATAACGTAACCGAGTAAAGAAGCACACCATGTGTCCTTTTTTTTATTTTGTTTTTTGTCTGATTGCCCAGTGTAATATGAACTAAACGCCCACAACACTTAAAATTGTAAGCTCACATTTACTTTGTTTACGTGAATAATTAAGAGGAAAAATATATATATAAAGATCACCTTCACAATTGTCGCAATTAACGGAATAGCATAAACGGAAACCGAATTACCTCCGTCACAATCTCCAGTTTCCGTTAAAAGCAGTAAAGTATTCAGCGGGAGCATTGGCCGAATTTTTTTCGTACACGTCGAAGGAATTCTCCATTATTCAAGTACACGCATTTTTTTTATACACATTTTATTGCGATTTTATTGTACTCACGGCTGTGCTTGTGTTTTTTGTAAGCCCCTCGACTGTTGCGTGCAAATCCTCTATTATATCGCTCAACAAATTATAACTATCGAATATTTTTACGCGGTCAATTCATTCCGTTACATCCTTACCTTTACGCATCGCAAGGAAAAGGAATTCATATCTTCAGATTCGTGCACAAACATCACTAAAACTAAGTGATATAATTTTATTCTTCCATTCCAGTTTAGTAGCGTTTAGTTTTACTTGTGCGTTCTGTCTAATTTTTAAGTAATTACTTGCTATTGAATTTCGGTTGCCCAGTAGAGCCCAAAGGGAAGTAGCAGGGCAATGACCTAAAGGTGAAAATACCTATTGTCCGACCGGTAAGTCATCAATTTTCCCAAATGTTATACAACGATAGATGGTGTCCCCAATAAGATAAATTTTTATTAGTCGGGCTGTGACTGCCCACAAGGACTGTGTTGCTGCAACGAAAAGAAATACCGAAATCGCGGAGGGCGCTTTCTCTAGCGACGTCCCAACAGTTTTCGCATTTAGTGGACTGTATTCTCCGGCACTGGCCGGCCAACGATTTGAGGGATTGTACCTCCAGAGCCGGGCTCTGAGTTCCTTCGACGACTCCTACTGCTTCACCGATGTGCCCGCCTTATATAGGCCCGCAGTTGTCGGCTCCTTCGCTCGTTTCTTGGGATCTGCTTTTCTTAGTGGCTTTCTGGTATCAACGCGCCGCTGGTCGTTGTTTCCCTGGAAATGGTGTGCCAGCGCTTGCCTTGCCTTTCCTGGGAATTCGTGATGCATCGCCAACAGACTGTGACTCCCATCCAGCATGGGGATTTCCAGAGAGAGCGCTATAATTTTCATCTGTTCAAAAATGAATAACAATAGTTTCGCATCTCAGTGCTCTGTCATCCCTCCTGACAGGAGTATGTTTAAAAAAAAAATCACAATTTTCTTACAAGATCTGTTTATCTGACGGCCAAGTCAATAACACAGTTGTCTACTTTTATACTGTTTTCGCTATATCTGACCACGACGTGTATTTGCTTTTCTTCTTTTCCCTTGTATGTGTTCAATTAATGTTATGTCCTTGGTAGCGTTTATGGAATAAAACCACTCGGAAATGGCATTATCTTCCTGATCATACAACGACCGCCTTTCGACTTTTCATCCGAGAGTAGGTTCGATATATTTTGTCGCTATTGTTCTTGGTGTTTTCGTCGGCTTCGAATTTTCCATACGACATTGTCGAACCGTGCACTAACGTACTCCCATCATCATCATCATCGGCACTACAACTGGGATTCCGTCTTATTTAGCAAGTTTCTCCACCGTTATCCGGTCCTTATCCGAGACTTGTTAAATTGTCTATAATAATTTGTTTTTCCGGGCAAGGTTATTAGCCTTGCGCCAAATGTACTCCTACCATTGTTAAATAGCAGTATTAATCTTATGCCATCCTCATCAAGTGTTCCGTGGACTTGCTCTGCAAGCATGGTAAGCTCCTTATCGAATCTGATACACTCGATGGGGATGTATTTAGCATTTCTATCCCTTCTTTGCAGAATAAGTATTTCGCGACCTCATCGCGCTTGAATCTGTGCAGGTATCGTCCGAAGCACCCATATCCTAGCATGCGTTGGCTCATGAGGAATCCACTCCATCTCTACTATTTTGTATTGGGTACCATTTAGTGGGCGCATCTCTCCGCGTATATTGTATCCCATTGATTTATCTTTGTATTCATTAGGATAAAGTAAGCTCGGCCGGCACAGCATATAGGTACCAGTTCTATCAGTAAAACAGCTGGGTCTTTGATTTGTGACCGATTTTCGGGAGGACTTTCACTGCTGTGACTACCGATATATTGCCCCTTTAGTCTACAATCTTTACTCTGGTCGTTTCTTAAACAGTGAGTTCCACTGGAATGCTCTGAGGACTGAGCCCTGTGGTTTTTGCTTTTACTGGTCTATGCCGAACACAGAATACAGGTCACTGATTTATGATCTGCACTTTGTATGAAGTATTATATTATTGGTTTATTAGGGGCTTCACTCTTTACGCTTTTTTTCCTTTAGAGAGATCTTTTATTTCGTAATAATATTTAAAAAAAAAAAAAAAAAAAGTCTGTGACCGCACATTTTACAATTCAGAGATTTGATAAGTTATATCTTACAACTGAAACATTATCTTGGATAAAGAAAAGAAAAATATGTATAATTAATAATTAAAAGAATAAATCGAAGGAAAATACGAAAAAGAAAAACGTTCATTTAAACTTTACGCTTATAACCCAAATTTCCAGCAAGAAACACATTTTGTGTGTCACAAAAAATTAACTATTAAAGATACAGCACACCGGCAGTTGGTAGTTTAAGGTTTCACTGAGGATTCTGATTGTATTTCACCCCCGCGACATCTGAAGAAACCCTGTGTACGTTAATAGCGTGCATTTTATTTCAACTTCTTTCCACACTTTCCAACCTTTCAATGCCTTTCTTAGCTATATCTAATTTGGAATCACACGAAAAACCAGTACCTTTTCCTTTTATCTCATAAACCGCACACACAACACCAAAATCGAGAAAACAATCATAACGGTCATTCCAAAAATCAAATCGAGAGCAACAAAACTATCTCCGTCATTATCATCTTCTTCTCCGCCATACCCCTGTTTCTAAAAGTGTGCATACGTCTTTTTGTTGTTGTTTGGTTTCGGTAGGAAGGTGGAAATCTTCAAAAGATACCTCTGGACCGATCCAGAGGCGTGCCGGATTTTTATCGACTAAAACCACCTCCCGCCAGGCACATATTCCCGTTGATCCCCGCGGAAGTTTCTTCTAGATATTCCATCTCGTGGCGGGACGGAGTTTACCTGTTACTGCGCTCGTCGCGTCGCAACTGCTGCATCATATCACAGAATATCACCTGCTACTGATCATGCTTGTATACCGTTTGCGACGATAGTGAAGAGCGAGTGATTCGAACCGACGCTATCACGGTTAGAATCACTAAAATATAGAACCAAAGCGCAACCCATCAGGCTACTGGCCGTGTTTAGAATTCAATTTTTAAACTCAAATACATTCGACTAATGTGGAAATGGTATATTATTGCTATGGTATACGGCTTTAATGGATGTGCTTTTGGTGGTGTTGTTCTTCACTAGTCGTGTGTGTATCTGCTAGAAACGCCACACTTGTTTGGAATTTAGCATATATTCTATTACTTCTGTCGAAGTAACTGTACGTCCCATATGTTTCTCCCAAATCGCTCGTGCGTTCTCGAATCTCAAGCACTCTGTGAGTACGTGTTCCCTACTTTCTATTTTGCCTTCGCAGTACGAGCAGTATGGGTGATTGGCTTGCTTATACTTGTGCAAGTATTGCCGAGAGAGCATCCATGTCCTGATATCAGCTGAGTCAAGTTGTAATTCAGCTCGTACTGTTTTCTTTTCACCCAGATTTCTATATCAGATATCATGGTGTGGGTCCATCTTCCTTTGGCGGAAGAATCCCACCTTCGTTGCCATTCTCTTAGGCTTGAGAGCTCTAATTGTGGCTGCATTCAGTGGCGATTCTCTAGTGAGACCTGGTCCAACGCTGCGTTTTCTTTTGCTGCAATGTCAAGTGGTTTCCTCCCGCCCAAGACAATTATGGCATCTTCGGATACCGTTCAGAATGCGTAGCATAATCTTAATGATGCCAGCCTATGCGCTGAGTTCACCCCCCTCATATACGAATTATACTGTGCGGCTCCTGCCCATATGTGAGCGGCATACATTCAAATGGAGGTGTTGACACTGGTTATAACTTTCCTTATGTGGGGCCGGGGTCCACCAACATTGAGTAGCAGTCTGGCCAAAACTTTGCATACTCGCCGTTTTTTCACTTGTTTTCCTCAGGTGTTCCTTGAAGCTCAACCTGTTGTCGAGTATAACACCAAGATATTTAATATAGGGACTGGATCTGATTGTTTGTCCTTCTATTTCCAATTCAAGGTGTTCAACTTTCTTCATCATCATCATCATCATCGGCACAACAACAGGGATCCGATCCTTGTCCTGATTTAGGAAGTCCTTAGGCTTGTTAAATTTTCCACAATAATTTGTTTTTCCGGGCAAGGTTATTAGCCATGCCCCAGTTCAACTTTATTGTGGCTGCTTAATTAAACTGCATCCGTCTTATGTGCGGCTAGTTTCAGTCCGGCCATATCTAGTAAACATTTAATGCTCTGGATTGCTTGGGAGCAAATATTCTCCAGGTCATCTAGATGTTTAACTATGGCCACTATCCCCAAATCATCTGCGTACCCAATGATTCTAACTCCTTCTGGTACATTAAACTATCTGTGCATTGCTACCGATATCGCACACCACAGATAGTGCCTTACCGGTTGATCTACCTTTCCGGAACCCATACTACCATTCAGAGAGCCCCGATGTCCCCTCAGTGAATTGTTCCAGGTGAGTGGCAATTACTCGCTTAAGCAATTTCCCTGTTGTGTCCAGCATGCACAACGGGCGAAAGGACGAAGGTGCTTCTGGATTCTTGACTCCTTTTGATATAAGCACAAGCCGCTGTTTTTTCCATCGTTTAGGAAGTTGTCCTTTTTGAAGGCAGGTTGTGAAGAGACTACTGAAGACTTCCGGCTTTTTTTTTAAAGCAGTCCACTACATCGTTAGGAATACCATCCAATCCCGGGGTCTTGTTTTGTTAACAACCGTTGCAGCCAAGAGCATCTCTTCGGTAGTCACGGGAGGTATTTCTCTTTCAGTGATGTTCCATTCCTCTTACGCTCTCAACACCTCATCATACTGCGGGAAGAAGACAGCAACGATTCCATCTTGTAGGCCCTGCCCCATGGGTTGTTATTTAATTCATCCGTCAGGTAGCAGAACACGTCATATTTACTCTTGCGGATCACATTCCTCAACTCCTTTCGTTTGTTGACGAATTTCGCTTGTAACTGTGGGTATGTGTTACGGTTTCTTACTCTTTGTTGCAAGCGTCGTAACCTGTTGCCCTCCGATCGTACACGGGCGATTTCTGGGTTCCACCAATACATTGACTTGATTGCCCCTGCAAGTTGTCTTTGTCGTGGCATAGAAGCATCGCCTGCTGTAGGTAGCCACTTTATGACTTTCCCATCCTGCCTGTTTGCATCGGCCTCTGCGTCAAGCTGTTCGATTTGGTCTACCAGTATATAATCGAGCAGTTCAGCATCGAGGTCCTTGTCGTTTTACTCATTTTTCTGGGCTTTCTTCGCCAATTTGCCAGTGATGAATTCCCTGTGTGCTAATATTTCATACACTACTCGTACACAATATTTGGTGGTCACTATGGGTGTAGGTGTACGAAACTCGCCACTCCATACTTCTTGCCAACATAGAGGTGGCAGATGTGATGTCGATTTTGGACCGGCCTCTCTCGTTTATGAAGGCGTCATCAGCACCATCATTAAGTAGCACCACATCTAGGACTGCGAACGCTTCGAGTAGTGCCTGGCCTCTATTGTTGGTCCTTGTGCTTCCTCATTCTATTGCCCAAGCGTTGAAATCTCCAGCAACTATAAGGGGGGGGGGGGGGGGGGGGGGGCTCTTATCCCTAGCTCCTTGTGTTACCCTGTCCAGAAAGCATTTGAATTCTTCTATTTCCAACCTTGGCGGAGCGTAACAACACTAGAAATGAATTCCTCCAATCTTAGCATAGGCTAATCCCTCCTGCTACTGGACACTTCTGCGTTTTATGGGGGAAATTTCAGTTGTCCAGATGGCCGCTGTTCCGCTGCTGTCTTCTTCCCATGTAATTGTACCGGGGCCATGCATCCTGTACTGCTCATTGATGAGTACCACGACAGTGTGATGTTCGACCGTGTGATTCGAACTGACGCTATGACGGTTAGAATCAAATAAAAATGGAACCAATGCCCAACACATCAGGCCACTACCGCGTGTACGAATTCGATTTCTAAACTCAAGTACACTCATCATCATCATCGGCACTACAACCGGGATCCGGTCTTGGACTCATTTAGCAAGTCTCGAGGCTTGTTAAATTTTCCATAATAATTTAGTTTCACGGGCAAGGTTATTAGCCTTGCAGCATCAAGTACACTCAACTGATGTGGAATTGCTATGTTATAGCTTGGTATACGGCTGGTGAATTTCCTTATTGGATTTTCGTTCGGTGCTCTTCACTATTTGCTTGTAGATTGTGTGTATCTGTTAGAAACGCCACAGATCTTGTGTGGCTCAACGATGGTTTAAGTTAATTTGAAAGCACTTTAACCTGTTCATTTTTATTCAGAAGATTGGACATGACGTTTTAAATGCTCAACATTTGTAACTCCCTGTTGAGTGGTGGTTACCACCTTCACACCCTGGTACACAACATGCATTTGGGCTGTGCATTATAACTCATCGCTTTGTGGCCTTTGGTTCTATTTTTAAACATTCGTTTGTTCCATATTTTTCTTGATTTCTCTGAGCAGTAATGCTTTGTTTGATAAGTTTTAATTTAGTAACTACGAGTGTATCTTCTTCCATAAGGAGACGCGGATTTTTATTGGCATGAATTAGTTAGCCTTCATGTTCTACAGATTTTTTTTATTCCACTTCTCCCCTACTCGGGGAACACATATAAACGTTCAGAGTCAAGATATTTGAAAAAGTTAAAGAATTTAAATATCTGGGAACGACACTGACGGCCAGTAACATGTCGAAGGAAATTAACAAAAGACTAAACTCCGGCAACGCTAGTTGGCACGCAGTCAGTAAACTGCTGAAATCCAAACTGCTATCACGTAACATAAAGCTCCGTGTCTATAGAACCATATGATGCGAAACATGGGCTCTCACAAAACGGGAAGAAAACAAATTCCGTGTATTCGAGAATAAAGTTTTAAGGGGTATCTTTGGAGGTAAATATGACGAGGAGGCGGGACAATGGAGGAAACTCCACAACCACGAATTGGAAGAGCTATACCGCAAATATACAATAGTGAGAGTAATCAAGTCGCGAAGATTAAGATGGGGCGGACTTGTAGCGCGAATGGGCAACGATAGGACCGCACGTAGAATTCTTGACGGAAGACCAACGGGAAAGAGACCGGTAGGACGGCCGCGACGGAGATGGGAGGACAATGTTAGGTTTGACCTTGGAGAGGTCGGATCGGATGGTCGAGCGTGGAAGGAGAGTGCACAGGACAGGGAGCCATGGCGGAGTCGAGTCGATGAGGTCATGAACTTCCGGGTTCCTTCAGGCCAATAAATAATTCACTTCTCCCAGGAAATGCGAACCTATAGTGCTGAGTCAGCGCCCTGAGATACTATTTTTCTTTCTCGACCGGGTCCATCAGCCAAACTCCGAAAGAGGCTCAAGGATTTCTCCCAATCATGTCACGAAGCCTATAGCTTAATGGGGTGGTATTTCATTGGGCGGCTGGGCTTTGGAACCCTACCCACCACAGTAATTGTGCCGAACTGCATAGTAGCAAAAGTCGTCTGTTAAACCTAGGATTGCACAGTCAAACGCAAGACACAATCTCCTTACCAACACAGCCTTTGATGCCCATATCTTCCAATTGTCTTGGTTTTCACTGTCTGTTTATGTTTAACGCGTTTCCTATTGTCATTTCGATTAAAATGTTGCCTTTCCTGTGACTTCTTTGATCTTCATGTGGATCCTCTTTTCTAGTCGCCTTTCCTAATTTTGTGTACACCGATAGTTTCCATAATAAACGCTTCTTTGTGTAGCTCCGATCTCCTTAGTAATGGATGAAGAACGAACATGGATCCTTCTCCCAACAGGGCGAACACTCTGGTAGATACATTTGGTCTGTATGGATCAACCGGGACGAATTTCAAACAGGTCTTCCTGCTGATACTGACGCGTACGGTGGTGACAACCTCCTCCCTCATCTCTCATCTCTTGTTCAATGTTTATGAAAGCTGACTGTTCCATCTAACATGATTGATGAAGGTTTCCTGAAATGGAGAATATGTCATATGCCATCTCCACACTTCTCATAAATTGGCCGAATGTATATGTTGCTAACGAAGACAATTGAAACATAGCTTTACTTATTTTGCCAGCATCCATTCGTCACTAGCACTGGCCTTCTTGAACTAGGGAAATTCCAATATTCAATGTGACTCGCGAATATATATATATATATATTTTTTTTTTACACTAACGCCTGCACAAAAGGGGATTTGTTCTGTTATAAGGCACTCTGCCTTTCTGAATGGCAAAATCGGTTCACCTATTTTGTTATGTGTTTCACTTCAGCTGGAGTATGTTGGTAGTTGCTTCTCTTCTGACTCTCAGGATACTTCGGGTAAGGCAAAGTCGCACACATATTTGCTTCTATCCCCATAAAGTTACCGAAAAGTCCATGCTCTGCTTGTTTCTGCCCTCGATGTTTGCCCCGGCACTTGAATCACCTTTACCTCAGAGCTGAGGACATTTTGGTGGTCATCACCTTTATTGCTTCGCTTTGCGGAGGGGAGAGGAATGAGATTCGAACCCATGCTTTGAAAAAACTAAAGTACCATTAGAACACAACTGCGTGGGTGTCATATTTTAGAATCGCAACAAGTTCAAAAACTGCACCTTTCCTAGTGGCGACTTAATTCCTACGTAGTTGGGAAATATGTATACCTCGACCGGATCTTCCATCAGTCGTGACAGGTTCTTGACCTTCATCAAGTCCAACAAAGAGTGCCTCTCGTCTTCCGATCGCTTCATTTGGGTCCTCGGAATAGGAAACTTCTTCAGTTCTCTTGATTTCTCCTAGGGCGTTCCTAACAAGTGCGCCAAGTCATGCGGCAGGATAAAGGCGAACGCCGTACTATCACGTGTCCTTCCGAATACCAACCATCATTGGCAGCTTTGATGTATGGGAGCTTAACCGCATGCCCTGAAGAATGTCAGCCTGTCATCTGGGGAAGCTTTGTCATTGGTTGGGCCAACTTCTGGAAATCGCTCGTGTTATGATTATTTGTAATTATCGATATTACCTTACCTTGTAAAGGGGGAAAGTCTGTCCCGGCTGCCTCTGGTGTTGATGGATAATCCAATTTGCATGCCTTCTTTTCGTTTTGTATTTACAGTTGGTGACAATCGCACTATAATAACCGAACGAAGGAAACTTTATTACTTTCACCTGAGTCAACGTGCCAGTTCCTTTTTCGCTGATCTCACAAAATTCTTTGTATTAAGATTTTCTTCGTGAGTCAGTGAACCTTTTGTTTGATTCTTCGGTAATTTACCTTGGATCGACAATTGCCATTAAACCATTAAGCGTTACTTGAGATTTCCAGTAATGTTAAGAATTGGTAGTGACCATGAGTTTCTTGGGTAATTATATTTTAATAGACAACAGTACTAAAGATGTTTTTGTATATCTTCATGGCATTGTTATCCATCGAATTTATTCATAGGCGCTGTCTTTTGTTCCGTTTAGAAAAAGTTTCCTCAAATAGGGATAAGAGAAATGTTGCCCCCGTAGAGTTTTATTCTCAGACATACGTCTGAACTCTATGGTTTTATTCTTTAGCGATGCCGCTATAGAATCTTTACTTGGTGGATTGATTAATTTAATATTAATCAAACCGAAGGGGATTCACATTATGTATGTGGGTATAAGTTGGTGTGCCGGCACGGGTACGAGTTCACTTATCACCCACCGAATCCCGCGGCAAAACGATCACCAGACTGGTAGAAATAAAACACGGGCAGGTATGTTGTTTTGTGATAAATGTTCTTTTATTTTTATTCTTGCTTTCTATTGTTGTACAGCGATTGATGTTTATTGTTCAGCAGCACAGGAAACACTTCCACTATGACATGTTACCTAGTTTCTAACTTAATGTACTTCAAAATTGTTGACACTCAAACAGTTAATGAAATCTATACAGGGTTTATTGTTTGTCTTTTAATTTTGTATGTTTAATTCGTTTTCACAAAAGTATTGAACACCGTACCGCACTATGTTTTTAAGTCACATCGATTTTCCATTGAATGGATTTTTCTAAGATAACTATTTAATGATCCTGATTAGTACACTATACTGAATTAATTTGTAAACAATAGGTCTTTCGTTAAAACACCAACACAAAGCGTCAAATTAAAATGCCAAACTATTAGAACACGACAGACACCAACAAAACACTACTTAATTGTACAGAAAACTCTCGGACGCACTCGACTCCGTGAAGGGACACACTCCCGTGCGCACGCTACGGGGGATAACAGACGACTCATAGGTGGTTGGATTTCGACTGTGGTACTCAGTGATTAACAGTTATAGTTTTGAGCCAACGATCTTTCGTTAGCAGCAAACTTTGTATAAAAGAAAGCGAACGCGATCTTTCCGTTTATTTATCTTTATTATAGAGGATCTTCCCTCCTTTGAATCTATCTTAAGACTAATTTATAATTGTGTTTTTACTTAAAATCTAACATTGCAATCTTAATAGATTGTACCTCAGGTAGTAACAAGAATGTCTACCTGTTAATAGGTAATTTAGGTATTTTAAAATATAATTGTATTCAAACGACATTATAGAGATATATGCTTATTACAAGAATGTCTACCTGTTAATAGGTAATTTAGGTATTTAAAATATAATTGCATTCAAACGACATGATAGAGATATATTCGTTTTGTTATGCTTATTTTATATTCATGTCATGTTTCTGTTATGGATATGTAACACCCCCCCGATTTTTTTGATTTTCCCCCCTCTAACTTCTTTAATAAAATTTTGTCCTTGTAATGGATCATTTTTACGATTCTGATTCGATTTATCTATGGCTTTTTGTTTTTTTCTGAGGATGGTTTCGTAAATATCTGTATATTCGTCCTGATGTATTTGTCCGTTGATAAAGTCTATAGGTTTTTTATTTGTTGTAGAATGTATTGTATTGTTGTAATAACTTATAATCTTTAAGATTTTTTCCTCTACAGAATCTTCCTTAGTTCTTTCGTCGTGTTTTAATAACCTCATGTGCTCGTTAATTGTGTTATGCAAACGTTCATTATCAGAATTCGATGTGTGGTTACTATTTGAGGCATAGTGTATTTCTGTACCAATAGTTCCTAAATATTCTTTTATGGGAATTGCTTTGAATCCTAATTCGTTATCAACTATAATTTTCTTTACAAGACCAAATTGGCTGAAATAGTAACAAAGGGCTCTCTTAAATTCTGTCCAAGTTCTACTGGAGATTTTTATCGCACAGGCGTGTTTTGAAAATTTATCTATGAAGGTTAAGAATAAGGATTTTTCCAAGCTATAAAAGACATCTATATGAATAATTTCGCGAGGACTTGTAGGTGTTTCGGTTAGTTTTAATAGAGGTTTATGCGGTTGTCTAACATATTTCTCGATGTTACATACCTCACAATTATTAATAAACTGTGTTATTCGTGTCTTTAAATTTGGGTTAAAATAATTGATCGTAATTTCTTTGTATACTTCCTCGATACCTCTATGGTTATTCTTTAAATGCTCTTTTTCTATTATATCTGCTAGTTCTTCTTCGTTAGTTATGTCCTTTAATAATTTAAGGCAACGGATAATTCTAAGTTTGGGGTTATTGGTAAAATATTTGATAACGATTTCCTCAATAATTTTGAAATAATCTTCGTCTTCAATACGAGGGTTGCCTTTTATATTTCGGGATTAGAGAACAAAAACAAATATTGATCATCGAAAATCACTTTATTGTTTTTCAAAATATTCCCCATGAAGATCTATACACTTTTGCATGCGTTTGAACCAATTGTCGAAGCACTTTTGCCACTCTGATTGAGGTATCTCCAACACATGCATTCTGAATGCAGCAACCGCTTCTTCAGGTGTCGAAAAACGTTGCCCTCTCAGTTTGTTTTTTACGTACGGGAATAAAAAGAAGTCATTCGGAGCCAAGTCAGGACTATACGGCGGATGACCCATCAAATCGATGTTTTGGGTGCTCAAAAATGCAGTTGTCGCAGCCGATGTGTGAGAGCTCGCATTGTCGTGGTGAAGAGTGATCCGTCTTCGGCGGTTGGTTTTCCTGATTTCTTGGAAGACAACTGGCAAACAAATGGTTGTGTACCTCCCAGAATTGACTTCTGCGTTGTTCTAGTGGTACGGTTGCGACATGTCCAGTTTTTCCGAAAAAACAGGTGACCATTTGCTTGGAAGTGCTGCGTGCGCGAACAACTTTTGTTGGATTTGACTGCTGTTTACTTTCGGGCTCATACGCGTAAATCCACGATTCATCACCTGTCACGATGTCATAGACGTGTTTCGAAGCACCGCGACCGTATTTTTTGAGCATTTCTTTCGACCAATTGACACGAGCCTTTTTTTGGGCGATTGACAAATTGTGTGGGATCCAACGCGAACAAATTTTTTTGACAGTCAAATGTTTATGCAATATTGAATGTATGCTGGTCCCACTAACGCCTAAGGTTGTCTCAATCTCACGATAGGTCACATGACGATCTTCCAATATCAGTTCGCGCACAGCATCAATGGTTTTCGGAACAACAACTGATTTTGGACGACCTTCACGAAATTCATCTTGGAGTGAACTACGACCACGATTGAATTCACCATACCATCGATAAACACTGGTCCTTGATGGAGCTTCATCGCCAAAAATTGAATTAAGTTCATCCATGCACTGTTGCTGAGTTAATCCACGCCGAAAGTTGTAAAAAATAATCGCACGAAAATGTTGACGATTTAATTCCATTTTTGGGCCGAGATGAATCTTTTAAGTTACTGTAAACAACACAAATAGCGCTCGTATGTCAAAACGTTCTGAGTGCGTATAACCTCAAAAATGTCCAACTTTACGACAGAGCTGTCAATGCCGGATTGCAACACTAGGGTTGCCAAATCCCGAAACATAAGAGGTAACCCTCGTAAGGATTGCGTCTAAAGCATGCAGTTTGAGATGGTTCTTCAGTAATGTGATTGCGTATTCTTCGTTTAGATTTTTTACGTATATCGTTGTTCGAGTTCTATTAAATATGCTTAAATGTTCTATTCTTGGAGACAGTGATTTTATGATTACTTGTTCTTGAAAACGTTTATACTAGATTTACTCATGGGGATACGATTATTTTCAGCTAAGTTTATTTCTGCTTTAGGTATACGAGAAAGAGCGTCTGCGTTGCTATTATTGGTACCTTTCTTGTACTTAATATCAAAATCAAATTCGGATAGTTTCAACTTCCATCGTATCAGTTTTGAATTGGGTTCTTTCAAAGTAAATAACCAAGTGAGTGGTTTGTGATCCGTTTCAGTTATGAATTTCCTGCCGAATAAATAGGGGCGATAGTATTTGGTTGCCCAAACTATTGCGAGTAATTCTTTCTCAATGGTACTATAGTTTATTTCATGCTCGTTCAGAGTACGGCTAGCAAAAGATAAAGGATGGCCTTCTTGGGATAATACGGCTCCCAAGGCGAATTGGCTAGCATCTGTAGTAAGTGTAAATGTTTTCCTGAAATCAGGGTATGCTAATATGGGATCGTTTATTAATAATGTTTTGAGAGTTCTGAAAGCTTCTATATAATCCTGATCAGAAATATTAATCCTTGCATCCTTTTTTAGAAATCGAGTCATTGGTTTTGCTATTTTCGAATAATCTTTAATAAATTTTCTATAGTATCCAGTGAGTCCTAAAAACTGTTTAATTTGCTTAGGTGTCCTAGGAATGGGGTAATTTTTAATACATTCAACTTTCTTAGGGTTGGCTTTAATGCCTTCAGGTGTTACAACGTGACCGAGAAATTCCGTTTCTTTCTTAAGAAATTCGGATTTGTCTAGTTGTACCTTTAACTTGACGGTCTTTAACCGTTCGAATATTTTTGTTAAAGAAGTAATATGTTCCTCTAAAGATGTAGAGAAAATTATTATATCGTCCATATACACTAAACATATTTTGTTAATGTAATCATTCAATACGTCATTCATCAATCTTTGGAATCTAGCCGGTGCTGTTTTTAAGCCGAAAGGCATGCGAAGAAATTCATAATGTCCATTTCCACGTTGAACGCAGTTTTGTGGACATCGTCCTCGTGAATTTCAATTTGGTGAAAACCTTTAGCGAGGTCGCGAGGTCGAGAGTAGTAAAATATTGAGCTCTTCCCAATTTATCTAATATTTCATCGATGTTAGGAATAGGATACTTGTCGTCAATAGTTACCTCGTTCAACTTTCTATAGACGATGACCAATCTCCATTTGGTCTTGCCACCTGCGTCTTCTTTCTTAGGAACGATCCATATTGGGGCTGAGTAAGGAGAGCAACTATGACGTATAATTCCGTTATCCAACATCTCGCGAATTTATTTCTCGACTTCATGTTTATGGACGTATGGGTATCTATAGCTCTTGCTATGAATCGGGGTATCATTTACCGTCCGAATTCTATTCCTAATTGCATTAGTAAAAGTAAGATTCTTATCCTCTTGGTAGAAAATCGTTTCGTATTTTTTTATCAATTTCAATAACCCAGCTCTTTCTTCGGAGTTTAGGTGATCGATCCTTACCTGATCTATTATGGATCTTTTAGGGGTGTTAGCACCATTATCTTCGTTTTGTAAATTCAACTTATTGTCATCCTGGACGTTATAGTTTCTTATTGTATTTTCGCAGATTTCGTGAGGTATTTCGTTTAGTTGAGTTTTGCGAGTATTTTGGGGAGTGAATTGGTTTCCTTGTGTCCTAGTTAAATGTGTTTCGTCAGGTTTTTGGTAAATTAATGGTATCGTTCTTTTGTTAATTGTCAATGTGTCTTTTTCGTGGTCTACGATTGCTTTGTATTTTTTAAGGATACCTTTTCCAATTATTCCGTCATAGGAGTCATGGAATTGGCATTCTAAAAATTCGACCATGTCTTTAGTATTACCGAGTTCTGGGTATAAAGGGATTTGTACGATTTTTGAGATGGTTAGAATATTTTGAAGGGTTTTTATGGTTACTGGAGGTTTAGGGATTGCCCATTTAGGGTTGCAAACTCCGGGGTTGACAATAGAATTCGTAGCCCCAGTGTCTATTATGAATCTCAGAGGGCGTACTTTGGTTTGGATTTTTATGTGGGGTAATTGTCCTCTGAGGCTACTAGACGAATTAGTTACCGTATTTATATCCATTGGCTCCGGTACTGAGAATTTAGAATAAGGATTATTCGAGGGTTGATGGGGTCGGGGAGTTTCAGGACTATTATTATTAAATTGTCCGTAGAATGTATTATTGTTCCTATTAAAAGTGTCGTAATTTCTGGTGAAAGAGTTATTATTGTCCCTGTAGGAGTGGTTAGTGTTCCAATTAGGAGCGATGTTAGTTTTATTGACATTGTTATCACTGTTCCTATCAAAATGTTTCTTATTCCTATTGAAATTGGTCGTATTTCTATGAAAAGGGTTAATTTTTTCTCTGTAAGATGCATTGTTGTTCCAATTATGAGTGTTATTGTCTCTATTTAAATTGTTATCGTTGTTTCTATCCAAATAACCGTTATTCCTATTAATATTGTTCCGGTTTCTGTTATGATTAGTACTATTTCTATTAAGATTTTCGTGGATTTTGTCATAGTTATCGTTTCTTCTATTAGGATTGCTACTATATTGTGTGTTCTGGGTGGTGTGGTCTTGATGTCTGTTAAAACGCGGGGCATTAGCCGATGCATTGAAGTATGCGTATCCCGATTCGTGAAGGATATTGATAGCTTCTTCTAAGCTATTCGGGTTCCTGCAGTGTATAAGAGAACGCATGGGTTCTGGGAGTTTATTTCGGAAAGCAATTAATGCAGAATTTTTGTTCTGGTTTAGACAACCTTCGATGGCTTCTTCATTACCATTCATCATCTGTTTGTGTTTGACGTTAAGTCTCCTCAAAATCGATTTGATATTGCTATAAAATTCTACTGCGTTAGTTTTGAATTATATAGAACGCAGTTCATCGAATAATTCCTCTGGTGTTTGCCGATCACCAAAGTTATTGAATAAAATTTGTTTTATGTCCACCGAACTGGTGACATGACAATTTATTTCTATGATCTCTCGAGCTCTTCCTTTCAACTTGGACTTGTATGTCTGAGAAGATTGCTTGTGCTAGGGAATCGTATTTTTCCATAAGGGGACGTATTTTATCGACTAAGTGGACGAAGTTTTGTAAGTCTTGAAAGTCACCGTGAAATTCTGGTAACTTCGAGAGGTACTTAATGGGGTCAATATTTAAAGACAACATTTTTGGGCAAGGTAAATTTTCTTCTGAAAACAAAGCTGTTCACGATCTCCGTCAACTGTCTATTCTGGTTCTGTAAGATTTCTAATTGTTCTTCCAAAGACATAAAAAAAAATTGTAGTGAGAATTTGGCTTTTATTATAAGCAAATGGAAACCTCAAATAGGTTGAGACTGAAACTTACATTAAAAGGTATGACTTAGAATTATGGTTTATTTATACTTATTACTGAAAAAAAAAATGTAAATTTCCTATATCTTATAGTACATGTGTTTAAAAAGAAGAAGACAAAATTTGTTGAAGAAGGAAAGAAAAAAAAATGAAAATCTGAATATGACTGTAAAACAAAAGTTTATATTATATGTAAAAAACAAAATATGTTTATATTTATAAAATAATTCTTAATCTTAATCGAACCGGTTGTGTGATCCTTTGTATGTTGCTCCTTTATGTTTAGTTCTTCCTTTTTGTTTTTATTATTCCGCTGCTCGTGCTTTCCTCGTGGTTTGTTTGTTTTTAAGTTGTCTTCTTATTTATTTCAATTTTTGTTTCTTTTTATTATTTTATAGTCACGTTTTATTATTTTAGTCACTTTTTATTATTTTTGTGTTTTTTAAACTTTAATTTTCTGCGTTTACCGACGATACGCAATTTTTAGAATATTGTTTTTGCCGCCGTGGCAACGATGTTTACCGACTGCACCAGTTATAGTTTTAAGCCAACGATCTTTCGTTAGCAGCAAACTTTGTATAAAAGAAAGCGAACGCGATCTTTCCGTTTATTTATCTTTATTATAGAGGATCTTCCCTCCTTTGAATCTATCTTAAGACTAATTTATAATTGTGTTTTTACTTAAAATCTAACATTGCAATCTTAATAGATTGTACCTCAGGTAGTAACAAGAATGTCTACCTGTTAATAGGTAATTTAGGTATTTAAAATATAATTGCATTCAAACGACATTATAGAGATATATTCGTTTTGTTATGCTTATTTTATATTCATGTCATGTTTCTGTTATGGATATCTAACAATTAACCTCGAGAGACTCGTGAGTCCTCTCTCAGCCAAGGGTGAGTTTTCTTTTCTCGAGAGAAACGTGAAGTTTCTCTTTGTGGTGGTGAATTGGAGAGGATCTCTCTGGGTCGATCTTAGCTAGTGTGCTAATTGATTCATTGTTTACTCATGCAACGAGGTCATGGGAAAACGAAACTGAGAAAGGAGGAAAGAACAAAGGGCATCATTGAAGACATGGATGCAGCTGTATAAATAGTCTTCATGCAATTAAGAGAACTGGGTGCTAAAAGGAATTTAGGTACACAATGGTGATTGTGCACTGTATCCATGCTGGCGGAAAGGTTCGAATTGTTTGTATGCATGTTTATATGCTATAGAATTCGATTCTTGGCGGCTAGTCGCTAGATGCGAAAACTGCTTTTGTCGATTGGACAAAAGGCTGCCGAGACTGTGTATTAGCCAGAAAAATGTGCTGCGCGCGTGTGTGGCAGGGTACGCTGGCTGACAGGGGCGCCGATAAGGTTTTCCTAATTAAGGATGACGCTTTGCCCGTAAAGAATTCTTTTCAGAGATTTTGATAATGCATTGAATGCATAAATGTTAGCGAATTCTTTACAGGGGGTTTTGGGTGATGCATTAGATTTCCTTGGGAAGGAAATATTTGCAGGTAACTGCAGGTTTGCAAAGGGAGTTGGGGTTGGAATTGTGGGTGGTTCTTTGCGTAGCTTTAAAGAACCCCCACATGTTATCCTAAATATAATGGGGCTTGGCCCGATATGTGTGTGTTTGGGTGGGTATTTCTGGTGCGTAACACTCGTCATTTCACGTTCGTTATCCAGTATCTATTCCTCCTCAACCGATCTCGACTGGTTAAACCAAGATCCGACCCATCCATTGTGACACTTCTTCATATGCCTCATCGTCTCTTTCCGAAACAGCTACCAAGATATCTCTTCTCTTTCGCAAATTCCAAATTGAATCCATACTTGAGTATTGTTCACATGTTTGGAGATCTATGGTGTTTCTAACAGATACACACACAATATACAAGCAAATGGCGAAGAACACCGAAAGAAAAATCGAATACGATAATGCATCAGCGATATACCATAGCGGTAACATAACAATTACACATCAGTTGAGTGTACTTGAGTTTAGAAATCGAATTCTTACACGCGGTAGTGGCCTGATGTGTTGAGCATTGGTTACATTTTTAGTGATTCTAACCGTCATAGCGTCAGTTCGAATCACACGATCTTCACTTTCGTCGCAAACGCTATAAATCCATTCACGTAGGTTCATGTTAATTGTTAACGAATTTAAGAGGGACTTGACTATCTATCGGAAGTCCTTTCAACACCTACATTGCAGGCTAATAAGAAGAAGAATTATCAGTTTGTTGATAATTTTTACTCTTATAATACATATAAAAATTATTATTATCAATTTCAGACAGCAAAGTGCTACACAATGAGATTTCTCATAAATTTCAATGAAATTTAAATGAACCAATTAGAAAAAAAAACAGCACAATACAAACTGTTTTTATTTTAAAAAGTTCTCGTGTATCACAGTAAATTAAGGAAAAAAGATTTTAGAATCTTACACCAAAAACATTCAACGGGCAACACTTGAAATGTCTTTTAAAAACAAAGGGCATCATTGATGACATGGATGCAGCTGTATAAATAGTCTTCATGCAATTAAGAGAACTGGGTGTTAAAAGGAATTTAGGTACACAATGGTGATTGTGCACTGTATCCATGCTGGCGGAAAGGGTCGAATTGTTTGTATGCATGTTTATATGCTATAGAATTGGATTCTTGGCGGCTAGTCGCTAGATGAGAAAACTGCTTTTGTCGATTGGACAAAAGGCTGCCGAGACTGTGTATAAGCCAGGAAAATGTGCACCCAAAGTTTATAAAAATGGATTGAACAGGTTTGATAAAATACTGCTCTTTTGAAATTTAAACATTTTACACTAATTGTGAATAGGCTCTTATACCACGTTTTCATTCTCTCAGTCTGTAATGTAACAGCAGGGTAATTATTTTTACATGTGAGAAATTGGTAATATTCAATAGACATAGGCTTCTTACATCTGGCTTCAAGGTTCCACTACAAATATAATTTTTTTTTCATTTCAGAAATTCACGTGAAAATTGTACAAGCATTTATTTTAAAAGATTTAGCACCGTACACAAGAAACTGATACCACATAAGGTTAGTTTATTTGATCATCACATATTTGAGTGTTATAAATTAATTATTCGAATTTTGTTTATAGGCAAATCGTTCATTTCGTAACTAAAACAAATTTAGAACAAAGAATACCTGCTCGACCATTTTCATCAAAAATAAAACACAAAATGGAATTACGTGTTGGAAACAAATACAGATTAGGCCGAAAAATTGGTTCCGGTTCATTCGGCGACATATATTTGGGCACAACAATAAATACCGGCGAAGAAGTCGCTATTAAACTAGAATGCATTCGAACAAAACACCCACAGTTGCACATTGAAAGCAAATTTTATAAAATGATGCAAGGCGGTATCGGAATACCGCGTATAATATGGTGTGGCTCTGAAGGAGATTATAACGTTATGGTGATGGAATTACTGGGGCCATCACTGGAAGATCTATTCAATTTTTGTACGAGACGTTTCTCCTTAAAAACTGTGTTGCTTTTAGCTGATCAAATGATATCACGTATCGATTACATACATTCACGAGATTTTATCCACCGCGACATAAAGCCAGACAATTTCCTAATGGGCCTCGGGAAGAAGGGTAACCTAGTGTATATCATAGATTTTGGTTTAGCGAAAAAATTCCGTGATACAAGAACTCTACGGCACATACCGTATAGAGAAAATAAAAATTTGACTGGAACAGCTCGTTATGCCTCAATAAATACCCATCTAGGAATTGAACAATCTCGTCGTGATGATTTAGAATCCTTAGGCTATGTTCTCATGTATTTCAATTTAGGCGCATTGCCTTGGCAGGGCTTAAAAGCAGCAAACAAACGGCAAAAGTATGAACGTATATCCGAGAAAAAACTATCTACAACGATATTATCCTTATGCAAGGGATTCCCCAGCGAATTTGTGAATTATTTAAATTTCTGCCGTCAGATGCATTTTGAACAACGTCCAGACTATTGTTACTTGCGTAAACTGTTTCGTAATTTATTTCATCGTCTGGGCTTCACCTATGATTATGTGTTCGATTGGAATCTCATGAAATTCGGAGGACCTAGAAATCCGGCTATACAACAACAGCAGGAAGATGGTAACGCAGATACAAACGCTGCAAATAAACAAAATCCACAAATCGTTGGAAGTCACCAAGCTGGAGTACCGAATTCAGGTGGACAAGCTTTAGTAAGTAGCACCGGGGCTGTAGGAGCAAGTGCTGCCGGTAGTGGTGCTGTAGGTGTCCTTGACGATTCTATGGCTGTGGCTACAAATTCATCAAGACCTTATGATACACCTGAACGACGTCCTTCAATTCGAATGCGTGGTGGTCCTGCGGTTGTTGTAAGTGATGGCAGAAACAATAAATAATACATTGTGTAAGGAAAAGGGTACAATATCGTGCCTCTCCATACAAATTGGACGGTGTTTCTCCAAATAATGTTACTGAAAATATAAATAATAATAGTACTACAAAATAATAAAGTAAAATATACCACAAATTGCATTTTTAAATAAGCGTTTTTCAAAAGGTGCTAGGGATTTCTTAGCACTCATATCTTTATGAAGGAATCTTTCCAAAGTCGCATTACAAAAAAAAAAAAAAAAAACGAAACAAAACAAAGTAAAAGAAAAAAAAAACAGGAATAATAATAAAAGAATAATTTTGCATTTGGTTTTATTAATTTCCACAACTTTAATGTTTTTGCAGTATGTAATAACTAAGGAAATGATATAATGTATGTGAATAGACAAAACAAAAAAAAAGTATATGCATCGCCTTTTAAAAATAACTTTTAGTAATTCGAATAAACCAAGTCCACACATTGAAAACAGAAGAAAAAAAACACTTTATATACATATATCTACTTATATAAATTTATAAAAATTAAGACGTAACTACTATAAATGGACGACGGGAAGTCTTCATTATGAAAAAAAAAGGAAAAAAAAACAAAATTCTTTTTAGTTCGAGTAGCTATTATCTATATATATGTAACACAGAAAAACACAAAACAAAAAGAAATTCAAACAAATTCATAAAATTGCAATTACAAACCGATAACAAGAAAAAAAAGAAACAAAAAAAGGAGAAGCTCATCATTATATAAAATAAGTTCATTTAATTCATCCATAGGATAACCAAATGCAACAAAAGCAAAAACAAAATAAAGAAACAATTAAATTAAGCAAGTAAATTTTAACTAAAAAATGTCGTTGTAAAAAGTAAAAAAAAAAAAGAAACAAACAAAAGAGAAGAAAACAAATAACTATAATATTATGATAAACCTGCATAATTAACATAAGAGCCAAACAAACGTTTTCAAATCAAAATAGTTTTGAATTGCATTCAATTCTCTTTTGAATTTTGAAACAATCATATTTGTGTTTAGTTTCCTTCTTTTTTTTTCATTATTTTTATTTGTAGGATATATCAAGGAAAGTAAGAAAATAAAAATATAGATTTTCATTTTATCATTAATTCTATATAAATAAAATTGAATAACAAAAATAAAAACAAAAAACACAAGAGAAAATCGTCTAACAACATATGAAGCCTTAAGTAAATGTGTATTTATAAGTTGAAGATGATTTTAATAAATGAGAACAATATAATAAGCATCCCCATATTGAATTATTGTAGCTCATTTGTTGTTTCCTTATTTTCATTTCTCATTTTGTATTAATTATTATATATATGTGCAGCATTGGCTTTTTCTGTATCACAACTTAGTTACACAGTTTGTGTCTAAATGAATTAAACTAATTTATTAATTAATTTTCTTCACAAGTTTTTACTTTGCTATTCACGAATATATTCATTGTAATAGGAATATTGTTACATTCAATGTTACAGTATGAAAATGTGTAATCAGAGAGCGAAAGTATGCTAAAATGCTTTTGCTCCTGCATCTACAAAATGTATTTGGCTTGTGGTCACCGGAAAAGGCTATCACCGCAACAAACATTTACACAAGACACTACTAAAGATAATGAAAACCAACCAAACCCACTTCATGTCCAACTTTACGCTCCGTCACACCATCAATTTGAGCACAAGCCAAATAAATACACTCTCGAGCTCATACCGCTGCCTTTTCACATCTCCTTTCTGATACCAGTTCCGCTTCAAATTGAGCACAAGCCAAATACGCAAAATTCATACCGTTATCAGAGCACTCAAAGAACTGAACATTTCCTAATCCACTGGTTAACGCATTGACCGCCGCCGAATTATCGGACATTCAGTGCCCAAACGCCGGCCGCATTCGGTTATTTCGATTTAATGAGTAGCTAAAGGAAGTATATGAAACTTTATACATTTTTATGAAAAACTATATTTTGATTGCGTATTTGTCATATACAATTTAACGAACGCGAAAAATAGAAATAAAATCGATATTTTTAATTTATAATTATAGAAAAAATATTCTTTTTATTTGGTTGTAGAAAATTCATTATCACCGGCACTACAACCGGGATCCGGTCTTCGCCTTATTTAACAAATCTCTCCACCGGTCCCGATTTCAAGCCGATGTCATCCAGTTTGGCACTCCCAGGCTCTGGGCGTCCTGTACTACGCCATCCCTCCATCGCAGACAAGGTCTGCCGCGCTGTCTCCTTCCATACATCCTGCCACAAAGGACTTTCCGGGCAGGCTCCTCTTCGCTCATTCAAGCTAGGTGTCCCGCCCACCGGAGTCTACGGAGCTTGATTTTTCTTACATTAGCTTCAAGGTAGATTGCGTACAACTCATGATTGTAGCGTCTCCGGAATCGTCCTTCGTCACATACGGGGCCAACAATTCTCCTTAAGACCTTCCTCTCGAAAGCGGCTAAGAGTTCAGAGTGCCTTTTATTGAGCACCCAGGTCTCGGATCCATACGTGAGCACTGGTAAGTCCATGGTCTTGTACAGTAGTAGCTTGGATGTTGTGGATAAATTTCGGGATTTAAAGAGCCTTGATAGACCATAGTTGGCTTCGCAAAGGGGCATCGGTCGGTCTAAGCAACTGCACAACATCTTGAAGTGGAGCAAATACGTTGACACCAAAGTTAAGCTTCTCTGCTATAAGCAGCTAATCCGATCTGGAATATCATACGCCTTTCCCATATGGTCCTGCATATCTTCGGCCTCAGAAGATGCACCAACCACTCTAGAAGGCCTGACGGCCGCCATTACCCGAACTCACCTATACGAAGGTGCCTCCATTATCCCTATCGACGAGTACTTGCTACAATTAGCATATAAGTACCTCAAAAGCATTCAGAACAGCGAGAACCCACTTGTGCGGGAGTCTTGCGTTCTTGACCATTCTCTCTCGACCTCTTCGGATCAGACCACCACAATTTCTTCTTCGGTACAAAACTGAAGAAAGCACCCTTCCCAACAACATTCTCCTCTATAATAGGGGATTCCTGGACCTATCCCATAGGGTCTACTGACACACTAAAAACACGCACGCACAGTACAAGACAGCACAACCACACATGCACACACACACCGACCAAAGCGCAGATTATCACACGCCAAAGACGTGATCTGCGCTTACTACCGCACTCAAGACCCACCGGTCTTGTACGATTTCTTTCCCGCCATCCACCCATCCAAGTAGATAGAGAACAGCTGAACTAACCCTGTCCACGCTATCCTTAGATACCTCCCCGCCCCCCTTTTTTTCTTTTTCGCAAGATGACCAGAAGCCAGAGACGAGATGAAGGACACATCTGTCCTTGTCTCGCCAAAGTCGGCCTCTCGCCACCCATTTTTTTTTTCATAGTTGGCTTTGTTGGATTTGATCAGCCGCTCGCGTATTTCTTCTTCCATATTGTTATCGGCTGATACTATTGACCCCAGGTAGTTAAAGGATTGCACTACTTCAAACTCGTGCACCACTACCCTGATAGTTTGACCAACGTTAGGTCTTCTCTTCGCAGAAGTTACCACCATGTACTTAGTTTTTCCCTCATTAATGTGCAGTCCCAGTTTTTGTGCCGCCTGTTCGATCTGGGTAAAGGATTCCTGTACAGCCAATTCAGTTCTACCGATGATGTCAATGTCATCTGCGTAGGCAACTATCTGGCTGGACTTGGTGACAATAGTCCCTCTTGTTGTAACGCCAGAGTCATGGATTGCTTTCGCCAACGCCAGGTTGAAGAGGAGGCCATACCGTCCCCTTGTCCGAGTCCATTAAAGATGTTATTTGGGTTTTTGACACTTCTGTCACTTATCGTTTTGTTTTTACTGCTCATAGTCTCCAGTTTTCCAGTACTTTGTTTTGGAGACCTGCCAGATGTCCAGCTGATTGTCATATGCGTCACACTAACTGTCTAGCCGTTCAATTCAGGTGGTTCTTCATGGTGTTAAATCTGTCTCCCATCAAATTATGCAGGTGTTCCCCAGGGTTCTGTACTCTCACCCACTCTCTTCCTCATCTTTATAAATGATCTCTTGTCAATTACTCACAACCCAATTCACTCGTTTGCTGAGGATATCACGTTGAGTTTCGGATACTCAAATGAACACCCCGACCAAACTCTTCCAACGTCATTATCAATCAGCAGTTTATGCTCGATACATTGAATTCAGACCTCAACAAGATATGTCAGTGGGGATTATCTAACCGAGTAGATTTCAAAGGCTTAAAAACACAGTGCTGCCTCTTGTCGTCAAAGGCGAACCCCAAAGTAAATATACTGTCGATGAACGGCACTTGCATCGACGAACCCAAGGAACTATCAATACTCGGCACTCAAATTAATTCGACTCTTAATTGGAATGACCACATATTTGAAGCTGCGAAAAGTGCAGCCAAATGTATGGGGTTCCTTAAGAGATGCAAAAGATACTTCTCCCCATCAAACCTGGCCACTATTTACATGGCGTATATTCGTCCCAGAGTGGAGTTCAACTCCCATATTTGGTCAGACGCATCCGAAACTGCAGTACACGTGCTCGATAGGATGCAAAAACGAGCAGTGAGACATTCGGGATACAGCCGTAAGTCGTGCAATTTCGTCGTTAGAACATAGACGTGTTATGTTTGTTTGTATAACAATATTATAATTTAATAAGGGTAAATTAAAGTAAGAAGGGGGGACTTACTGTGGTTTATCTTGGGTATCTTGGGTTTATGTTGTGGTTGACTGCGACAGGTTGCAGGGGGCATTGATGGTTGCTCCCCTGTTAAATGGTGTTCCTCCGGCGTTCTATTGCCGGCACCGTTTCACAAATAGTCGTCCCCAAAACATTGGAATATGCGAATATGCTGTACTATTCGAAGGTTCCTTTGGATTAGTAATGCTTCTGGTTAGATTTTCACCAATTGATTAGAAATGCTTCTGGTACATTGGAATATGCGAATATTCTGTACTATTCGAAGGTTCATTTGTATTAGAAAAATCAGAATGAGGAAACGGTATAAATAAGTCACACGCAGCTCAGGGAAGTAAGTAAGAAGTAAGCAGTCAATGGCGCGATAAGTCAAGAAATCGTAAAAGTAACGGTTGTTATTAACGGACTAATAAAGTGTTACACTAATTCAAAATCGATTTAACGGATCTTATTTATTAAAAATAATTAATCCAGCGAACCCTAAGCTCACTACAATATATATAAAAATAATGCGTGAGCATAGAATGCCTCTTTTCAAGACGCTGCCTTATCCAATACTCGCAATGTAATTTTATGGTGTAAACGGATCCTCTTTATTTCAGTAATTCCACGAGAACACTTTAAAATCTCGACGTTTTACTATTATTGCAGCACTGCTGCACCCCTCTGCTCTCTAGCTACAGAACAGGAGCTGTATCTATCAATAGAGTAAACTCCGATTCCTCTGTGGGTAGCCAGTAAGCTGATGACAGCACAGTACTCAATAAGCGTATATCAAGCTTATTGTTCACATTATAGTACCCTTTTCTATGTGTCGGAATCTTTCCATGCTATTAAACTGCCACTTCTTTTACGCCCGATTGTACTACTCATGAATTAGCTTATACACTGCCCAGGGCCATCATTTGGTCCAGAGGCTATGTTGTTTGTTGAGCTGGACTAACCGTTCTGCTGACTTCTTTTGAGTTTGATGGCAGTAGCACAACATCTGAGTATGATATTAGTGGATGATTTAATTCCCACGTTAGCTGGCCATTTAACAATTCATGAATATTGTTTCCCATTGCTTTAGGATTCTTTTCGGATGAGTGATTAAGTTACTCTCGGCGGTTTAATACAAAGGAGTGGTAACTGTCGTTATCACTCCGTCCATTAATTGAGACCAGTTATCTTTGATAACTGACGCCCTTCGTTGTAGTTGTAGTATGTGTAAGGTGGGATGTATTACAGTGGACTGTGGAGTCTACGATAGAACCATCATACCTAGCTCCGCTTGAACTCTGCACAGCTCTAATTCAGAGATAGGATTATTTTCCACTGCTATTTCCGTCCTATATATAAATCGATTTTCAGTTTTTTTGTGAGCTCCTTATATTCTGAGTTAGTGTCTGAAATTGCTACAACGCTCGGATGGCAGTGGTCTTACGTTAATTTGCACTCGTCGTCGATTTCCTATCCTGTTGTCTAAGATTGGCTCAGTGTACAGTAGTATTCTTCAGACGTGTTTAGTTTCCGTTCACGTGTGACTCTTCTGACCCATAACTTAACATATTATCACTGATGGTGAATTTCAAAGTGAGGTTTGGATTTTATTTCGCTACTTAAGACGGCGGTATTCTGGCAAGAATGCAGTTTATATGCATCTCCCATAACCGAGAAACTTTCAGAATTTGTAATCCATCTCTCAAGGAAGCTTACATCTCTTCACAAAAATTACTTTGCTAGAGAATGTGTGTCTATGAAACTCCCTTCCAACGTGAGAATCTACGGAATATTTAGATTTTCCACTGTTCAAAAAAAAAAAATCATTAGTTACTTATTAACATCTCAGGCCAGTCTTATAATTTAAAACAAAAATGATCTGAAGATGAATAACAGATACGAGATTTTTCAATATCATGACCCGCGCAAGCAGCACCATATTTACCTTATTCCCTATTATGTAACGACATTATGAGCGACATGTGCCACGGACGAATCAGCATGTGGTACTTTCATTCAGAAAATATCGTATGCGCAAACTTTGCCCTCACAACTGTAACTAGCTGTGTGAAAACAAGTATTTTATATTAGTTAATGAATTTATTATATTAGATGTTTTCAAACTCGCGTCTCTATCGCCACTGCCCATTCATCGGTGATGACACCGCAATCAATCGCCAGTACAAATGAATAAGTGTCAGTGCCCAATGAATAGACAAAGCTGTACAGTATTCTCTTTAAAGCTCTTAAATTATTCTTACACACAACATCAAAGTTCTTCCTTGCTGCCATCCGTACCATTTGTCGGCTGTTCTCATGTAAACTGTGTGAACCAATGAGCTAGTTGAGTATGATCTTCCAACCTACCTTAGCATTTATAGACCTTGATGGCATACGCCTTGAGTACTCATTCAAGGAATTATTTCTTATAATCCCGTGATAATCAGCGTGGGGGTTGGCATGTGATTTATTGAACCCCTTTCCAGCAGTACCGACGGATAATGATATATGACTAAAGGGTCATGATTATTGAAGCTGTTGTACTTTTATTAAGCATAGTAGCGATCGATCAAAATATACTGGTTATGAATACCAATGACTGCGCCTTACAGCCGATGCTGTTGAAAATGTGTTGTAAATGCACACTGCAAACATATTTTCAAATTTTGCAGATATTCCTTCAATATTGTTCATGATTTAGCATCATGCCTGCTCAACCTCTCCGAACTTACCAATCGGCAATTCATTGAATTCCATTCTCAATCAGATATGACAATGTGGATTATCGCAAGCAGTAGAATGCAATACCTCTAAAATACAAGCACAATCTTCATAGTAGATTCACTGTCGATCAAAAGCACTGGCATCGCCAGGGAACAATTCTTGTCACTCGGGTCAATTCGAGTTTTAATTGGAACGACCAGCTATATGAAGAAGCGAAAAATGTGACCAAATATTTGAGGCTTCTTAATAGATGCCAAAAACATTTCACTACATTCAACGCGATCACCATTTAAGCCATTTATTCGTACTAAATTTGAAATCAATTCACATACTTGGTCAGACGCTTTCCAAAACTCTCCTGCATGTTCTCAATAGAGTGTAAATGAAATAGGAGCGGCGTACCTAGGCGAAAGTCGTTTAATTCTTTCCCTGGGTCATTAAGCGCAATATATCTTACCTATGTCTTTTCTATATTATCCTCAATGTACTGGACTTTGTAAATTAATTTCACTTTTCCCGACGTCCTCCAGTCATACTTACCAGTTAAAGAGTCGATTTCAGACGTATAAATAAACATTCAAATAGAGAATCACTCTTCAGCTCAGCCACATGAATATGGAATGTTTTGCCTGATTGTGGGTTTCCTTTCTATTGTAGCATTCAAGAACAATGTTCATCGATACCCACTCCTTTTCACGCGCATTCTGCTTTAACATTAAGGGGGCTTCTAAATCTTTGAGCGCGTTTGTGGAACCATATTTCTTTTAGAGTGTTTACTGCGGACATTCACTCAACTCTAAGAAGCAAAATCACCACAGATATATTTTTCCTTACGCATATTTATATTTAATTCTAACAGCTCACAATTTTCAGATTATAATTTAGTGTAAAATCTGGGCACATTAAATCCGTTTACACACGCGAGTGATGTGCAGTGTGGGAAAACTCTACCCTTTCCATTCCTTGTGTCTGTTTTCCTTTTTTTCGCACCTCTGTCTGTGTCCCTCAGGCATGGACACTCGATTGATTACTAATCTTTGGAGAGTTTTTTGTGTCTGAGTGGCATAATGTTCATCGTGGAAGGGTTGTGACCTGGATTTCGGCACGGATCTAATGGGTCACCTATTACAAGGGCATAACACCTGTAGCGGCTGCTTTCGCTTATCTATTGCTGGTCCCGACTTGCATCCTTTCCCGAGGCGGTATTGGTTTTCTGTGTAGGGCCATTTCAATGGAGCGGGAATTTCGCGTTGATTTGTGTAACATTCGCGGCTTGAGATGCAATTTCTCTTCTGTGTCTGCCCATGGTGCTAACCAGAAACCAACTACCCTTGCACTTAGCGAAACCCAGGTAATTACTAATACAGATATTTCCGATTTTAATCCACCTGGATTTAACTTAGTGCCACTGTTCTTTCCACATCGTGGTATAGCCACATACATACGAAATGATATTGCTTATCAGCTTCTGCCACAATATGGGCTCTGTCCCAACCCAGAATTTAATTTCTCTTGGCTAAAACTACACGTTCGTAAGCATATCATACATTACTGCTTTCTTTACAGACGCCCAAACTTGGATAGAAATGCATCCTTAAACGAATTTGATGCTCTTCAGACCACTGTGTCGTGTCAGCTAAATTTCCTCTAACCAACAGTAACGGTTATGAGAAAGCTCCCAAAAGAACAGTATGGTTCTACGAGAAAGCCAACTGGGAAGGTCTGAACGACTTTTTTGGGAGGTTAAATTGGTCGTTATTTTTCCTCTATAACGATGTTGACCGTATAGCCGATACGTTGACAGACACGATTCTACTTGGCATGCGGACCTTTATACTACACAGAGTAAAGAGTATCAAACCCAAGAGAAATATGTGGTTCGATTCCAGGTGCAGAGAAGCTATTAAGGATAAAGAGTTGAGCTTCCGGTTCTATAAATCAAACGATACTGATGAAAGCCGGAAAAGATTTAAAAGAGCTAGGAATGACTTCAATGCGTATATTCAAGATAGAGTGAGTCAAAAAATACTACACTCTCCCACACCTAGTAGAAACTTCTTGGCATTTGTGAAAAACATTCAAAAACTCAGTCTCTTCATCCATTCCATCGCTTATAGTCGATGACAAACCAGTCACCACTGCAATAGAGAAGGCGAATCTACTTGCTGCACATTTTGCAGCCAACTCAACGCTGCCTGATACCACATCAGTTCCACATCAACTTGAGCACAAGCGGCACACCAAGCACCAGATTCGCTTCTGAACGCGTATTGTTGCCCGAGCACTCAAAGAGCTAAACGCACACAAATCCGCTGTTCTGGATGGCATTCCCCCAATCCTCTTGAAGAGATGTTCCACTTCACTCGCTAAACCACTGCGGAAACTCTTCCATTTGTCTTACTCTACTGGTCGTTTCCCAAATAGATGGAAGTCAGCGGACATTCAGCCAATTCCCAAAAAGGGTGACAAATCATTCCTTTCTTTTTATCGACCCATAGCACTAACTTCTATTCTCTCCAAGGTAATGGAATCACTTATCAACCAACAACTTTCGAAATATCTGGAATCAATTGACCTTCTCAATGACTGCCAATATGGCGCAGCAACAGGTCCACAGGAGATTTTATGGCGTACCTTACCGAAAAGTAGAGCCATTCCATCCACTATCTCGGCGGAAACAAGGTAGTCGCATTGGATATTTCAAAAGCCTTCTGTCGCGTCGTGCATGAAGAAACCTTTATTATTAATTATCATATTTAGATTTATTCGTATTGTTAGTATTTTCTGTTATCAGATTTGTTATTAATTAGTATAGTTATATTTATTCGTATTGTTAGTTATTCATTGTCGTTATAATTTATAATTAATTTGCATGTTTGGTAGCACTTGCCTTTTTTGTTATCGTTTGTTATTTTGTTTTTGTGTTGTCATAGTTTCTGTTATTATTATTGTGAGTTTGCCTTATGCAAATGACTGAGTTTTTCGTTTTTGTATTGAGTTGTTCGAACCATTCGTTGTCTTTTGTTAGAGTGTTTGGTTGATATCAATTGGAATAAAAAAGTCGAGTTAGTTGTAAATGAACAATATCGTTTATCGTGTAATTGTAATTTATCGTCTTCGTTCGTGCACGGTAAATGCACCGTGCGTAAACACCTTCGACAGAGTTTGGCATTCAGCCCTTTTGTCAAAATTACATTTCTATGGAGTGGACAAATCGCTGAACCAATTGATAAGAGACTTCCTTTCTGGCCGTTCAATTCAAGTGGTTCTTGATCGTGTCAAATCTGTCTGCCATCAAATTAATGCAGATATTCCCCAGGGTTCGGTACTCTCGCCCACTCCCTTCCTCATCTTTATAAATGATCTCTTGTCAATTACTCACAACCCAATTCACTCGTTTGCTGATGATAGCACGTTGACTTTCTCATACTCATATGAACACTCCCGTCCAAACCCTTCGAACGTCACTACCAGCCAGCAACTTATGCTTGATACATTGAATTCAGACCTCAGCAAGATATATCAATGGGGATTATCTAACCGAATTCAATGCCCTAAAAACTCAGTGCTGCCTCTTGTCGTCAAAGGTGAACTCCAAAGTAAATATACTGTCTATGAACGGCACTTGCATCGACGAAGCCAAGGAATTATCAATCCTCGGCACTCGAATTAATTCGGTTCTTAATCGGAGCGACCACATACTTGAAGCTGCGAAAAGTGCAGCCAAATGTATGGGGTTCCTTAAGAGATGCAAAAGATACTTCTCCCCATCAAACCTGGCCACTATTTACATGGCGTTTATTCGTCCAAAAATGGAGTTCAACTCCCATATTTGGTCAGGCGCATCCAAAACTGCACTACATGTGCTCGACAGGATGCAAAAACGTGCAGTGAAACTTATTGGGGACCCAGACGCACGTCGATCAATTCCAACCTTAGAACATAGGCGCAACGTATCATGCCTATCTCTTTTCTATAGGTATTACCACGGTCGTTACTCAACTGAAGTTGCTGAATGTGTTCCGCCCCATCAAACATTTTCCAGCGATACCCGTCAATCTGTGAATGCGCATCAGTTCACGTTGAAAGTGGACTTTAGGCGCACAAATAAACATAGAGGGTCATTCTTTAGCCGAACCAAACGAATGTGGAATATTCTGCCTGACCATGTGTTTCCTGGCCGTTGTGATATCCAGACATTCAAGACCAATATACATCGACACCTCCTTTCCTTATCCGCTTCCTCACCAACCGCTCGCACTGTGCTCTGACATTTAAGGGTACTTCAAAATCCCCTTTTGTGCGCGCGTTAGTGTAAAAAAAAAAACACACACCTTTTAATTTTTTATATTTTTGTAATAATATAATGTAAAAAATGTAATTATCAGTAAATCTGCCCAGCAATTTTTCTGTTTTTTATTTCGTTTTTTATACTCATTGTAGACACAAACTATACAAACTTGAGTTAACAGAGTGCAAATATGTAAGATGAATTATAGTTATAAGTTTACTTGGCAAACACAAAATATACAAATTATTAAACCTTTCAATTAATATCATGCTTCTATAAAGTTTATTCTATCGCTAATTATTTAAATTAACATTTAAAAAAACTAAAATAAATTACAAATTAATGTATGGAATAATAAGTATAAGCTAAGGAAGAAATCCTATGTGTACATTAGTTCTTACTGATAAGTGATTAAGCTTAAGGGACACGATTGTAGCTATAATTAATTAAAACAAAAATAATTAAATTCAACATCGGCGCCACATTTTATTCGTAACAAAAACAAAATCATTAATTACATTTTATTAGATTCTTGCAATTGTATTTTTGTTTCAGGGGCGTTTTTTGTTTTGTATTCATTCATACTTTCTTTCCCTATAGATATGGGCTTTATGGTAATTTAGCTTATGAATTATTGAATGCACTGTACCAACGCTCACGGTACACAAAGCTGCAATAGTCGCGATTTCATCTGTGGGGGCTTCAACTGATCACCCGGAACGATGAACATCTGTGACGTTTGTCCTATCCGATTTAAATTATCCGATCAATTTATACACATTTATGTGGCTTCAACAATTATCACCGTACTGTCTTATCATTCTTGTGTAAAATTAAGATGATTTCACGCCTTCGACCAGTAAAAATCTTATTACTAAACTTTGTTGTTCGGGGCCACATATTTCGAGACGAGTTGACATTTTGAAATGACAAAAAGGTTTGTTTGTTTTCTTTTGCACAGCTGATTGAATCTGCTGACAATTTGACACTTGGAAACTTCATGTTATCTCGCAGTGTCAATTTGCTTTATTCAAATTGAACGACAATGGAATTGGTTTCATTACGCACGCTCCATATATTATATTTACGCGATTTTTGAAATGTAAAATGTGACTGATTTGTAAGCTACATCATCCAAGATAAAAAATAAGAATGTCACGGGGAATACCTGCGAAAAAAACGGACATATAAGATCGCACCAAAATACATCACGGAGTGAAAAAGCTTGAAAGCAGACAGCAGCTGAGAAGAACCAACCTTAAGATTGATGGATCTATAGCGTTTGCGACGATGGTGAAGAGTGTGTGATTCGAACCAACGCTATAACGGTTAGAATCAGTAAGGGATAGAACTAAAGCTCAACGCATCATGCCGCGTGTACGAATTCGATCTCTAAACTCAAGTACACTCAACTGATGTGTATGTTATTGCTGTGGTACACGGATTTAACGGATGTGCTTTGATTTTCCTACTTGTCTTTTCGGTGTTGTTGCTCTTCACTATTAATCGTGTGTGTATCTGCTAGAAACGCTACCGATATTTTTTTTACGAGGGCTGCCTTTTATATTTCGGGATTAGAGAACAAAAACAAATATTGATCATCGAAAATCACTTTATTGTTTTTCAAAATATTCCCCATGAAGATCTATACACTTTTGCATGCGTTTGAACCAATTGTCGAAGCACTTTTGCCACTCTGATTGAGGTATCTCCAACACATGCATTCTGAATGCAGCAACCGCTTCTTCAGGTGTCGTTGACCTCTCAGTTTGTTTTTTACGTACGGGAATAAAAAGAAGTCATTCGGTGCCAAGTCAGGACTATACGGCGGATGACCCATCAAATCGACGTTTTGGGTGCTCAAAAATGCAGTTGTCGCAGCCGATGTGTGAGAGCTCGCATTGTCGTGGTGAAGAGTGATCCGTCTTCGGCGGTTGGTTTTCCTGATTTCTTGGAAGACAACTGGCAAACAAATGGTTGTGTACCACTCAGAATTGACTGTTCTGCGTTGTTCTTGTGGTACGGTTGCGACATGTCGTTTTTCCGAAAAAACAGGCGACCATTTGCTTGGAAGTGCTTCGTGCGCGAACAACTTTTGTTGGATTTGGCTCATCTTGAAACACCCAGACAGTCGACTGCTGTTTACTTTCGGGCTCATACGCGTAAATCCACGATTCATCACCTGTCACGATGTCATAGACGTGTTTCGAAGCACCGCGACCGTATTTTTTGAGCATTTCTTTCGACCAATTGACACGAACCTTTTTTTGGGCGATTGACAAATTGTGTGGGATCCAACGCGAACACATTTTTTTGACAGTCAAATGTTTATGCAATATTGAATGTATGCTGGTCCCACTAACGCCTAAAGTTGTCTCAATCTCACGATAGGTCACATGACGATCTTCCAATATCAGTTCGCGCACAGCATCAATGGTTTTCGGAACAACAACTGATTTTGGACGACCTTCACAAAATTAATCTTGGAGTGAACTACGACCACGATTGAATTCACCATACCATCGATAAACACTGGTCCTTGATGAAGCTTCATCGCCAAAAATTGAATTATGTTCATCCGTGCACTGTTGCTGAGTTAATGCACGCCGAAAGTTGTAAAAAATAATCGCACGAAAATGTTGACGATTTAATTCCATTTTTGGGCCGAGATGAATCTTTTAAGTTACTGTAAACAACACAAATAGCGCTCGTATGTCAAAACGTTCTGAGTGCGTATAACCTCAAAAATGTCCAACTTTACGACAGAGCTGTCAATTGCCGGACTGCAACGCTAGGGTTGCCAAATCCCGAAACATAAGAGGTAACCCTCGTATTAGACCTCTCAGGAGAGGCGAACTTATAGCGCCGAGTGCGTGCCCCGAGATGCCATCAAATAACTGTTGCAGTTCTTTTTGAACAGTTGCAGGTTGTAACGCTCCGGGAACACTGGCGTGGGGAGGGAGTTCCACAGCTTCCTCGCTCTGTAACGGAACGAGTTCTGATGCAGGAATGCTCGCGCCGTCGGGAGATGAACCACAAATGGGTGCGATCCGTCGGATTGTCTTGTGGAGCACATATAAGCCAAATTGCGTGGAACAATACCACGAATGTCCGAAGAACAGTACCCATGATATCTGTAAAACAGACAGAGGTCGGCTACGCGCCTTCGATGTGATAGCGACTGTAGTCCCGACGTCAGCGCCGAGTCCCCGATCAGGCGGATCGCTCGTCTCTGTATGCTCTCATGTAGATCGAGGGTATGTTTAGGAGCCGAGATCCAAACATGAGAGCAATATTCGAGCGCCGGTCTAATTTGGGATTTATATAGGAGAAGAGGTTGGGCCGGAGTAAAATATTTCTTGGCTCTAAAAAGATAACTCAGTTTTCCTGAGGCTGACCTGGCGATACTCGACACGTGTTTATGCCATGATATATTCCCACAGACCGTGACGCCGAGAAATTTCAAACTTCCCCCAGCCTCGAGGGTCCGTCCATTCATCATCAGCTGTGGAATCGATGATCCACTTTTCTTTGTGAATGTTGCATGTTGTGTCTTCGCTGCACTGAAGTCGACGAGATTGGCCCTTTCCCACTGCAGGACCCTATCTAGATCCTGATTCAGAGAGTCAATCTGTCTACATCTCAGCTGATGCGACGCAAATGCACCAATCGGCCGAACACTCGAGGAAACAAGCGTACTATCATCCGCAAAACTGACACTGTTATCCGTTGTCTCCAACAAATCATTTATGTGAAGCAAGAACAAGGTTGGAGCCAAAATAGAACCCAGTGGCACCCCCGAATTAACAGGATACAGATCCGAACACTCGCCGTCCACAACAACCCAGATCGATCGATTCTCGAGGAAGCTCCTCGTCCAATAGCAAAGCTAGAAGAATGGATGATGTTACCGGGGAGAGGCCCTTAGATTGAAGAAAATTATTTACGGGCTGAAGAAGTCAACTATAGTTTGGATCTATACGACAATTGAGAAGTTGAAATTGTCAGCGTAAAAGCAGATCCATGCTTATATTTGACACAAGGAAAAAAAAACAGTTTATGTTTTACTACACGTGTGATTTATTGATATAGGGTGATTCATTTTTGATGTACTTTTTCCGGTGAAATTTTATGGCCGACCAAACTGTCATGGTATTTTTGTTCAATATTGATTGACGTTTATGGAGTAGTTTTATTAGCAAAATAAGGCTTATACGTGGGATGTGTTTCGTGTGATTAGAGCAACTCGATTATGGCTCACATAATCGGTTTACTGCAAGTACATTTTGGTGTGCCATCGGTCGTCAACTAAATGGTGGTGGTCTTGTGGCGGTTCCGCCAAACCCCACGGTTCGCCTTCCTGAAAAAAGCCCCAATAACTGCTACCCAGTCTGCATAAGCTTTCGCTAATGCAATCGCATTAGCATCTTAAATGCACCACGCATTAAAACAATCAAATTTATATAACCTAAAAGTCCCTGGAAAAGAAAACTTACCTTTCATGCATCTCTTCGCATACAATTCCTGTACGATTTCTTTCTTACCTTATCAGGAATCTCAAACCAATTCGGCACCTTCGGTGTCAGGCAGATTCACCTACACGAATTCCTAATAACAAAGGATTTGGATTACATACTATGTAACCTTCCCCAGGGACCATAAACATTGCTGTCTACTTTTTTCAGCTTCGCCATGTGTATGATAAATCTCTTAACGTACACATTGGCCGGCGACCTTTTTCTTCCAGCAATAAAATGCCAGCAGCTGCATTCAATTATCGCAATCGACGCTGAAGCCAATTTCCCCAACTCGCACCATGTGCAAACAAAAGCAAATACACGCATATAGCTTCTAGTGCCATAAACTGAATTCTTTCGCATGTAAACATGCATACAAATTCGATCGTTCAGCAAGATACGGCACACGACCACCCATCGTATACCCAAATTGCTTTTGCATCACCAGCAAAATAGCTATTTATCCAGCTGCAGTAGATCCAATTAGCATCCGACTAGTTTCGGTTTTGTTTGCTTTGCCGAACTCGCATTTCGTAAATGCACGTATGCCCTTTCTTTGTTTCAGATTCGTTATCATGGCTTCGACCCATGAAAAGAACCGGCGTACACATATACATGTGTACAATGACATGAGATCCGGTTATCACCACCGTAAAAGTGAATGCACCCAAATTTCCTTTGGACAACGATTAAATATCGTTGAGTCCTTTACCATCCACCGACCACGTTGGTCGAGTGCCGCTCCCGCTCATCGGTGCGCACGGTGACGATAATATACCCCGAGTCGTGGCGAAGATTGTGTTTTTATTGACTTCACATTGTAACTTTCACGCAGCGCTACCGTAAAATGTTAGTATCCAATAAAAAAATGAAACGAAAACAATAATCCGCGAATTCAAACAAGTTATTCCAATAGTAGTGTTTTCCCTTGATTTCGAAATAAACTTAAATAAAGGAAATCCTGTGTTTAATTTGTCCGCGTTGTCTTGGCGAACAGTTTTATTTCTCCTGTTTGTGCTTTTCTTTGGTACACGTTGGAACATTGTCTTTGTAATGCTCGTGGGACGAAGTAGAATCCTGTGTCGTACGCCGGCACAACGACTTCGTACCCGCACAGTCTCCCCCCTCTCCTTCCGAATTATCTCTTTTCTGTTAGGACGTTTGGAAGAGGAGGGAGAGGAAATGCGTTTTTTTTTTCTTCTAATTTCCATTTAGATCATACAAAAGATCATGGTGGTATGCATGTATGGGCGATCGTACAGATCACAGTGTTTATCGATGCATTTCAGCAAAGGGTAAACGAAACCTACGAGGGTGGTGCTGGTGAATTCCTTTAGGAAAATTTTATCGATGCGTTGATACATGGAAAATGGCCTTGTGGGAGAAATTCTTTTTACAGAGACTTTAAGGTTATGCATTAGATAACCTTAATGCTTGTAGCTTTGTAGATGCTAACGCCGTTGCATTAGCAAAAAACAATGGGGGTATGGGAGCTCCCGGACTGGAAGCTTTTAGGTGGTCTAGAAAGGTGAGTAGTGGCGTTTATGGGAACCGCCAAAAGATTCACTTGTTTTCCCCAATGAAAAATTATACCAAAGGAATTGATTTTTATTCTAAGCAGCTGTTCTTAATTTAACAAATAAGCTAACATTAGTACGATGTAAACATTAACTCTGCACAGAATTAGCACGCAGATCATGAAGACACTAAGAAGAAAATATTAAAGATTTATTCAAATTAATTTCTATTTTGGTTCTATTGAATTCTTGAGAGCAAAAGCTAAACTACTCTTATTTCATATATCGATATTGTAAACCTAACTTTATTATTTCACGAATAGCTTCGTTGTTTGCCTGAATAGCGTAAGAAACCGTTTGGTAGTATCTCTTGAGGATTAGGTAATGAATCAACTCCACGCTAAACCATATCATTTATTCGTGAGTATATTTGATGGGTATCCCGCTTAACCCCTTCTGCAATTTAGCAGGCTCAGTAAGCCCCAGCGCTGGATCCAAACCCTTCCATGTGCGATCTTCAAAGGTTAGGCCATTACTAGTCTCCATTAAATGCATTTTGCCGGCACACTGTACGTCTTGGGTACTACTTTCTACAGCTTCCGCTCCAATTTCAATTCCAGAATTTCGAATCTTACCTGTGATTAAACTAACATCATTGGTTTTAATATTTGCCGAATCAAACTCCAAAAACGCCATTCCTCCTGGGAGGATTTGTTTAAAATCAGTGACATAGCTTTCAGGATACTTCATATGCCATGCAGGATTAAGAGCCATTTCAGCTTCGAAAACGGACACAATAGGTTTGTAGAAATCCTTTGAAGTGTAAAAGTTGTTGAATGGACATCCAATTAGCACATAACAATCAATTTCTAGAAAGTTTGCCAATTTTGCTGGATTTATACGACCAACGGATATTATTTGCGTTTTAATATTGTGACCTCTGGCCATCTCCTGCAGCCTGCTGACTACATCTAAATACCCATCTGAAGTTAATGTCGCTACGATTAAACCAAGCATTCGTGCGTCCTTACATCTTTCTATATAATGCAAACGACTACGAATATACTTGGTAGTGAGGGGATTGTGCTCCGCCAATTTATTGATTGTTGGATCATAGATAAACCATTGATCGGCTGAAAGAGTGAGATGTAGATATTGGCAAGATTATATCAATGTTTCATCTTACCTTTCGTGGTCACAGATAAGTTGAAAAACCTCTTGTTATCTGATCCGATGAAAATGCATATTTTATCGGCAGAGTTCGTCGACGCGGGTTTAGCATCCTCATCGAATGGATATGTTTCTGCTGACAGTTGAACTCCAGGGAAGAAGTCTCTTACATTAGCAATAAATTCATTTTCTTCTTGTTCCAAGACATGATGATATCCGATGTCTAAATAAATGGATAAAGCTTTACCATCGATACGCAAAGTTTCCAAGTGTTTTAAGAAATCTTTCATATCAAAGGTGAATTCTGGGAACATATATAAAACTGGCAGACGGGAAACTTTGCTACGACATGCATTTCCAAAATGTATTAAGCTGTCGGCATTAACATGAGCCGCTGCTATCTGAAATTTGAGAAAATTAGTCAGACACCCAAAGTGTATTAGCTATGTACTTCATCCACACAGCAGCTTCCATAGGACGTATCAGCAAGTATAAATATGTTTACTTTACACTCATATTTCAAACTATCTGAGATCTTAACACTATGATCCAGGTAACTATCAGGGAATTGCAGACAAACCTTTAAAAAACACAAATTATATGGTTGCACAGCTAAAGCTACATTGTGTACAAACATTTTTATAGTTGTTTTGTTTGATCCAATTGAAGCAAACTTTCTGATGTTTATCAGACCAAATTTGTTCCAACGGCACTTCGGTATCATCTTCAAAATCAATTTGGCGTTCAAGAGACGTGGCCTCTGATGAAGAAAACGCCGATGTGGTCATGGTAATTTAAACGTTCCCTCTTTATGTTATTCGATTTACGTTGTATTATCTTTCAATAAAAGTAGTTTGCACTACAAGGGCTGCAATGTTTCTCAGTCCTCCTCTACACTGTGATTGACATTTACAGTAACCGCTAAAATCATATATACACCTGAGTAAATTTTTGCGGGCAAAATCCTATTAATAAAGATTTGTTACTCGAATTATTGACAATTGATAATTGGTGTAAGCCAATTGACGGTTCTTTAATATTTGGATTTTTTATTTAACCACCACCGAGCTTCTTCCGAATTGCAGCCGTGGTTGCTTTTCACATGGGTTCTGCCTTAGTGCGGTTACAAAATGTGAAGGTCTTCGAAGCAAGCTATGCATTTCCACTTACCAAATCATATTAGAAAAAAAAAAAAACAATTCGCATCTGTGTCCTTTTACAAAGAAGTATATTTAACTTGCGCTTCGAATGGAATGAAATTCTAGGAAATGGATGTTTTTTTAAATTATATACAATATAACTACACTGGTTGCTACTGTAAGACTGACTAAAATTTAGTAGTAATAATTAAACCAAAAAAAAATGTTGTAGAAAGGTCGGTTTGCACGAGACGAAGAAAAGTGTGTCTTTCAACGTTGTTTTGTCTTCTGATTAGCATGCAACAACCAGAATCACCCACATTCTTGAGAATGTTAGGCTCGGTTTAGTGAAGTCTCACCCGCGGTTCGACTTAGAGTTAAAATGGTTGACCTGCATCGATTGCAGATGACCACCTGGGTCTAACTCGGGATGTCTGAAAAGAGGGAAGTGTTATCTCTTGGTAATTTATATTAGATTGGTGTATGCGGTGTCTCATTTTAAAGATGAAGTGGTATTAAGAAGGAAATCGAAGAAGACTAGACAGTTTCGAGTGCGTTTTGGTTAGTCAGAAATGCACTATCCTTTTATACGAATTCTCGTTGAGATTTGGAAAGATACATAAAAATTTCTAAAAAAAACCAACAAGATTTAACGTGCGCTTCGAATGGAATGAAATTCTGGGAAATGGAGATATTATACTACTTGATTAATCAATATCCCAGAGAAAATGATTATGAACTTTGATACACCTCGCTTTGCAACCCCTCTCAAAACAAGCTAACAGTCATTTTGCAATGCAATTCGCACCTCTTAAACAATACTCACAAGTATTTTGCATACAATGCAAAATACGCCTTCTTCCCACAAACATTCAAATTAAAATACATATCACACACGTTGGTATGGATAATCACTCATCCATTCAGAAGCCGCAGAAATTAGTTCATATTGTGATGTATATGACAAACAGTCATGGAGATGACTAAGAAGTTGAAAGTGAAGCAAGCGATAAGTGCGGTAGTAAGAAGTAATGAGTAATAAGTAAGAAAGTGAAGCAAGCGATAAGTCTCTCTTATTATTAACGGACTAATAAAGTGTTATATTAATTCAAAATCGATTTAACGGCTCTTATTTATTTTAAATAATTAATCCATCGAACCCTAAGCTCGTTACAATATCATAATATTCCCACAGCAATTAACTCATATCATATTATTCATAAATACCGGCCGGCGTAAGGTGCCTATCATGGCAAACAAGCCCAAGGTCGCTCGCTACGATCATTCTGCTGTGTAACCAAGAAACTAAGCGAACACCTGGCAGGCTCATATTTCGACTGGACGTCTTCTTTTTTTTACCATGTCCAAAATAAGTGCCATACAAGCTATATGAAACGGGCGGTGTTGTTAAAGGCCACCAACGACAAACTAATTGAGCGTCGGTAAAGTGCCGAGCTCGAAATAGCGGACACAGCAGTGAAACGCAATTAATCGGATGATACGATTGGCACATGGGGCAATGCACTATAATTGGTTCGGCATTAAGTAATTGCTCAATTCACTACCGATGCATTTTAAGCAGGGCAAATTGAACGGGAAACAATTATTGGGAAATTCAAACAACATGTGATAGGCAAATAGCCTCAAAATAGATTATTCATTCTGATAGATGGAATGCATTATTTGCATTAATTTCCCAATAACTTGGTATATAAAGAGTGGTTGCGAATTGGTGAAAATATAGTGTAATAACCAAGTAAAAAGGTTGCAGCCTTAGCGTTGGAACAGCGGGCCTTCTTACTTCTCTTTTTTAAAAGTAAATGTGTGTAGAAAACTAACTGATCGACATTCCCGATCAATAAATTGTTCAGTCAAATGTAGTGAAGTGTTTCATTTTAAAATTTCAACCTTACAACCACAATGCTGAGGAGCCTACCGCCACAGAGAAGCCGCGCTGAATAGTCTTACCACAGAAGCTGCGCCGAGGAAACTAAGACAGCCTGGTATAGTTAAGCCACGCTAAATTGTCTTACCACGTAAGTACCTCCTGCCGTCATAGAGAAGCTGCGCCGAGGAAACTAAGACAGCCTGGTATAGTTAAGCCACGCGAAATTGTCTTACCACGTAAGTACCTCCTGCCGTCATAGAGAAGCTGCGCCGAGGAAACTAAGACAGCCTGGTATAGTTAACCTACGCTAAATTGTCTTACCACGTAAGTGCCGGTGAGCCGAGTAAACCTGCTAACAGAAACCAATAACAAAGAACAACCTCCGATAACCAAATAATAAATGTCAATGTCAGAGGTTTGCTCTCTGGCGTTACATTAAGACCACCGACGTGGGGCATAAAAGAAGAAAGTAAAAATAATGTATACAAATATATCACGATAATCAAATATTAAATGTTAATATCAGAGGTTACAGTCAGATGTTACAACTTCATCTGAAGAATGATTACGAAGTAATTTTTTTAAATTATACCTCTCTCAGGAGAGGTGAACCTATAGCGCCGACACGGCGCCCCAAGTTACCACCAAATAAGTTCCTCTTGAACAGTTGCAGGTTGTATCAATAGAGTAATTTAAGAGCTTTAAAGAAATAACTGTACAGCTTTATCTATTCATCGGGCTCTGGCACTTATTCACTTGCACTGGCAATTGATTGGGGTGTCATCAACGATGAATGGAGAAAGCTGTACAGTGTTCTCTTTAAAGGTCTTTCATTACTCTTACAGTAACGCTCCGGAAACACTCGAACGTGTTCTGAGGCAGAGAAATTTGCGCCGTTAGGAGATGAACCGCAAACTGGTGCGATCTGTCGGATTGTCTTGTGGAGCGCATATAAACAGAATTGCACGGAACAATACCATGAATCTTGGAAGAACAGTACCCATGAAAATATCTGTAAAACAGACAGAGGTCAGCTACGCGCCTTCAATGTGATAGCGACTGTAGTCCCGACGTCACGGCCGTGTCCCCGATCTGACGGATCGCTCGTCTCTGTATGCTCACAAGTAGGTTGAGGTATGCTTAGGAGCGGAGCTATCTGTAAAACAAACAGAGGTCAGTTACGCCCCTTCAACGTGATAGCTTCTGAAGTCCCGACGTCGGTGATGTGTACCTGATCAGGCTGATCGCTCGTCTGTGTATGCTCTCAAGTAGGCTGAGGGTATGTTGAGGAGCAGATCACTATTCCAGCGCGTGTCTAATTTGGGATTTATACAGGAGAAAAGTTGGAGTCTAAAATATTTCTTGGCTCTAAAAACATAACTCAGTTTTCTAGAGGCGGATACGGCGATGTTCGACACGTGTTTACGCCACGATAAATTCCCACAGACCGCGACGCCGAGCAATTTCAAGCTTTCCGCAGATTCGAGAGCCCGGTATTCAACATCAGCTGTAGAACTGATGCTCCACTTTTCTTTGTGAATGTTATATAGTGTTTGTTCGTTGCAGTGAAGTCGACGTGATTAACCTTTGCCCACGGCAGGACCTTATCCAGATCCTTATATAGGGAATCAATCTGGCTACATCTCACCTAGTGCGACGTTGATGCACCAATCGGCCGATTCAGTCGAAAAAGAGGAAACAAGCGTACTGTCAACCGAAAAACTAAGCACGTTGTTATCCGTTGACTTCAACAAATCATTTATGGGAAGCAAAAACAAGATTGGAGCCAAAATAGAACCTTGAGGCATCCCCAAATTAACAGGATACTGACCCGAAGACTCGCTGTCTACAACAACACGGATCGATCAGTTTTCGAGGAAGCTCTTCATCCAGTCGCGAAGATGCTGAGAAAGTCCGTAAGATCGAAGCTTGCTCAGCAATGCTCCGTGCCAGACGCGGGCAAAGCCTTGGATATATCCAATGCGACCGCCCTTGACTCACCATGCCCCTCAATCGCAGATGCCGATATATCGGTTATAGGGGTCAAAAGGTCTCCCATAGCCAACCTGCCTCGGAATCCGTATTGACGATCATTCAGAAGTCCGTTGCACTCCAAATACTTAATTAACTCGGCATTGATGAGTTTTTCCATCACCTTAGATAACATAAATAGTAATACCATCGGCCGGCAATTTGTGTGGGAGACATTGTCCCCCTTCTTTGGAATTGACTGAACTCGAGCTTTTTTCCAGCAGGCAGGCATTTGATATGTATCACAACCGTGCTTCCTCAATCACTTAAGGGAAGAGTGGCCGAGCGGAGAGTTATGAAAAAAAAGAAGATTTTATCGTATTTTTATAACTCTTTTCGTGTATTTTATTTGTTTAACTTTTTATCCATTATTTAGTAAAAAGGCCCGCTGCAGGAAGCGAAGCTGTGACCGTTTTACTTTTACTAATTAATTAACTCTTGATTTATTTGGTTAATTCTTGTTTTATTTATTTAATTCTTTAATGATTTCTTGTAACCTTTCTTCTTCAGGTCTCTAATTAACCCTGCCTAATTCCCTTTGCAACCACTCCTTTTATACCTGAATTATCGAGGAAAAATCGCAAACGATGCGTTATATTTCTCTCCACTTGGCATGATCTCAAGTGCAAATCATTTACCCTGCTGCAGTTCCGCTCAGTCGGATTTGACCCGCATGGAGTGTAATTGCCCGGCACAGGTCATTCGCTTTCTTAATTGATATTTCCACTTAATCGATCCACTTTAAGTGCAGCGGCCTTGGTTCAAGCACTCGTTTCATCACTTCGAATCGCCAGCTGGTGTTTCGTTATTGTCCGTATGCGTTTCTTTCGCCGGCATAAGCATATTTATGGGAATTTCCACTTGGCGTACGGTAATTGTCATTATCCATACTTCGATTTTTGCAGGCGCCACCAATTGCCAGGGAATCACACATGCTAGGTGTGGCGTTTGCTTTTGGATATGAATGATGATATACGATACGAAGCAAAATATGTATTCGTAATTGGATAGTGCAGAGTGGAAAATGATTGCGCATCGCAGGTGGATAAGAGAAAACAATTATTAGCGCAGCGTGTGCGATATGATTATCATGTGAAATGAGGTTTATGTAGTAGGATGCTACAAAATGTCCTCCGCGCATAAGATAAGCGGAAGGGTTTGCCAAGAAGTGGCGACAGCTCTAGAGTACAGTTCTTAAGGACTATTGCTGGTATTCCGTCTGGTCAGGTTGACTTCTTACAGTCCAATCCACGCAGAATCCTTTGGATAGTACGTGGGCGGACCTCACATCCCACATCGAAGACACTACTGGGACGATCCCACGTAGCCCTAAAAGACCGGCATCGAGGTTTGAATTCACGGATAATAAATTCGCGAACACTTTAGCTTTATCTTTTGAATTTGTGACTAGTGTCTCGCTGACGGTCACTAATGGCGAAAAAGAGGAGGAACCGAAGTTATTGCTGACAGCCCTTTCCATTAGCCAGAAGGAACACCAACCACTTGGGCACTTAAGAAGTTTATTGGTCACTCTGTCGTTGTAAGCTTTCTTCGCGAGATCAATCACCTGGTTGCAGGCGTTTCGGGTTCATATAAAATTCGTTCTGTTGACATCGGTGCCAATGCTTAAAAGCTCTATTTTTTTGCCGCTGTAAACTGCTCGTATTTTTTTATCAAACCAAGGCTTATTAGATAAATTTCGTTTGATGGAATGCGAAATATTAATCTCCATTCCGAGAAAAATCATCTCTGTGACCGATTCCGCGCATAGGTTAACATCGGAGTCTCCAAAGAACACCCCCAACCATGGGAAGGATGCACAGGAATCTCGCAAAACTTCCCGGTTGGCAGCCCATATCTCCATACATGGCGAAGCTACTTAGGTCGGTTATTCACTTGAAATGCAAGTGGTTGTGCGGCCGATACCAGGCAGTGATTTGAGTTTCCCAGTGGCGTAGCAACCTCCACGGTATAAATGCTCGGCGAGGATGTCAAAAACAAATCCAACACCTCGGGCAACAAGTATTCAAGTAGGTTCTCCCATGAGTTGAGTCAAATTGTGGCTGACAGTGAACATCTCCCCTAGCCTCTCAGACTCGTCGGTTCTGTTAAAATGTACCAACCAGCCGGAATCGTGTACATTAAAATCGCCAAGGACGACAATTTCAGAAGCCGGGTGGTTGATCTGTATCCAGTCGACGGTACGTAAAAGATGTTCGAAAAATATCGCTGGTCTATCGTCATTCGGGGAGCGGTAAAGACAACAAAGAAATTTAACAGAATTCCTCAGAACGGCCTTCAACCACAGGGTGTCCAAATTATTGGGATCTAACGCCTGTATCCTTTGGCATGACGACGCGGACTCCACTTTTGACCGCGTGAAGACATAGACTCCGCCCCTAAAACAGAATTTCGAATGCAAGTCGTATCCTGAGCAACAAAGATATATCGAATCAATTGACGAATTGACATGGGTCTCAGTTAGGACAAGAGTATTCGATTTTGCTGTTTGGAAATATTGATGAACGGCGTTTTCATTCGTATTGGGGAAACCGATCCCCCTGATGTTACAAAATGGGATTTCTCTTCTTCTTCTTTTCGTCAGACGATATCGGGGAGTGTACAGAGTGACGGAGGGGTATATCATTTAGGACCAACTTATCACCAAAACCAAGTTTGAACCGGTCCATCAGCCAAGCCCCGAAAGATGACCAGGGATTTCTTCCGACCATTTCACAAAGCCTATAGCTTGATGGGGTGGTATTTCACCGGGCGACTGGGCGTTGGAATCCCACCTTTTACTCGGCTTTTAGTCGCCTCTTACGTCAAGCTGGCCAAGCTGGGAGCATATTCGAACGTCCTACTCACGGGGCAGAAATATAGCTTGATGGGGTGGTACATCATCGGGCAACAGACTGTTGGGACCCCACCTTTCACCCGTGCTTTAGTCGTCTCTTACGTCATGCCCACCTAGCTGTGAGTATATTTTAACGCCCTACTCACAAGGCTAGAAGTTCTTGACTTCCTTTTTGGTACTCAAAAATTGCTTAGGCCTCCTTTCATCATATCGGGTTAATTTTAGTTAACAATAATAAATAATCCCTAGGAGTATGGAAACACATTCTCTATTATTTCCGCCCTACTCACAAAGCAAAATGGATATGATGTTGTGATTTTTTGATCATTAATTTCAATTCCCGATAAATGAACACGTGGTTCTATTTATTACGTATTTATTTGATTTGGGATATTTAATTGGGCTTGAATTATACGGATGGAGGAATAATCGGGTTTTGAAAAGACTACAATTCCAACTCTCCAAATTTTTTTGTCCATGATAGCTGGCAGTCATAGATTATGAATCAGTTTCCTCAACTTCGAAAATACGGACGATGATAGATCATTTTAGATGGATTATTTTTATGATGAAGTCAACGCAGAAAGATACGCGACAATTCGGAGAGAGACAATGAGGCTCTTCAAACGCACAAAACGCGAATGGGAGAAGACTCGGATCGAAAAAATCCTAGAAAATTCTAGGGCAAAGAACATCAGAGGTATGTATGTCGACATAAATTCAATTAGAAATGGCTACCGAGGAAGAGCCAAAATAATTCGAGACGCAAACGGCTGTCTGGTCACAGAAACAAACCATGTCGTGACAAGATGGAAGCAGTACTTTGAAAATCTGCTCAATGTACGTACCCATCAACCACAGATAAATGCACCAAGCGTACATACAGCCGAGCCTCAGATCCCAGAGCCGTCTCTCAACGAAGTTGTAGATGCAATAAAGCGATTGAAAAACAACAAGGCTCCCGGAGTCGACTGCATACTGGCAGAGCTTGTGAAGCATGGAGGAGAGCCAACCTCTCGAAAGATCCACCAGCTCATCCAAACAATATGGGATAAGGAAGTCACTCCGGAAGAATGGAAAACCTCAATAGTCATCCCCATTTTCAAAAAAGGCGACAGATCTGACTGCGAAAATTACAGAGGAATATCATTGCTCCCAACCGCATACAAAATATTAACAAATGTCATTCTGGCGAGAATCACACCGGCCGCAGAAGAGATACTGGGAGACTACCAATGTGGATTCCGTAGGAACCTGTCAATAAGCGACCAAATGTTCATAATAAGACAACTGCTGGAAAAGAAGTGGGAGTACGGAGAGACGGTTCACCAACTGTTCGTTGACTTCAAAAAGCCTACGACTCAGTCGTAAGGCAGAGACTCTACCGTATTCTGGTTGAGCTGGGAGTCCCAAAAAAATATGCCGCGCTCATACAAATTTGCATGAACGAAAACAAAGGGCGAGTCAGAATAGAAAACCACCTCTCAGAACCATTTGAAATCCGGGACGGACTAAAGCAGGGAGATGGTCTATCACCGTGTCTCTTTAACCTTGTGCTCGAGTATGTCATCAGAAAGGTACAAGACGACAACATGACTGGATCATCCCTGAACGGGGTCACACAAGTGCTCGCATATGCGGATGACATCGCCGTTCTGGGCGATAATCTAGAGACTGTTAGTAAAAACTGTGAAATCATCATGCAAGCGGCAGAAGAGGTGGGCCTAGAAATAAATGAAGACAAAACAAAATACATGATTATGGCGAGAGCAGGTGGACCTCGGGGAACACATATAAACGTCAGAGGTAAGATATTTGAAAAAGTTGAAGAATTTATATATCTGGGAACGATACTGACGGCCAGTAACGAAATATCGAAGGAAATTAACAAGAGACTGCATTCCGGCAACGCGAGTTGGCATGCAGTCAGTAAACTACTGAAATCCAGACTGCTATCACGTAACATAAAGATCCGTGTCTATAGAACCATAATCATGCCGATTGTTCTATATGGATGCGAAACATGGGCTCTCACAAAACGGGAAGAAAACAAATTCCGCGTATTCGAGAATACAGTTTTGAGGGGCATCTTTGGAGGTAAATATGACGAGGAGGCAGGACAATGGCGAAAACTCCATAACCACGAATTGGAAGAGCTATATCGCAAACCTACAATAGTGAAAGTAATCAAGTCGCGAAGATTAAGATAGGCCGGACACGTGGCGCGAATGGGGAACGATAGGACCGTGCATAGAATTCTTGACGGTAGACCAACGGGAAAGAGACCGGTAGGACGGCCGCGACGGAAATGGGAGGACAATGTTAGGTTTGACCTTGAGGAGATCGGATCGAATGGTCAAGCGTGGAAGGAGAGTGCCCAGGACAGGGAACGATGGCGAAGCCGAGTCGGCGAGGTCATGTACTTCCGGGTTCTTACGGGCCAATAAATAATAATAATAATTTTTCAGGCGTGGAATTCTCTGACCAAGCAGGTGTTGTCGTCGCCCTAAACTGCATTAGTACCAATATGTGCTGAAAGGGTTTATTTTTTTTTCTTTTGTACTATAATAACTCACTGTTAATCTTTAATTATTTAGTTTTTTATTTGTAATTCTCACTTTTTTTTCTTTATTTTTTATTATTTTTCACTTACTCGTATTTACTATCTTTGTATTCATTTTTTTTTTTTATATCTTTATCTTTCTTTTTTATTATTTTACTTACTCTCATTTACTATCTTTATATTCATAATTTTTCTTTTTATAATTGTTCATTCATATTCTTTTTCCTCTCCTGTTCCTTGTATCATTTTGAACTTTCATGATTTTTGTCATTTCTATTCTCTCATTTATCTTAGATTTTAATTTCTCTTTCTTCTCTCAACACCCATTTTTCTCTCCTCTATTCTATCTGTAACGCCCTCATTCTATTCACTTACTCACTCATTCCCAATATGCCTTGTGGCAACTCAACCTGTGGGATTAATGATACTAATGCTGACTATGTCAGCTGTAAGGGCATCTGCGGCAAATCATTTCACGCCTCCTGTGTGGGTCTTCGCAAAGGAATTCTCTGATAGTCTTCTATTTTTTTTGCGACGAATGTCTCAACATATCGCTCTTTCACGTCCTTGGATATAAAATGCCTAAGCGACGTTAATGATAGTTCTCACAACTCCAACCTCAAAACAATCACCAATAAAATTTCACATCTTGAGAGTAGTCTCAAGTGCATCGATGATCCCGGCTCTCTCCACCAAACGTCTCTAACCGACATCAAGTCCCTCATTGGAGACAGTAACAAAATGGTCGTGAGCCAGTTTTCCACTGTCTTCCAACTCCACCCACCACACTTCTTACGGCTCTAACGAACCCATTTCGCGAATGCTGAGGTGGGCAAACTCTTACCCAACCTCCTTCGATTTCCACCTTACATCTACTGCACTCAAACTGCCTCTCCTCTCTTTCTCCCCCTGACCTTGACCGCCCACAGTCTATCTACTCACAACCCGTCCTTATTCCAACGTATATGCCGTTCACTGTTCGCTGTCTCACAGATGCCACATTTGCCACCCCCACATACACTCGCTCTTCTCCAGCCTTCTACCTACCCTACCCCGAAGTCCTCTTCCCCGTCCTTATTTTTTTTTTTTTTTTAATTATATGGTTTTTTGAATTATATATATACCTTACATAATTTTCTTTTTGATTTTTTTCTTTTTTTGAATTACTACATTAGTTTTAAGTTAGTTTATAAGAATTATATTTAGTGTAATTAGCTTGTATTAAGCCGAATAAATAAATGGAGTAAATGGAGGGTATCAGTAAATCTATTTTTTTTGTACGCATTTTTTGTTTTATAAAAACACGAATTAAGAAAACGGTCTTAGTGGGATAGTTTAGACTTAAAGGCCTTTTACCACAGCTTTTGTAACAGCATCTTCGAATATCAATCTTGAACTAAACAATTCAATTAATTACACGAATTATTGTGTTTACCAATCTTTTAAGAACAACTCAAGTTTATATTGATTTTACGTTTTCTGAATTTTTTTTACATGAATAATTGCACACATGTTCAGTTTAATCATTGTTAATTTATACAAAAAATAAAAATAATAATAATAATAAAAGAAAAAAATAATAATAATTATTATATAAATAAATAATAATAGTAATAAAATAAATAAAGAAAATTGCTGAATGACTTGTGTGTTTCTACATTGTAATTGTCGAACCGCCTTTAGACTATGCTCCAATCCGCACTTTCGCCTCATGATGCGTAGCTGATTTTTGACGTACCCTGATTTGTTTACCAAAACGCCGCTCTACCGGCTGCTTGCAAGTGTCAAGATTTCTAAACGAAGGTAATTATGGGACGTAAGAGTGCAGAAATTGAAGAACTGCAATCGCACTTTAAAACCCACAACAAAATAAAGGAGCAGAAAGCTCACACTTCTAAAGTAAATTCACCTTCATTCCCTCTAATTTTCAGTTTTAATGCTTCTCTCTATTTATCCACAATCTTCTAGGTGCACTCAGTGGGATGGAGCAGTGATGGAAAACATCTAGCATCTGGTTCCTTTGACAAAACTGTGGCTATATTTGCATTAGACCGCGATCGAGTGGTAGGTTTTCTAACGCTTGCCGTCAATATCTATTCATTTGTTTTCCTACTTTCAAAATGCTCCATATTAGACAAAAGAAAGTACATTTCGAGGGCACACCGGCTCTGTGGATCAGTTGTGTTGGCACGCCTTTACACCGGAATTGTTGAGTACAGCGAGTGGAGATAAAACGGTTCGAATTTGGGATGTTCGAGTGGGCAAATGCTCTACTGTAACAAATACTAAAGGAGAGAATATCAACATAACCTGGTCACCGGATGGGAAAACTATAGCTGTAGGTAATAAAGAGGATCTGGTGACATTCATTGATACCAGAACAAATAAGATTCGAGCCGAGGAACAGTTCAATTTCGAGGTGAATTATAATTGATCGTGGGTTATGTTCATTTAGAGTTCATTTCAATGTCTTCGATGGCAGGTGAACGAAATCGCATGGAATAATTCTAGCGATATGTTTTTTCTAACCAACGGTTTTGGATGTGTGCATATACTTAATTATCCAGGACTGGAATTACAACATGTTCTAAAGGCCCACCCATCAACATGTATCTGCATTGAATTCGATCCCACTGGTGAGTATGTTTGAATGATTATTTAAATGCAATTACCATTTTGGTGTTTTTTAAGGGAGGTATTTTGCCACCGGGTCAGCAGATGCGCTTGTGTCTGTTTGGGACGCGAATGAATTGGCTTGTCTGAGAGTACTTTCTCGGCTGGACTGGCCTGTACGCACAATTTCGTTTAGTTATGATGGAAAGCTCTTGGCCTCAGCCAGTGAAGATCTTCTAATTGACATCGCCCACACGGAAACTGGTAAGGCTTGTTAGTTCTTCGGATTATGACATAACATGTGATCGTCTGTGGTACAGTTGGTATCAAAGATTATACTGGATTGACTAGCATGTGATCAATAGGTCTTTTATGTGGGGGGTAATAGCGGGTGTTTTCTTGTCTGCTTCAATACCGGACTATTCTTATACAACAGTTCAATTTTGTTTTATATAAACGCGCGCACAAAAGGTTATTTTGAAGTATTCCTAAATGTCGGAGCATAGTGCGAGTGGAAGAAGAGGTAGAGGGCAATGAAAGGTTTCGACACACACTATTAAAATATAAAAAGGGCCAACCAAAACCTGAGATTTCAGGTGCGATAACTTGCTACAATTTCTCAGTAGCAAATATTAATTCATAGTAAATACATGTACACTTTCGCACACATGTCTACCTCCTCGCCAATATGACCACTGAGAAGGACTAATTGTTCCTATATTAAAATCGAGATTCATCGATGTTGGCTCCGCCGCTCTATGTTATCATTGCTTAATTTCCCCAGTCCCCGCTAACCCTACATAGTCATCCATGAATGCCATGCGAAATTGTAATGTAAGCTTTAAAAAGGGTTATTTACATTGTTTATATAATCTTCTATTTCAGGTGAGAAAATTTCGGATATACCTTTAAACGCTGCTACATTTACGGTGGCGTGGCACCCGAAGCAGTATCTTTTGGCGTATGCATGTGATGACAAAGACTCCTGTGATCGTCGTCGAGAGGCTGGCAATTTGAAAATATTTGGTTTTGCTGAATAAATATTTAAAAACAAATTTGGAGTTGGATAAATTGAAAAGATGCAAAAGGATGCCATCGAAAATGGGCGATCGTGGAGAGAGTATCTGATGTTGGGTAGGAGTGGGCCAGTAGTGAGTCAACAGCAGTTGTGGTTGGTAGTTCGTCGGCAGGTGTTGTTAAAAACAAACCGTGGTGCAAAGTCCGTCTCTGCACGTGGATCCTTTAAAACGAAAAGAAAAACGGGACCTATATGAAAACTAAAAATTTAAGTGAATGTGTAATCAAGTTAATTACATTTAAACAAAACGGTTTTTGTTGGCGATGCAATCACGCCGACACGAAGAGCAAGGAAAGCACCAGCATACAAGGACTCAGCACAACGATCAGCTGTACGCCGATTGTGAAGGAACATCACTCAGGAGAAAACGAGTGAAAGAGAAGTACAGCCAGGAATCGAGCGAAAGACAGCTGCTGGCTATATAAGGCGAGAGCAAGGATGGAGCACCAGGAGTCCGCCCTATCTCGCTTCTCACTTGCATCAGCAAAATATATGAAAAATTCATATACGAGAAACTAAATAACTTTGTCAGTGCCAGGCACCTAATACCTGATTTCCAATTTGGATTTCGAAGAGCGCACAGCACCACTATGGCCCTCAACATATTCCAAGACCACGTCTGCGTGCGGCTCTTTAATAAGGAACCCACCGTTGCGGTGAGCCTGGACATTGAAAAAGCATTTGACACAACTTGGATCGAAGGTCTCGCTTTTAAATTATTGAATACTGGCCTCAGTAGAACGCTATGTAGTATCATCTACCAGTTCGTTCGAAACATAACCTTCCAAGTTAGAGTGAATGGAAAGCTTTCCCAAACTTTTCACGCCGTTGCAGGCGTACCACAGGGCTCCATTCTAGGCCCCACCTTATTCAATATTTACACCTCCGATATTCCCCGCCCTGTGGACGGGGGAGTAAACCAGATATGCTACGCGGATGACGTCCTGGTGTACACGTCAACCAAAGGCCCTAATCTTGCAACAAATCGACTCAACCGTCACTTGGACGAACTGTATCAGTATTACAGTCGATGGAAAATTCGATTTAATCCATCCAAAGCAGTAGCTATAATTCTGAGTAGTAAACACCCCCAACCTGCTTCTCAATATTCACAGAATATTCGAATAAAAATGGGAGATACTACGATTAGACCACAGGACAGGATGAAATAACAAACGGGCCTCGGTCGGTCTAAGCAACTGCACAACATCTTGAAGTGGAGCAACAAAGTTGACACCAAAGCTAAGCTTCTCTGCTATAAGCAGCTAATCCGATCTGGAATATCGTACGTCTTTCCCATATGGTGCTGCATATCTTCGGCTCAAATAGAAAGACTTCGAGTTTTCGAAAGGAAACTCCTCAGAAGATGCACCAATCATTCTAGAAGGCCTGACGGTCGTCATTACCCCAACTCTCACCTATACGAAGGCGCCTTCATTACCCCTATCGACGAGTACTTGCTTCAATTAGCATATAAGTACCTCGAAAACATTCAGAACAGCGAGAACCTACTTGTACGGGACTCTTGCGTTCTTGACCCTTCTCTCTCTCGATCTCTTCGGATCAAACCCCCACAATTTCTTCTTCAGTACAAAACTGAAGAAAGCACCCTTCCCAACAACATTCCCCTCTATAATAGAGGATTCCTGGATCCATCCCATAGGGTCTACTATTAACAAACCACACACACGATCGCACAGTACAAGACGGCACAAACACAAACATACGCACCGACCAAAGCGCAGATTATCAGACGCCAAAGACGTGATCTGCGTTTACTACCGCACCCAAGACCTACCGGTCTTGTACGATTTCTTTCCCATCATCCCTCTATACAAGTAGTTAGAGAACACCTGGACTAACACTGTCCACACTATCCCTGGATACCCCCCCTTTTTTCTTTTCTTTTCAGATATCGCGAGACCGATCCCAACATCCTCACGGATGTGGGTGATTCTGGTTATCGCAAGATGACCAGAAGTCAGAGACAAGATGAAGGACACATCTGTCCTTGTCTCGCTAAAGTCGGCCCTCTCGCCACCCATTGTTTTTTTTTTTTTTGGAGCACCAGGAGTCGTCATAGGAACTCCCCAAACAATCGGTCTTGACGAAACCATTTTAAAGAGATACAGATTTATTTATAATTATGTGATTCCACAGCAGATGCTGAATGGCCAAGCCCCTGAAATTGGAGAAAGCATGAAATTGCTCGGCACGGTCTGTTGGAATTTGTCGTGGTATAAACACGTGTCAAACATGACCAGGTCAGCCACTGGAAAACGGAGTTATCTTTTTAGAGTTGTTACAAGCAAAACCTTACACTCCCTAATATTTACCTTTTTGGAGCCATCCTCCACCATTAATCGGATTCATCGTCATAGGAATCAATATATGTTGATTAACCTTAATCAACTTAATCAATACATTTATGGATACCTGTAAAAGTGCATGAAAATATAAATGCATATGCAGGCGGCTCATAGAATCCAGATACCACATTTGGAATATCTCTATGACGGCACAAAAACAAACATAATGCAAAATGTTCTACCCAAACAATAGTGATCAATTCTATGGCAACGATATATTACTATCGTTGACCACAAAGGAACACTTGTGTAAATACAGGGTTCTAAAATTATATTGCTCACATTCACACAATGAGGTCTCCCCGTATACATTTTCAAGGATAAACAAACGAAAAGTGTACTGCGGGACACGCATCTGTTGTGTGATAGAAACGCATCTATTGTGTGATTCTAAACAAAGGAACAGTACAAACATAGTTTCTATGCTTGGGTCTGGACGATTTGGACGATCGAAGGAGAGAGTTTTCTTTCGATCGGACGATCGAAAAAACAAAAGAGTTGGTTGTGGGGTATTGGCCAAGACGGTCAGCGAGTTAGTTGTGAGTTCGCGTACGCCGAGGTGACGGTTAAAAATGTTAATTTCTGTTCGACTTCACAATCCCCTTAAATTAAGAGTTGATACCGAGCATTCAGTGAGTAAATCTCGCGTAAATTACGGGAAAACCAGTCTTAAGTAAGAAGTATTTATAGATGACTAGTAACACGTGTGTGGAGTAAGAGACAATTCATAAGGAGCTAAGTTAAAAGACCTTAACTTCAGTCGCAGGGTGTGTTAAAAAAAGAATCACACATTTACTTATATCTAAACGAATAAGTGTCTGGAGTTCGAGCGTTGGACAAGGGTGATCAGCTAAAATCAGCAACGTTAAGTGAAAATAAAAAGAGTTAAAATGAAATACTCTGGGTTGTTTTATTTCCAAGATGTGGGTTAATATAAATAAGGCGTCGAAGTAAAAAAAAAAGGACTGTCAGTGATAATTGTTCTTTGCTGAACAGGCAGACAGTGAGTGTCACGAACTAATTTGCGAATGAGGTGCTAGGAGAAATAATACAAACCACGTTGAGGGATTGATCAACCTCGGGTGCTTCCAGACCTAATCCGATTCGAAGGACCAGCGTAACGGAGATCCACCGATATCCCCAACACAGGTGCCCTATGAAGCCGATAACGCACAGCAGGTAATACGAATACAAAATAATAAATAATACAATATTTAATAACGTTAAATTGGCGCAGTCGGTAGGATCACGGAAGCTCAAGTTCAATAGTTGTAAGCGCTTGAAAAACCATGATCTATACAATAACCTACCCCGAACGTACTGGGCAAGACAACTGTAGGTATTTTTCGCTACAGGCGTCAGCACGGACGCAGGTTGAGCGAAAACACCACGGATTGTTCACAGGAGATTATCGACGTGTCCAAAGTAAAAAAAAAAAACGCACTGAATTTATTTTAATGTTCCTTTTATTTCCACGAAAATCCCTTCAATTAAAACAATATTGTTCTTTATTTATTCTGTAGGCTCGATTTTAATTTTCACAGTGCACTTGTTATTTACGGTGTGGTACACGACTTTATGAAACAACGTCACATCCGTATTCGTCAATCATTATTTAAGTAAGTTTATTACTATAACATATTAAATTCACTCCCACAGAACTTATGTTTACCGACCAGAACTCGACACGAAAATCTGGCGAGACTCGACGTCTCTCCTCGACGGATGAAATTTGACTCCTCGATGCAACTCACATCCATCAGATTCAATGGCCGTGAATTGCATCGATAGAGGAGGAGCAAAACGGATCCACTTGACTGTGTAGGGCAGGTTCGATGCCCTGCGATGAAGACGATGATCGGCGGACACCTGATTAAACACACGCACGATCACCAGGGGCTGCGGCGATGTACCCATACATCGTTGATGATGTATGCCAGGGAACGAAATAGATTTTTGTTTCAAAGTAAACAAAAACGCTATTTCACAGGTCAAATGGTGGCACGCATAATGTATATGATGTGCCTATGTTACAAAGGGGTCGTCATTGTATTTGCTTAAGATTCCGGGGAAATACCAATGTAGGCAATATCTACTGGTGTCAACAGCTCGACCAGAGATTGGGAATCTGTTTACTCTAGCCAAATGGCTCTGAAGCAGATTGGGGGAAATTGGTCCTGGACGTTAAGTCCACAGAAAACTCGACGACGGTGGCTATGGATTGTTTGTTCGGGTTGGATGATGGGTCTTCATGGGACATGAACATGAGTAAATAAATGATCACGTTCATGCTCAAATCAAATGCATGGCTGGGTAATGGTTAGGGAATTGGTCGCACTAAAGCGAACCTTAGGGTAGGATAAGATACGAGTATACGATTATGTAGGTATATCGATTGCAGCTGTGTACGCAATACGCTGTTTATTCGTTGGGCATTGCGTACAGCATCAATTAGCTTGCACCCAGATTGCCAACGTTCCATCGGTCGGTGTGCAATGGTTGCGCTGTAGGTTGTTGATCATACATTATACAATCGACCGATGGTTCAGCGGTGATGTGAATAAACATGTCATGCACATGCAAGAGGAAATGCTTCTTGGTATTGAGCATTGGCCTGTGCACGAATCAAAGCTGGTTACCTGATGAGGTAGATGAATCAGCTTTTGGGGTTTATAATGCTGGTGAAAGTTTGATGTCATGGCAAGATGGTAATCTTGCCATTAACTATAGTTTCAGCTGTAAGGAAAAACTCACTTGTAGGTAAGTGGGGGACAGGTAATTTATGGCAATGGGAGATTCTTTGGAAGGGGGTTAAAGAATCCCCACACACCCTTACCCTAAGTCCGAAGCTGAGTCTGGTACGCCTACATGCTCAAGCCAGTTGCCACACGCGGCCGAGTACGCACAGCAGGTAATACGAATACAAAAAAAAAAAAAAAAACAATTATATAACATTACCGAGTCAAGAAGTATTTTCTCCGGCCCAACTTCTTCTCCTGTATATATCCCAAATTAGACTCGCGCACAAATATTGCTCTCATTTTTGGAACTCTGCTCTGGAGAATACAGAGACGAGCGATCCACCTAATCGATGATACGGTACTGACGTCGGGACTACCGTCGCTTTCACCGAGGGTGCTGCGTCGAGAAGTGCAACATTCGTGACTTAAGATGAAGTTTATCCACAGTGTCTACCAATATGACTAACCAAATCACAGGTAACCAATCCTTCCGCTATTATGAATTTCAACTAATTTGGATATAACTTAGTGCCCCAGTTCTCACTCATTGCGGCGTAGCCACATATATAGGCGAAGATATCAGCTTTTGTCTCAATACCGCCCCTGTTCTAACCCCGAATTTAACTATCATTTATTTTCGCAACCATATAATTGATTATTGTTTCCTGTGAAGAAGCTATAACTTGAATTTTGTTGCTCTGACAGACTTCATTGATAGGAATTTGGGCTTACGCTCTCATCAGTTATCAGGAACACATATTTTTAACTTTCTATTTAAATGTTTTCAATTGCATCTTTTCATTTTTAAATTAATTCCATCATTATTAAACGATGGAAATTCTTTTTGATTTTTGTTGCGATACTAGCACATTACTGGTGCAAGACTAATGACCTTACCCAGAAAAAACAAATCATTATGGAAAATTTAACAAGCCTCAGGACTTGCTAAATAAGGCCAAGACCGGTTCCCAATTGTAGTGCCGATGATGATGATGATGACTAGCACATTCCATTATTACCTGTTTTACAAGGCAATGTTTTATCTAACTGCTAATACAAATTTATCGGGGGGATGGGTGCGAACATACAGGGCAAAATTACTGACTGCTTTCAACCCGGCGAAGTCCAGGACGATCCTTGTCCCTGTTCAATCCAAGTTGATATGCAGTCTCCACGTGACAAGCCTGGATAGCTACTTTGGCACCCGCCAAGTAGTGAACCAATGCATGCAGCGACATCCTGAGAAAGGTTGGCGCAAGGCTAATAACCAGGCCCGTAAAAATGAATTCTTATGGCAAATTTAAAAAGCCTCGGATATGGACCGGATACACGACGACGACCACGGAAACGAAAATGGCTAAACGATTTAAGAATTTTTTCATGGAACGTCCGCTCACTATACAGAGCTCGAGCTGCACAGCAGCCAGCCGATGCACTGTCCGAATACAAGGCTGACATAACAGCATTACAAGAAGTAAGATGGACGGGGAGTGGTGTTATTCAAAGAAACGAGTATGACATTTATTACAGCTATCATTCAAAACACCATGTGTTCGGGGTAGGCTTTCTAGTCAGCCAAAAATTGAAGCCTGCCATCATCGGCTTTAGTCCAATAAACGAAAGGCTATGCACTCTTCGCGTGCGAGGCAAGTTTAAGAACATAAGCCTCATAAACGTTCACGGACATACAGAGGAGTCCCCTGGCGACGAAAAAGAAGAATACTACGAGAACGTCGAACGGGCCCTCAATGCCTGCCCAAGATACGATGTGAAAATCGTTCTTGGGAATTTGTATGCCAAAATAGGTCGGGTGCCGGTTTTCAGGCACTACGCAGGTTCCTATAGTTTGCATGAGAACACTAATGACAATGGACTACGAGTCATCGAACTGGCAGCATCTAAAAACTTTCCGCGTAAAGATATCCACAAAGCCACCTGGGTATCACCTGATGGAGCCACTCGCAACCAAATTGACCACGTGTTCATAGATCGCCGCCACCCCTGGAGGCTGATAACGGTACCGAGGTGCCAACGTCGACCCGGATCATCATCTTGTTGGTACAGTTTTCCAAGCGCGAATTGCCTTACGGAGGCGTATTGCATCCGCGGATTAGGTTTGAAACAACACGGCTGCCTTACGCAATGAGAGTGCCAGTAACACCTTTTGCCATGCGTTAAGACTCGCCCTCGAAGAGCTCGGCGGAGGGAGAGTAAGTCCTGGGACCAGAATGCCGGGCGTAGAAGAGAAATGGACACGCCTTAAGAATACTGTCATTAGTACTGCCAACTCCATCTTAGGCAGTAGTCGTAGAGATCAGAGCGACTGGTTTGATGATGAGTGCAAACTAGCGACTGAACCCAAGAATGCTGCATACCGGTCAATGCAGCAGTCTCATAGGACGCGGGTGCGCGATGAGAACTACAAAGAGCTCAGAAGATCTGAAAAAAAAAGACCACAGACAACAGAAAAGTGCCTGGGAAAAAAACCTTGTCTGTGAAATAGAGAAGAGTAGAGAGCGAGGAACGCAACAGGCGCGGAAGTTCTACCAAATAATCCGCAGTATGACACGGTACACACCACGCTGCACTTACTGCAAGGATAAAGAGAGTAATCTGATCACCGATCCTGAAAGCATTCTGGAGCGATGGGAAGTGCACTTCAATGAATTGCTAAATGGTCAGCTCGCAGAAGAATTGGAGACTCCACCAATGCAAGATCAAGACCAAATGTTGCCGTCACCAAGCATTGAGGAAACATTAAAAGCCATTAGACAGCTAAAATCAAATAAAGCCCCCAGAGCTGATGGTATACCAGTTGAGCTGATCAAGCAAGGAGGGACAGCGTTACATCACGCAATTCATGAGATCGTGGTGCACGTATGGGAGCAAGGGGGGATGCCGGAAGATTGGCGTCGGGGAATAATTTGCCCCATACCTAAAAAGGGAGATATCACACTGCAGCAACTATAGGGGTATAACATTGTTGAGTACCGCCTATAAGATACTCTCCACTATCCTACAAGATCGGATAGCCTCATACTCTAAAGTCATCATTGGCCAATATCAGTGTGGCTTCATCCCAGGTAAATCAGCGATTGATCAGATATTCACCCTGAGGCAGGCTGTGGAAAAATGTCAGGAATTTAAGATTCCATTATATCTTCAAACTACTTTTTAGTGTCATGCTTTACTTTCACATTTTCTATTCGAGTATAAATTTAGTATATAGTTTATTTTTCACTTATCAGCGTCAGCCTTTGTTTTTATAATTTACTTACTAGCAATAGTTTAGTTCGTACTTTACTTTCACAATTCTATTCGAGTATAAGATTAGTATACACTTTATTATTACAATTCACTTACTAGCAAACGTTTAGTTGGTACTTTACTTATCATTAATTTACACTATTTTCTACTTTCGTTTTCTTTCTATTCTTCAGTTACTTTTCTTTAGAAACTTAAAGGAACACGAACTGGACTAACATTTAAACATCCGTAATTCAATTCTACTTCTTGGACTATCTCGATTCATTTACTTTACTCAAGACTTACCACCAGGCTCAATTACTTTACTTCAAGATTCACCACCAGACTCAATTACTTTAACGACCAAAATCAGACTGCCTCCTAACTTCTTTCTACCTCCTTTCGTTACCTCAGGGTCAACACCTCCCGATGACGATAATGCAATTTCCATCTTTAATGACCTAATTTTCAATTTTCAATTCCAATTTGCAATTGCGTTGAAATACGGCATCAGCCGATATACCTTCATCGATTTGGGCCACAGTTCAACATCCGCAATTGCGAATTGACCCAATTAATTTCTTGTGCAATTACTTATTATTAATTGTACCGAAATGTTAATTTAATAGCTTTTTTGTGGTTTATTGATTGTGCCGAAATGTGCAATTAATTGCATTATCGTTCTGGGAGTTAGCCGGTTTAGAATCGGATGGCGTTCTTTGGCTTGAGTGCATCAAGGACCTCATGTACATCATCTTTATCTATGACGTCACTGATACACTTAGCACGCTTCAGGAAGTCCGATTCCTACATCAAGTAATCGAAACCAGCGGGTTTACACTGGCCTGTGGAGGTACCGATACACATAATCTCGGAACCGGCTTCATCATAAGCAAGAAGAGTACGCATCTGTAAAAGATGTGAAATTTATTAATGACCTAATGACAGTGCTAAAAATACAGGGCTAATGGTACAATTTTGTATTTATAAAAGTACGCACCCGAACAGAATCTACCAACGAAGAAACGAAGGACACGTTCTACGAGACCCTAGAGGAAGTATTTGATTGGATCTGATCATTCGATGTTAAAATCCTCCTCGGAGACCTCAATGCAAAAATTGGAAAGGAAGGTATCTTTCAACCAACTATAAGTGAAGAAAGCCTACACGACGTTTCAAATGATAATGGAATTCGAATTATCACGTTCGCAGAGTCAAATGATTTGGCAGTGGAAATCCCGATGTTCAAGCACAAGCAAATTCATAAAGCCACGTGGATATCACTCGACGGCGTAACGCGTAACCAAATAGACATGTGGGGGTTCTCTATACCACATGGAGAACCAACACACAATGTCAACCAATCTTGACCGCTAACAACGCGTCACCTCAACCCAACTCCCCATGCAAAATCAGCAATAGCATACATCCCAAACTTTGCAATAAACACACTCCAAAACCCGCAAGAGAATACAATTCAACAGAATATATTCTAAATCACCCCGCATACGTTTTCCCAAAATTGCTTCGGTCAATTCTTTATCTAAACCATATTCCTCGCTTGCGACCAAGCAATCTTAATTTCCCCGAAATTCATATGCTTTAATAAAACGCATATTCAAACCTACAACGGAATATTAACCATCATCACCAACTATACCGAGCCGCATACATTTCCCCGAAATTACTTCGGTTAATATCTTATCTAAATGATATTCCTTGCTTGCACCCAAGTAATTCCAATTTCCCCCGAAAGCTCATGCCCATACTTGCTCGTGTTCCCAAAACCGATTTCTCGGTACACATAGCAACCGAGGAATCTAGCCCAGCCAGTACGGCAGGAATTCTCGGAAACAAACTCCCTATGCAAGCATAGCAACTCTTTTCGAAATTCCTAGCAAGTGGCAGTGATTTTATTTCTGCCATGACTCAACCGCCACGATGCGACGAATGGATTCTTTCCATTCATTAGTCAGTCGCGTCACAACCACGGCCGAGCGCACATCGCTCTCCAAGCTAGCCGAGTCGAGTTTTAGCAATCAATCGTCACAGGAGTCGGAGTTCAAAAACCCCAAGAATCGAGTCGAGTGGGAAACCCGCGCCGGGAAATTGATCAAAGAAAGAGAACCTAATAAACGGTGTAACAATAGTCTAGAACAAGTGGTCGCGGATGCAAAGAATTTAGCAAACAATATAACGTTTGTTTTAAAGTAAATGATCGTGGACACAGAGCAACCCAAAGTGGGGATATCGAGGAAATAAAGACCAATTATAACTAAGCAACTCCGAGTGTTTTATTTGTAGTGTTTTCGCCTCGTGGGTGACAGTTTCGCATCAGATTTGCAGGTGCCCGTAACGTGCCCGCAGTGCGATCTTCTAGTGGATGGCTGCCGATGAATAACTTCAATGTACGATCCGATTTATCGAACTTTCGAAATAACTGCAAACGATCTAAACTGACCTAGTGGTGACTGTTCCTTGGCTGCGAGTTCCGGATAAGAAAAGGAAAATAAAAAGGACGCAACACGCACGAGCTCACCATTACCAGTGCTATTACCCGCAACTATTCGCCGTTCCCCGGATTTCTGTCGGTGGGTGAGAGTGAGCCCCTGTGCTGTATGTCGGCACCCAGACCTAAACCCCCACAGACCACTTCCTCATAGACAAAAGACACCACTCAAATATCTTTGACGTAAGATCATATAGAGGAGCAGAATGCGACTCCAATCATCTTCTAGTATTAAGCCAAATTAGGAGTTGGTTACCAGCAAACCCACATGGGCAGTCACGGGAGACAACCAAAAAGTTCGACATTGATAAACTAATAGACCTGCGTAAAAATGCTGAATATAAAAACGAACAGACGAATAGGTTTAGTATCCCAGAGAATGGGAGTCGTGAGGAACAGGAAACCAATAATGTGTACACTAAATGGGCATCGATCAGAGGCAAAATCAAACAAACAGCCCAAATGGTATTAGGATTAAGGAAAACAATTAAGTCCAAACCTTGGTTTGACCATGAGTGCAGGGCGAAGATCGAAAAACGTAAACGCGTCAGAGTGATCCACATAGAAAGATATAATGACATCAACGCAGAAAGATACGCGACAATTCGGAAATAGATTATGAGACTTTTCAAACTAAAAAAAAAAAAACGCGAATGGGAGAAAACTCGGATCTACAAAATCCTAGAAAATACCAGAGCAAAGAATATCAGAGGTATGTATGACGGCATGAACTCAATTAGAAATGGCCATCGAGGGAGAGCCAAAATAATACGAGACACAAACGGCTGTCTGGTCACAGAAACAAACACTATCGTGACAAGATGGAAGCAGTACTTTGAAAACCTGCTCAATGTGTGCACCCATCAACCACAAATAAACACACCAGACGTACATACAGCCAACCCTCAGATCCCAGAGCCCCTTTTCAACGAAGTTGTGGACGCAATAAATCGATTGAAAAACAACAAGGCTCCCGGAGTCGACTGCATACCGGCAGAGCTTGTGAAGCATGGAGGAGAGGCAACAGCTCGAAAGATCCTCCAACTGATTAAAACAATATGGGATAAGGAGGTCATTCCGGAAGAATGGAAAACCTCAAAAGTCGTCCCCATTTTCAAAAAAGGTGACAGATCTGATTGCGAAAACTACAGAGGCATGTCATTGTTCCCAACCACAAAATACTAACAAATGTCATATTGGCGAGAATCACACCGTACGCAGAAGAAATACTGGGAGACTACCAATGCGGATTCCGTAGGAACCGGCCAATGAGCGACCAAAATGTTCACAGTAAGGCAACTGCTGGAAAAGCAGTGCGAATACGGAGAGACGGTTCACCAACTGTTCGTTGACTTTAAAAGTGTCTACGACTCAGTCGTAAGGCAAAAACTCTACCATATTGTAGTTGAGCTGGGAATCCCGAAAAAATATGCCGCCCTCATCCAAAACTGTAGGAACGAAAACAAAGGGCGAGTTAGAATAGAAAACCACCTCTCAGAACCATTTGAAATCCGCGACGGATTAAAACAGGGGGATGGACTCCAACATGTCTTTTTAATCTTGGGCTCGAGTATGTCATCAGAAAGGTACAAGATGACAACATGGCTGGATCATGCCTGAACGGGGTCACACAAGTGCTCCCATATGCGGATGACATCGCTGTTTTGGGCGATATTTAGAAACTGTAAGTAAAAACAGTGAAATCATTATGCAAGCGGCAGAAGAGGTGGGCCTAGAAATAAATGAAGACAAAACAAAATAGTTGATTACGGCTCTAGCAGGTGGACCTCAGGGAACACACATAAACGTCAGGGGCAAGGTAATTGAAAAAGTTAAAGAATTTAAATATTTGGGAACAATACTTACGGCTATTAACGAAATGTCGGAGGAAATTAACAAAAGACTGCATTCCAGCAACGCCAGTTGGCACGCAGTCAGTAAACTGCTGAAATCCAAACTGCTATCACGTAATATAAAGCTCCCGGTCTATAGATCCATAAAAATGCCGATTGTTCTATACGGATGCGAAACATGGGCTCTCGTAAAACGGGAAGAAAACAAATTCCGCGTATTCAGGAATAAAGTTTTAAGGCGTATCTTTGGCGGTAAATATGACGAGGAAGCAGAACTAGGGAGGAAATTCCACAACCACGAATTGGAAGAGCTATAGCGCAAACCTACAACAGTGAAAGTAATCAGGTCGCGAAGATTAAGATGGGCCGGACACGTGGCGCGAATGGGCAACGCTAGGACCGTGCGTAAAATTCTTGACGGTAGACCAACGGGGAAGAGACCGGTAGGACGGCCGCGACGGAGACGGGAGCACAGTGTTAAGTTTGACCTTGAGGAGATCGGATCGGACCGTCAAGTGTGGAAGGAGAGCGCACAGGACAGGAAACGATGGCGGAGTCGAGCCGGCGAGGTCATGAACTTCTGGGTTCCTATAGGCCGATTACTATTACTATTTATGTATAGGCTTCTATAGGGCAATAAATAGTAATAATATAATAATAACGTCCGTTGATAGTTTGAGATCGACTCTGTAGCGGTCCCGCCAAACCCCACGGTACACTTACCTTAAAACCCCCCACAATCATCACCCAAGACGCATAAGTCTTCGCCAATGCATTCGTATTCGGCACCAAAAAATTGCTGCACGCGTTAAAGAGATCAAATCTATGATCTTTAAGTCCCTCTAAAGAAAATTTACCTTCATGCATTCTCTTCGCATACCACTGCTCCTTAAGAATTTTTATTAGCTTACCAGGAATTCCCAATCAATTTCGGCATCTACGTCGCCAGTCAAATTCCCTTAGATAAATTCCGGTAAACAAAATAATTCGGTTTACATACATTGTAACCTTCATGACATGGATCATAAACATTGCGCCGTCTATTTTCCCAACTTCGCCAAGTAAATTTCTTTACGTACACATCGGCCGGCAACCTTTTTCTTCTAGCAATAAAATTCCCTAACTCGCACCATGTGCAAATCGAAGATTGCTGTTCCTACATTGGTTTCCTGCGATACCATAGACAATTCATATCGTTTGTGGTATCCGAATCACATTTTCTATTTAATGGGCGGCTGCTATTTATCTAGCCGACCCTCATTACCGAACTATGCATCAGGTCATATTTCCCTTGTCCTTTAATTCGCCGAATCTTTTCCCTCACGAACTAGATGCATAAGCAAATACAAATCCATTAACATCCGACGAGATGGGATTTGTTTGTGGGGTAGTTTTTACCTTACGTCTGCACGGACGTGGGTTCGTAGAAACACCCACGGATGGCTCACTGTTTATTGTCCACCGATCGAGCAGTGGCAAAACTTAGAAACGAAGATCGATGCGATACACTGAAATCCCCAGCGGAAAATAAACACACGGTAGTTTTTAGTTAGACTATTACACTTCTTTATTTATGGGAGATAGTTCGTTTGGGACTACCAATGAATTTTTTACATTGTTCGAACACTTATAATCACTATAACGATCTTTACTATTGCCATTTAAGTTGGTAAGGCCGACTTTCACTAAGAGTTATTATGGATAAGCGACTATCACACCGACAAAAAAAACCTCCGACACGTATAAAGCCTCTAAATGGCAACTAACTACGAAAACTCCATCCACGACAAGCGACTCGACGGAAAACGATTGTAATTGACAAGGTGACCGGTAGCGTGTGCACGTACTCCTCTGGCGATGAAATTTGACTGGTTATTGGATGTCTCTTTACAGACATCCAACGAAAACGAACCTAAAGGATTCGCCGCCAATGGCGAAGGTCCAAAACAAAAGGAAACAGGGAAAAAACTCATGTAGCAGATCGAATCCGCTGCTACATGTTGGGGCAAGATAAACTGCCGCCATACGCAAGGGATAGATTCTTTGATTGACGTGAGTCAATAAAACCCTTGTCGAAGGCAGGAATCTATTTCGGACAAATGAATCAAACATTGGGTATGGCCGTTGTTAGATCATCTAAAATAAACAAATTTCGGTCGTATGATTCGATGCATGTTATCTTAGGGATATGTTAATCCCGTTGAAGGTACTGTCAGGTGAAAGTATCCGCTTGAGTGTTTACTTTGTGTAAACTAAAATTGGTGGCCATAACCGATGCTGGTGATCGTTCCAAGAAACGGCAACGGATCATACAATCGGTCATGTTGAGATCCAAGCAAATATGCGCGCCTGAAAGGCCAATGTTTAATTTGATCTTCTCTACTTTAGGAAAGATAGATCGTAGACATGCCGTTGGAAATCTGGCTTGCAGATGTGCAAGCAACCCGAAATAATGCTAGGTCAATGAATGGGTACGAAGATAACACACGGAAAGATCAGCGTGTGTTGGTGGGTATGTGCCATCCATTGTTCGGTCGCGGAAGCTCGGTTGATGAATTGATGTCGTGGCAAGATGATAATCTTGCCATGAATTATGCTTTCAGGAATGACCGTGGGGAAGAGGTTTGGAAAAGCCCCCAACAAAGGTAAGCTGCCTAATATATATTTATGTCGGTTATCCTCGGGGATAACCGAATTAATTCCAGCGAATTGGTTGGCGGTTAATGCCGTAGCAAGGTTGTATAATCTTGCTGAAGATTCGACTTCAAGGTAAGTCGCATTGCTGGAAATGGTGGGGATCGAGCGATGCATGGCTCTTCGGGCCCTGAAAAGCCCCACACGTTTGTTTCAACAAACACACATCTCTTGGATGCCCATTATGTCCCGTGCTTGAGTTTCAGGTATGTTTTTATGGCCGAATCCTTGTAAAGAACCAAGTACACACACGTGTGTATCGTAACGATCTCCTCTAAGAGATCCGGTTATCACCACCGTAAAATTGAATACATTCACAATTTGTTCTAACAGCAATTTAATATCGGTGAGTCGTCTTCCATCCGTCAGTGCGAGCACATCCTTTTCTTGGTGTTATCATCCCCCGTAGGGTGTGCATCGGAGTCTGCACCCCTGCGGGACGAGCCCCTTGCGCGAGTCGAGCTTTAGTGTTTTTCCTTATCTTTATATGTGTTTAGTAAACCCACATTAATCCCGTATCAACCAAACTTTAAAAAGAACAATCAATAAACAACAAGTAACAATTAAATACTGAGTGTTTTATTTAACTCTTCTCCTGTGGTGCAGCTTCCCCTCGTGTTTTAATATTCTGGTTGAAGTTCCTGGGCGTTTTCCTTTGTACTTGTCACTTGTGCGTCCAGGGTTTCGATCTCTCGGCGGTGTAATCGTGTTTTCGGTTAATGACGGAACCGATGAACCTTCTAGTTCTGGTAGAGACGAAGTAGAACTCTGCGCTCCTGCTGGTGCCATGACTTCGCCACATACAACTCTATTTTTTTTACTTTAAATCGACAAATCGTGCAAATTACTCTGAAACTGTTGGCAACGTGTGCGGATTGGTTTGGTCTGTGCGCCGGCACGGACGCGGGATTCACTAAACTCCCACTACTTCACAACTGCGGTCCTCTCGAATTAACTACAACGGAGACGGTGTCCCAAGCGGAAAGAGAAGAGAAACACTTTGATTTTCTGATTGTATAATGTTCTTTGTTATTTATAATCGTCGAGGCTCACTTGTTCGTCTGAACAAGCTAAACACAAACTAGCACTCTTAACTGTCTTTATTCTAAATTGGATTTAACGTATGCGGCAATGTTACAGGATTGAATAACGTTTTTTATTAATAACCATCGAGGCTCCACTTGTTCGTCTGAACGAGCTAAACATAAACTAGCACTCTTAACTGTCTTTATTCTAAATTGGATTTATCGTATGTGGTAATGTTACAGGATTGAATAATGTTTTTTTATTAATAACCATCGAGGCTCCACTTGTTCGTCTGAACTAAACACAGGTTAGCACTCTTAACTGTCCTTGTTCTAGACTGAATTTAACGTATGTGGTAACGTTCCTTCACTCGGATACAATTGCTCTCGACTCCTGACTCGCGCTTCAACGATTGGCTTATAATCCGCTTGATGGATGAGTATCGACCCTTCTCGTGTTGGTAGTTCAATCTCGACCCCGCGTGCGTGCTCGCTGATGTCTATTCCTCGACTGACTAAAAAGGGGCAAGAATCCATTCATAGTGGGGTCATAGCTAACTAAGCTCACTGCCACCTACTACGAACATGAAGAAGGGTTGCTATGCGTGCATAGAGAATTTGTTTCAGGGAATTCCTGCCGTACAGGCTGAGTTAGATTCCTCGGTTGCTGTGTATACTGAGAAATCGGGTTCAGAGGCATAACCAAGTATGAGCATGGGTTGTCGGTTAGACAAAAGAACATGGGCGTTGATCGTTGCGATGGTTGTTTCGTGGAAGTGCAAGGCACCGTGCTGGTGACTTACCAGTAAGGAGAATTGGTATTGTTTCAATTGGTTTAGGTAGGATGGGAGACGGAATGGTTTTCGGGGAAAATAAATGATGCTTGGGTGCAAGCGAGGAAATGGTTTAAGTAGAATGGGAACTGAAATGGTTTTTTGGGAAGAGTAAATGCTGCTTGGTTGCAAGCGAAAAAAAAGTTTAAGTAGGAAGTGAGCCGGAGTGGTTTTCGGGGAAAACTAGATGCGGTTTGGTGTGAATGAGGCAGATGGTTTAAAATGTAATCTGTTGCAGGATTTGGGGTATATTCTGTTGTAAGTTCTAAAAAATGCATTCTATTACAGATTGGGAAATATATGCATTTGCAGACTGGGAGATGAATTCTTTCAAGTTTGGGAATGGATGCTGTTGCGGATTGGGAAGTGTATTCTTTGCAAGTTTGGGAATGGGGGAGTTGGGTTAAGGTGACGCGCTGTTAGCAGTCAAAATTGGTTGGAATTGTGGGTTGGTTCTCCATGTGATATAGAGAGCCGCCACAAACGCACCACACAATGCCCAGGACATCGAGGACATCAAGGATTCCCAGGTAAAAGCTACATCGAGGCAACATTGTGTCGATTCCCAGAGAGACGCCAATTACTCGATTCGACATTTGCCCCTGTCTCGTTTAAGTCGGCCTATCGCACCCCCCCCCCCCTTTTTTTTTAAATCATTGAATACAACACGAGCTCAAAAATCGCTTTGGTTTTCTTCGTTCTCTTGTAAAATAAGATTATAATAAGAAAGTCTCTAGTCTTCTTTAGAGTTGTTTTCCCCTCCACTCTTTTCTTCTATTCTTGTTTCAGGTATCCCAGAACGCTTGTCGCCAACAGTGCTAAGGGATGCTCTAAGCATATTCCTCTTCGCCTTCGTTTAGGCTTAGGTTTAGACCGGCGGTGGTAGCAGACGCCTCGCGAGGGAAGGAGATTGAACGGATACCACGGCTCATCGCACCGGAGCCATATGGTAGAATCGGTGTTAGAGCGTAAAGGGGAAGCGTTTTTCTTCAACATTTTTGGGTGCTGGCGGGTTTTCCTTCCCTTTCAGGTATCCTTGGCCAGCTGGCACAGGAAATTTAAATACAGTCCACTACGAACAACAAATTTGGTCCATTTGAGCCGGATCAACAGGTACATTTGGTGCTTCGAGCCGGATCAAAATTTACACGGTGAATTATGTTATGCAACGTATTTCGGCGAATTTCATATATATATCTTTATAGCGTTTTGTGATGAAGTGAAGAACACGATGCTAATCCACACTATGAAATGGTTCGAACCCGAGTACCAACGTAGCTGACTACGGCGGCGTGCATACCCGATTAAATTCGAAAACGACTTATTAAAAATAAATAAATAATTAATTAACACTAGAAAGACTGAAACTTAGTATATACCTATATTGCCCAAAAGCAGTCAAAATCACTGCTTTTGGGCAATATATGGATAACACACACATATATATATATATATATATATATATATATATATATATATATATATATATATATATATATATATATATATATATACCGGAAATGAAGGAGGGGGAGGTAAATACAATTATTAATAAACGCATTTATATGTTGTACATAAAGTCACAAAATTCTAAGAAATTGTGTCATTATATACATAATTGTTTTTCTAATTGAAATTAAAATGACTTTCTTCGGCAATCTAGTGTTAAAAGAGTAAAACATAATAGTGTCATCCGCGATAAACCAAAGCAACATTTTTTTTTTTAGAGTTTTACCTAATTATTTTATTTACTCAAAGCATTTCAACACCAATATCTCAGTACAATAATTTGGGATAGAGGTTTAACCTTTACACCCTAAGCCAGTAAAAGCTTGAACGAATTCTGTTATAGTCGGGTAGATTTTCAGTTGGGCCGACGGCTGCAACAGCAGGACAACGGTCATAAATGTACTTCATGCAAACATCTTTGATATTGGATACTGAAACTGAGTCAATTCGTGATTCTAGTTCATGAAGAGGTATACGTCGGTTATAGCACAACATTTGTCGTCCAATATCTTCACAAATCGGTGTAGTTCCATCGAGTTGTAGCAGTAAGTTGGTTTTCAAAAGATTTTTAGCTCTTTCTACTTCAGCTTCAGTGACCATTGTGCATAGGCGCATCCATTCTTGCGTGACATTATATGTCATGAGCTGAAGGAGTGGATTTGAGGAAAAAACTTCTAAAATAACTGTTTACTCACGTACTTCGCACTGTAATGGGTCACAAACCCAATAAATGCCCCATAGGCCGGTATCCTTGTAACACGTATTGAACGACTGGAAGCTATGACATAAATCTACAAGGAATCATATTAACCTTTTCCGCTTACATGTTGAGTTTGGAAACTTACTGGCCTCGGCACTACCCCGGGCTAACTTGGATGCGTTATTAGCGCCGCCACCCTGGGAGCGGTCCCAAGCGCCAATCAAAGTACTAGCGACCATCAATGGAATATTATCCTGATCGGTCCAACCACAGCTTTCTACAGCTATTGCTATGTGGGCCAATGGTAGTGAGTCATCACGGACACGTATTTCGGAACCAGTAAAACGGCAGGGAGATACGTGCGGTGGCTTGCCATCGAAAGTGTTTTCAATTTTGCCTAAATGTTTTTTCGCCAAACCAACAAGGTCCTGATGGTTAACTCCACCCGCTCCTGAAAGAACGATTCGAGAAGCTTTGTAATGGGTAGAAATATAGTTGGCCAAGTCTGCTTTTCCAATTGACCTACAAGCAATAGAAATGATTATTTGTTCATTTACTCATTTACAATCAAAATACTTGATGTTTTTTGTAGGTCCTAATATTGTCTGACCTAGTGGAGTTCCTTGATATGCAGTCGAATGCAAGTGATCGAAAACAACTTCTTGCAAATTGCTTTCAACCTCTTGCATTTCACGTAAAATCACGGAGCGCTCACGTTCAATTTCCGATTCGCCCAGTTTTGAATTCTGAATGATGTCGGCCAGAATTTCTACTGCTTGAGGTACATCCTTTGCCAAGCACTTCGCGTAAAATACTGTTTGTTCCCTGGACGTGTAAGCATTCAAGTGAGCGCCCATATTTTCCACTTCCAATTCGAGATCGGTTTGTGAACGCTTCGCAGTGCCCTGGAAATTCAATTCATAATTTATACATTTAAATGAGGGAATTCATTTATGTTCCTCACCTTGAATGCCATATGTTCAAGAAAATGGGCTACACCATTGTTTTGCTCCGTTTCAGATCGAGAGCCTGCATCAATCCAAAGCCCAACAGTGGCTGTCTGAGCTCCAGAATCTTCGCTGGCTACACGGAGACCATTATCCAGGGTGGTGCACCGAGTAGCAGGTAAATTGACTAAAGTCTTCTTCAATTCAACTGCCGCTCGGCTAGAACTCATTCGCTGTGAAGAGAACACATAACCTTAAATGGATGTTTAAACTTAAATTTACGTATTTTTGATATTAAAATTTGAGAAGACACTCTAATGTAGTTGATCAAATTTATTCATCATTAGATTTGCTTTAATATATGCGAATTGGTTCAACTTTTACAAAATTACGTAATCCAGAACGCGACGAAACTGTTCCATTGATAATTTTTCACCATTTCCTCACCTGAATCGCATTACTGCCTTTCGCGAATTGTCGTAGTTTTTGAGGTAAATTGATTACGCGTAACGCCATGTGTTCGTCGCTTCTATTAACGATCTAATATAGAAAAAAAATATTAAGGATCAGAGAACACACTCGTTGATAGGCAAGTAAAATTTTCAAGCGAATCAATCAATTGATGTAGAGATCCAATAAGAAGTGAAATGTCGCTGTCAAAGTTTTGACAGTTGAATTATGGGAAATATTGGGAACAAAAAATTGTCTCTGAGGAACATTAGACAAAGGGAAAGGGATTTTATTTTGAATTTATGATTTCAGTTTTCAATTAAATGATAAATGATAAATGAATAAAAAAAACAAAAACAAATTAAGACGTTGGGGTAGATTTTTACTTTCATTTGTATTGATAATAGTATAGTGTTCGGTGAACTAAATTTTCGATTACCCGATTGCTATATGATTTTATGTACTGTACATTTTTTTTATATTGTACATATCCGAAAGAGACTAGTAGAATTAATAAGACACAGTGCGGATATAAAAACAGCCGTTATCTGATTACGAACTAACTTAAATAATTTTTCAATTCGGTGTAAGTGAAATTTCTTGAGCTTAACATAACTAAAGGCCCGATTAGTACTTATTCCTGCTATTGTTGTCGCATCATGTCCGGCTTTTAATTTGCAATTATCCATTTCCTTAGTTCTTATATATAACAACGTATGTGTTACTCCTGACGGGCAACAAATATAGCACTATGAGGAGGTCTAGTGGGGTTACACCACATTTTTTAGCTTAGAGTAAGCTTACAAACATTCTTAGATCTAACTTATGAACTAACTTAACTATGTTGGGGAGTGATAGGTCTGGAGATGAAACGAAGTTAGAGGGAGGCATTCAGAAGGCCGTGTTTAAGAGTGTAGGTGCTAATATTGAAGTCAAAGATGGATGACTGGGAGTTAACACCACGTAGAATTCGGGAGATGAGTTCGCTGGAGTCGTAAGCGGCATGGTGTCGGGGTATGTAGAACGCGCGCGGATTACGTATGTTGTGTGAGTTTGTTTCGAAAAAAGTTGAGTAAGATTGGAACAGTCGATGGAGCCAGAGAGAAATTGGTGAAGGAATAGAATATCGGACAGGATTCTGCGCTCTTCCAAGGTTTTCAGGTTAATTAATTTGAGTCGGTTGGTGTAAGGAGGGAGGTTCAGAGGGTTGTCCCATCCTAATCTAGGGAGAGCGAAACGTAAGAATCGTAGTTGAATGCTCTCGATTCTGCGAATGTGTATCTGCTGATAGGAGGACCATACCCTACTAGTATATTCGAGCAGTGGGCGGACAAATGGAATGTAGAGGGATCGGATGACATAGTGACATAGCGGTTGGAGAACTCTTTAGACCACCGCTTTACAAACCCAAGGGTTGAGTTGGCCATAAGAATCATCTCGTCAATATATGAAAGGAAATTAAGTTCTTTATGACATAAAATACCAAGGTCGCGGATCAATTGGACGATGGTGAGAGTTTGGCTATGAATAGTGTAGATACAGCGAAAGGAAGACACGCATTTTCGTGCGAGGTTATGGACTGATATTTAGCAATATTAAGCTCTAAGCAGTTTTTGCAACACCAAACCGAGAAAATGTCAAGATCTGCTTGAAGTAATGCAGAGTCAAGTGGTGCGTTATAGTCGTATAGAATATTCTGACATCAACATAAAGAGACACAGGAGTTCTTGATGAATCTATCGATGTCATTTGTAGTTAGAATGAAAAGTAGGGGACCTAGGTGACTGCCTTTGGAGCCCACGGGGGTAGCCAGAAAGGGATTAGATGTCGCGGATCTGAAACGAACAGTGTAGAGTTGATCTGCCAATAAGTAGGACGACATATATTTTAACAGAATAGATTCAAAACCGAGGGTGGACATTATAAAAAGTATAAGTTTAAGAAAAATTTTGTCGAAGGCCTTGCTAAGATCGGTTATAACCATGTCGGTGGTAGTAGTTATCGATGGTTGTCAGCCTATGTAGTACATACATACAGGGTTCCCCACATTTTATGTCCTTATGTAAATATTGAATAACTTCTAAAAAACAGTCGATTTTCACAGTATTAAGTGAGACGCGATCGTGTATCCATGGCTACTAATAAAGTCTATTTACGTCCCTCCAATGCGTGTATCTCTGAACGAAATAAGTACTAAATTAAAAGCTGAATAAAAATTCATTGACCCTAAGAGATATTGTGTAAATAGTAACTCTCTAATTTATGTACGGCTTGTTTGCATATTAAACGAAACCCACTCCGCCGACGACGTCAATACAAATACCCGACACAGAAGATGCATATCAAATTAGCATAAAATTGCAAAACTGTATTCATATAATTAATCCAATTCATAAACAAGAACGAAGCCACGAAATAGAAAAACAGTGACGTGACGTGTGTGACAATTAAAACAAAGTGCAACAACAACAAACAAACAAAACAAATGCTAAAAGAGAAAAAAAAAACGTGCTCACAAAATCACTTCAGTGAGGTGCAAAAACAACGTCAGACAATTAAATTATATTACCTCAGTCGTAAAAGTGAAAATTAAAATACACAATATATTGCTAGTTAAGCAAAGAGTTTTCAAAGCATCATTTGGCGCGAGTGCAAGATTACTGACTATTAGCCGACGATACCCGAGTTCGAGTCGGCGTACGGAAGAAAACGACTTCGTGGTTCGTATTGCGGTCGCCTTTGTTTTTTTTAAATGAAAACAAACTGGAAAGAACCAGCATGAACACGGAGGAAGACAAAAACGTGACAAACAAACGAAAAGGTACACCGAAAATCTCCATTGTGACGCGAAGTAAAACCGCGAAATTAACAATGGAGAAAAAAGGTCAGCAAATGGAGGAGGACAGAGAGCGCCCCTCCCCCTACAATTTTAATATGTATGGGGCAAACAATTCGTTGGCTTCTCTTGCATCCTCAGAGTCTGAGGATGAAGAGGAGGAAATTACTGAATTGGAGGCGAAACTTGCGATGGCAAGAGCCCGTCTAGAAGAGAGACGCCGAAAGAAAAAAATAGCGGCACTCGAAAAAGGAAAAGACACCGAACAACAACAAAAGCCGAAGCCAAAAGTCGGCCAACAACAACATCAACAGCAACAATCAACACAAAATCGACCACAGCAAGCAACACAACAGCGGCAAAGCAACAATAACAACCAAAAAATAAAGATGCCACCAATCAACACTATAGATATTGAGTGTAAGGAATTGGTAAGTCTTTGTAAGCTAGCTATAGGAAACAATTTTGTAGTTAAAAGACTGGCTGGTAATAGGCATGCCATTCAAACCTATGCGGTGGCAGACCACGATAAAATTAAAGAGGTCTTAAAAAGGGCCACCGCGGAATTCTACTCGTTCACGCCGAAGCAAACAAAGAGGGTAACGGTTCTATTAAAGGGTGTCGACCCTGAGGTGGAACCGGAGGCTCTGCTCGAGATGCTTCAAAAGTTGAGGCACGACGATCTCGAGTTTATCTCCGTAAAACCGTTCACCACAACCAAGGCAAGAAGGGAAAACCGCAAGCTACCCTTCTTTTTGGTTCAACTAATGCCCAGCAGCAGAATTGGTGGTCTAAGAAAGATTACAGTCTTGGATCTTCAAAGTGTCACATGGGACAAGTTAAAAAAAGGCAGAGGCGTCCTGCAATGTGTCCAATCTTTATTAGAAAAGGGATTCCTCATAAAGTTATATATAGTGGAGAAGTGCGCAGGTTCGGGGTGCTGGAAGCCTGTATCGTACGCATACCTCTTCAGCAAGGAAGGGGTTTGTATGCGATTGCGGTCTACGCACCGGAGGAGCACCAACATAATCTATTTAAAGCAGAGCTCGAGACTCTCTTCCGATGCTTACAATTGCACCTGGGCAAAAATTACTTTATTCTAGGGGGAGATATGAACGCCAAGCATAGAAATTGGGGAAATTATATATCTAATGCCAGAGGAAATCAGTTGGCTGGCTGGTTAGATCAGTTTCATATTGAATATAGAACTGACCTGCTAGCTACCGAATATCCATCGTTCCCTAGAGGTAGATCGTTCTTAGATATCTTGCTAATCGACTCACGACTGAGATTACTTAACACCAATAGACGAAACACAAACTGCTTACGGACAATTGAATACGATAGTGACCACTGTGCATTCACGGCAGTAATAGAGCTTCCGAACGAGCTTGCAGATCTGGAGGAATTCGTGATCCCGCAACCCTATAACTACGGGGCAATGCGATGGCCGCGGTTCACCAGATCATTAACAAGAGAACTTTGTTCGAATGACTTTAATCTGCCAGTAAACAGAAACCTGACTAATGTCGAAATCGGCAAATACATTCAACAAATGGACGAAACCGTAAAACGAACAATGGACAAAACAATTCTCAAAACAACAGTTACAGATCACTCTAACATGTACAGAAACGCAACAATAAACGCACTCCACAGGCAAAAGAGCAGACTGCTATCGAAATTAAAACAATTACACAGACAGTTTACAGACAGACAAGACCAGGAGATAATATCACTGAAATCCCGATTAAAAAACCTCCAACAATTACTTAAAGCTAATTATAGATTAGCAACAAATTTGTATTGGAACAACAGAATTCGAGCTACAAAAACGAATAACCCGAATATGTTCCCACAAATAAATAAAATATTCAGGAGAAATAATCAAAATGAGATCCAGTGTCTCCAAATCCCACGTACTCGGGTAAACAAGCAGCTGCTAACCAACATTGGCATAGATGCAGAGAACGCTATCCTCAATAGTGAGCTCTTCGTGATCGAAGATCCTTTGAAAAAGGTGAACGCTTTGGGAACTGTCTTTCAGGAAATGTACAAGGTGAATGAAAGCATTCACCGAAATCACGACCTGGAGGACAGAGTTCTACTCAATCACCTGCACCTCCGGAATGAAATTTCACTTTGGCAATCGGAGAATCCGGGTTTTACCGAATTCAGTGAAGATAATCTGTCAATTGACATTAATGCCAATGGTGTAGTGGCTAATAGCCTTCTAATAACAAGGGAAGGAATCCAGAGTATCTTCGACTCATTAAGAAGCAAAAAGTCAGTGGGAATAGATGGAGTACCTAACACCGTACTCAAGAACCTGGCCCCAATGGCAATAGATATATACACGGTCCTGTTTAACAACGCGTTGAATAATGCATATTATCCCGCGCGTTGGAAAACGGCTATCATTCAGCCCATCGCAAAAAAGGGCAAAGACTGCACAAACCCAATGAACATGCGTTCGATAAGTTTACTCCCAAGCATCAGTAAAGTATTTGAAAAAACCATTAACAAAGCTCTGGTAAAATGGGTAGACGACAACAGCATTATTCCAAATAACCAGTTTGGCTTTAAGGCGGGTCATGAAATCACACATGCCGCAGCTAAACTGGTCCCCGACATACAATGGAATAAATGTAGGAACCAATGCACAGGGGCCTGTCTGATCGACTTGGAGAAAGCCTTTGATACCGTCTGGATCGAAGGGTTGTATTACAAACTGGTCAGACATGGCATACATAAGCCTTTGCTATATGTACTTTACGATATGTTAAAGGACAGGAGGTTCGTCATCAAAAGTGGTAATGTGACCTCTAATAAAACGTATAATATCAAGAATGGCTTGCAACAGGGCGCGGTACTCTCTCCGATTCTTTTTAACATTTACATTAGCAACTTATTAGAAGCACTTCCGCAGGCGATTGCGTACGCAGACGATCTCATAATTTACAGAACAGCTCCGAAAGTTGCGATCATAAATAGGTTAATACAGCGAGACTTCAACAAAGTGCAGCGCTATTGCAATGACTGGAAACTTAAGATAAACTTCCAGAAATGTGAAGCCATCCTATTTAGAACTCCATTATATAAAGCCACGTACGACACAAGGAAAAACTGGCGAAAGCTAGTTATCGTGGGAGCGCATGGAGTTAAACTGGAAACCAAGAGTTTAGTTAAATACCTGGGCATCTGGCTAGACCAATATCTGTATTTCAACAGACATGTAGAGGCTGCTTTGCTCAAAGCGAGGAAAACTTTTGCTATGACAAGGAGGCTATTTCACAGTAGCCAACTTGACAGCAAGGTAAAAGTCATATGCTACGTGACGCTAATCAGGCCAATGCTCATATATGGTTGCCCAGTATGGTTCAACATAGGTCCAAATTTGATGGAAAAGATTCGGGTGTTCGAACGAAAGTGTCTCAGAAGTTGTCTCAGATTATATCGGACACCGGAATCGGACTATAAAAAGTATTACTCAAATGAGACTTTATATAATGAAGCGTACATAAATAGGGTGGATAATTTTACGATTAAATTAATCAGAGGAGATATTGCGAGAGCAATAAGCTCGTCCGATGACCTAATTTTCGGGGCCTATTATCCAAACAACTTGTACTATGAGAGCGTGCGTCGCAACGGCTTTGTTCCACCAGAGGCGTTCCTTGACTTGGATATGAAAGGGCTTATACAGGATAGATCCGGAATTCCGCTGATCTATCATGTAAGTAGATCATCTGTAGATGGGCGATTGTGCTACGACCGGGAAGTAACGCGCACCGAAGAAGAGCTCCTGCGCTTCAGTAGGGCTATCTCCCACAGAGACCGGGACGATAGTATTAGACAGCGTCAACAGTTCTGGTGGTTGAATGACTTAGGTTTTCTAGAATTAGGGTAGTATAAGATTTAAGTTAAGTTAGGTTAAGTGCTTTTACATTAAAAAAAAAAAAAAGTAGGTAAGTTAAGTAAGTTAAATTTTAAGAAAAAAAAAACAAAAAAAAATTGACAACGTTTTTCAAATTTGTCTTTGTATTTCAACTAATTATCAGTACTGCCACAAAGTTCTGTCGCCGAAAGGCAAATTATACAAATGTTAAGTAATGTTTAGCTTAGAGCGTCTGCGAAGGACCAGTAAGTTAATATAAGATAATTAAGCTAGAATTTAAGCATTTTTTGTCTAGCCTTTAATTTAGAAATTAAGAATATAAAAAGAAAAATAAAAAAATGTTTTAAAAATGAAGTTATCGATGGTTGAGACTGCTAGGGGACTGAGTCAAACTTAAGAATTTATGGCGTTGGTTATAAAGATAAAGTCTAGCTGCCTGCCCATGAAATTTAAAACGTTGTTAACTTGACAGAGACTAGATTCAGCTGCCCGATCAATGAATAGATATTCCTTTTTAGAATCGGGATCGGAAATGTAGAAAGAATGATTGTCGGAAAGTGTCCTTTTTAACTGTGGCAAGTTAAAATTGTAAAATATGATGATCTCATCCTGACCATCACTCAGATCAATTATGTGGTCAATTGTGTTGACAGCGAGTTCGTATGCTTCGATAGACTGGGAAAGCGAGATGTAGTAACAAATAATATAAATTGATTTGCAGGGCAGTAACGGACAAACTCTCGAACAGTAAAGACGCAAATTGTAACCGTCTTATATTGTGCAGTGAAAGAAGTGTGAACACAAAACCGCGTGGGAGTATTTTATTACGGTACTGTGCGAGTTGTGAAGCACAGTTTTTGTTAGTGAATTGTAAATTAACCGATTCCCCCCACAGCAAAAGTAAAAGCAAAATAAATAAAAAATGGCCTTGGGGCCTACGCAGCACACCGGCAACGGATTCGGCGTGTTGCAGGAAGCGTCCTTGAGTGACGTTACCGTCAACAACAAAAAAAAAAAAAACGACAGGCAGTTAGTCATATTAAAACCAACTTCTCGAATTACCAACAAAGACAAGTGAAAAAAACCCGAAATTTATACAAATTCTTCCGAATGACGCGACAAAACTGGCCGTAGTGAACGTATTTGTATTTAAAAGAGCCATAGACTCAATTAGTACACTGTATGAAAAAGTGTCAATGCTAAGAGACGGTTCAATTCTTTTACCAGTGAAGAATGAACAAATAGCTTTACGTTTCATAAATACCAAACGGTTCGTTCAACTATGTCCGGTAACAATAAAGTTACATCCGAAATTAAACCTCTCGAAAGGTATAGTTTACGCACCATACCTAATTAATGTTCCGGAAGAATACATCGTCCAAGAAATGAAATCCCAAAGTGTGGTAAATGTCCATAAATTTAAAAAATCGCAAAATGGCGAAATCAGAGCTTCCGGACTAATGTTGTTTTCATTTGACCCCTTCAATCCACCGAGTAACATAGAAATCGGATGGTACAAAGCCAAAGTAAACGCGTACATCCCAAGACCAATGCGCTGCCGCCAATGCCAACTACTCGGACATACAGCCAAACGGTGCAAACGGAACCCAGTGTGCAACAACTGCAACCTTCCTCCACACCCCGACTCAGAATGCGCCCGAATTCCCTGTATCAACTGTCAAGGCCCTCACACCGCTTCATCATAATCATGCCCCCAATACATAGTAAACCAGGCCATTCTTGAAATACAGACGAGAAATAAAACTCCACTATCCGAAGCAAAACGGATATATAGGGAACGAAATCCCACGCAATCAAACAACCCAAAGGAACTTTATGCCACACTCCTCGAAACAACAGCTACACAAATAACATCACCAATAAAAAAAACTACAAAACACAACCCAACCAAAACTGCACTCCATTACAAACTGACTTCTACATCTACAGAATACTGGAAAGCCATACAAAACCAATCATCTCTAATCATAAATCCACAACAACTAACCGTAACTACGAACCTATACCACCATTAAAGAAATATTCAACTCCCCAATCCCTCATAATAACCACATATCACCTTAACATTCTCAACGAAAGCACAGTCTCTGTGTCTCGAGAAAATCCCAACTCGGGCCGAAGCAGACAGAGCTTCGACTTGAATGGATCAACGCTCGAGACACGGAGACTGAACCCTTTCAACGACAAAATTCCCAACAGCAGCAGTTTTAATATACACAATAACATTCATGCCAACAAACTCACAATACTACAGTGGAATCTGTTGCCAGCTCCATGTTGGCAAGAAGTATGGAGTGGCGAGTTTTGGACACCTACACCCATAGTGCCCACCAAGCCGTGATGTACGAAATCTTACTGTACAGGGGATTCATCACTGTTAAATTGGCGAAGAAAGCCCAAAAAAATGGGTGGAAAGAGAAGGACCTCGATGCGGAAAAGCTCGATTATATACTGGAAGACCAAATCGCACAGTTTGACGCATAGGCCGATGCGAACAGACGGGCCGGAAAAGTCATGAAGTGGCTAACTACCGCATGTGATGCTTCTATGCCACGAAAAAGACAACCAGCAGGGGCTATCAAACCAGTGTATTGGTGGAACTCAGAAATCGCCCATGTGCGATCGGAGTGCAACAAGTTAAGGCGCTTGCAACAAAGAGCAAGAAACCGTAACACCTACCCACAGTTGCATGTGGAATTCGTTAACAGACGGAAAGAGTTGAGGAATGTGATCCGCAAAAGTAAATATGACGCGTTCTGCTCCCTAAGGGATGAATTAAATAACAACCCATGGGGCAGCGCTTACAGGATAGTTATGAAAAGACTGCAGATCAACAGTAGTCAAATGCAAAAAAAGGAAAAGTGACATGGCCAGAATCGTTGCTATCCTCTTCCCGCAGTGTCATGAGGTATTGAGAGTGCAAGAGCAGTGGAGGATCACTGAAGGAGAGATACCTCCCGTGACCACCGAAGAGGTACTCTTGGCTGCAAGGGTTATCAAAAAAAAAAAACAAGACCCCGGGACTGGATGGTATCCCTAACGCTGTACTGAAGACTGCTCTAACAAAAAAAGCCGGAAGTCTTCAGCAGTCTCTTCATACCCTGCTTTCAAACAGGACAATTTCCTAAACGATGGAAAAAACAGCGGCTTGTGCTTATACCAAAAGGTGTCAAGAATCCAGAAGAGCCGTCGTCTTATCGCCCGTTGTGCGTGCTGGACACAACAGGAAAACTGCGTGGGCGAGTAATTGCCACTCGCCTGGAAGAATTCACTGAGGGAACATCAGGGCTCTCTGAATCGCAGTGTGGGTTCCGGGAAGGTAGATCAACCGGAAAGGCACTATCTGTGGTGTGCGACATCGCTCGCAATGCGATAGCTGGAGCACGATGGCTAGGTGGTACCAAAAAATATTGCGCGGTGGTGACGCTTGATGTTAAAAATGCTTTTAACTCGGTGAATTGGAATCGGATTCTAGAAGCGTTGGGCGATCTATAAGTTTCCCCCTACTTGATGCGTATATTAGTAAACTTTCTCTCGGATAGAAGACTGCTCTATGACACAGATCCTCAGGGATCTGTATTGGGGCCGCTGTTATGGAATATCATGTATGTTGGTGTGCTCAGGGTCAATGTACCAGAAGGGGTTGGAATCATTGGGTACGCAGATGATTTGGCAATAGTAATCGTTGCTAAACATCTAGATGACCTGGAGAATATTTGCTCCCAAGCAATCCAGAACATTAAATGCTGGCTGGATATGGCCGGACTGAAACGACCTGGACATAAGACGGAGGCAGTTTTAATAAGCAGCCGCAAGAAATTTGAGCACCTTGATTTGGAAATGGAAGGACAAATAATCAGATCCAGTCCCTATATTAAATATCTTGGTGTTATACTCGACAGCAGGTTGAGCTTCAAGGAACACATGAGGAAAACAAGTGAAAAAACGGCAAGAATATGCAAAGTCATGGCGAGACTGCTACCCAATGTTGGAGGACCCGGCCCCACATAAGGAAACTCATAACCAGTGTCAACACCTCCACTATAATGTATGCAGCTCATATATGGGCAGGAGCCGCACAGTATAAGTCGTACATGAAGGAAGTGAACTCAGCGCATAGACTGGCATCGCTAAGAGTATGCTGTGCATTTCGAACGGTATCCGAAGATGCCAAAAATATTTTGGCCGGGAGGACACCACTTGACATTGCAGCTAAAAAAAACGCTGCATTGCATAAGATCTCCCAAGAGAATCGTCCGAGAATGCGGCCACAGTTAGAGCTCTCAAGCCTAAGAGAATGGCAACGAAGATGAGATTCTTCCACCAAAGGAAGATGGACCCATACCATGATACCTGATATAGAAACATGGGTGTAAAGAAAACATGGCGAGCTGAATTACAACTTCACTCAGCTGATATCAGGACATGGATGCTCTCCACAAGGCTTGCACAAGTATAAGTATGCCAATCATCCATACTGCTTGTACTGCGAAGGCAAAATAGAAAGTAGGGAATACGTACTCACAGAGTGCTTGAGACTCGAGAACGCCCGAACGATTTGGGAGAAACATATGGAACGTACAGTTACAGACAGAAGTAATAGAATACATGCTAAATTGCAAACAAGCATGGTCCGTAGCAAGTGATATTTTGTGACATGATGCAGCAGTTGCGACGCGACGAGCGCAGTAACAGGTAAACTCCGTCCCGCCACGAGATGGAATATCTAAAAGAAACTTCCGCGGGAATCAACGGGAATATGTGCCTGGCGGCAGGTGGTTTTAGTCGTTAAAAATCCGACATGGCTCTGGATCGGTCTAGAGGTATCTTTTGAAGATTTCCAAAACCAAAAAAAAAAAAAAACAGTGGAATCTGAACAGACTCAAAAACAATATGCACGAGTTCCAAATAATCATCAAAGATCTGAAACCATCCATCATACAATCTTAGATGACCTTGTGGCGGTTCTGCCAAACTCCACTGTCTACTTACCCGAAGAACTCCCTTAACTACAACCCAACCGTCATAGTTTTCTGCTCATGTATTCGCATTAGCACCTGTAAATGCTTCACGAATTTAGTTCATCACAAGTATTTAGCTAAAAGCTCCTGGAAGAGAAGTCTTACCTTCATTCATTAATTCGAATTCAAAATTCCCTATAAGAATTCTGTTCCAAATTTCATTAATCCCAAGCCCAATTCGCCACCTTCGGTTGCCAGGCAACTCTCAATCTTACATACGCATTTTCCCTAGTCGAATTCCTGAAAACAAAACAATTTGGTTTACAGATAATGGAACCATCATAACAGGGATCATAAACATTGCGTCGCCTATTCCCAGCCTCACCAAGTGTATAATAAATTCCTTTACATACACATTGGCTGGCGACCTATACCCAAGGGACAAAAGCAAATATACGCATCTCGCGTCTTAAACCATAAATTAAATCCTATAGCATAGGCAAATGGAAATAGGTATGGTATACTTACCCTTGGCAGCGATACCATAAACGCCCATTCCCTGGAAATAAGCTAGAAACCCAATTAGCACCCAACGAGATTCGGCCTGTTTACTTAGCCGAACTCACATCTCATTGATGCACATTATTCCCTTTTCTTTGTTTTCAGAATTTCCTTAGCCAGGGAATTAATATCGCTAATTCGTTTTCTATCACCCGACCGCCACGGTCGTTTCCGCTCCCGCTCTCCGGTGTGCACGGGAACACGAATATAGTCGAGTAAGCGAGCGATTAACTAAAACTTTGTGGGTTGATGGTAGAACTCGCACCCATGCCGGCGCCACGACCATCTACCCCACAACCTGTCCCACTATCCAAAACACTCAACAAATCAGTTAATCTGTCAAAAACTTTTCAAGGATACCATCGACAAACATCAAACCTGGAACCTGTTTTTCACAGACGGTTCCAAAAACGAATCAAATGTGTCATTTGCTATAGTCAACAATAGCAAAAAAAAAAAATAATCAGAACGGGATCACTTCTCACCTTTTGTTCCATCCTATCAGCGGAGGCAACGGCAATTCTGAAGGTAACAAAAGTGGTTCAGAAAATCCCAACGATTATCTGTACTGATAGCCTTTCAACTCTATAAGCAATTACCAACGTAAACTCCACCAGTGCTGTCATTCGTCAAATCCAAGATAACATTATTAAAAAAGCCAATAAAATAAAGCTACTTTGGATCCCCGGGCATTGTAACATTAGTGGAAATGAAGCAGCCGATGCGGCTGCAAAACTAGGGACAAAGTCTATGGCTCCAACAAAACGGACCCCCCCCCCCCCCCCCCCTGACTGATACATTATTAAGCATAGATGAAGTGGATATAGCATTAAGTGACGAATCAAGACTGTCTTGGATGGCAAAGAGCACACCACGACATGATTCTGCACTACTTCATAGGTCGGTTAGAGTCGTCGTCCCGGTAGACGTTAAATGTGGGAAGGAATAATTCCAGGTTATTAATGCTGGATATTAAATTAGTTTCAGTTAGCGTGTATATGTCGAAACATAGAGCGTGGAATTTTTGTAGAACGGAATGAGTTTGTGAACGAAGACCTCTTACATTTTGATAGTAGAAGGTGAGCGGAGTATTGCGATGAGTTATTGGGGAGAGTGGGGTATTTTAAATTTGAGGAACGAAAAAACGTGTCACGGACAGTGGATCACTTTGCTCCCTTGGAGATGTGTAATTCTTTTAGAGCGAACATAGTTCCCGAACGCGGTAAAGTCATTCGACACATTTTGATAAGAAAAATTGACGTTTTTGTGAAATTTTATGAACAGATTTAGGAGGATGGGGACGTCGGTATGTAAACCCTCTTGTTGAGTAGAGACAACGACACTAGTTTTAGTTTTACCTTCAAAGCAGACAGAATCCGGCTTGTCACGAACATACGCTAGAAAGATACGGATGTTGTCATATGTGTTTCTATCTCTAAGTTTGGAGAGCTTGCAACGACATTCGGTGTATTGTGATGTAAGCTCAGTGATCTTTACTGAAAGAGGTGTGGGGGTTTCTCTATTTTACATGAGACCCAACCCACAATCTCAACCAAAATTTCCAGCTAATTTCGACGGCTTTCAGCGCGTCATACCTACCCATTTCCTTTATATGTATTCCCCTGTAAAACATGTCAAACGGGCGTATAGCTGAACTCATTATCCTTTGCAGATAATGCATAATGGAGTTTAGCTACATTCTTGTCATACGGCAACTCCATTCTTGCTAACCATGAGTTCCCCATCGGAAATCTCATAATGTCGGTTAGCAACAACAAGTCTTAACGAACCACGTTGTTGCATCATAGCAAAATCGCTGGGGTTATTTCAGCGTCTTAGAGTCTGGTTCTCACGCGGATTACTTCCCAAGCATCAGCGGCGTCCTATCGACTTTCCCTCAGATCACCCATTCGCTTGGGATCAATGATTTCTTTTTGCAGGGGAGTAACATCAGCTAGGTTTCCCTCTCATTCGTATTTCTTTCCACGGTTCAATGTGGTCCGACTACACTATAGCCGTACCACTGGGTCACCAGGTCATGTCAGTACCTGCATCTGATACCAACACACACAACCAAGGCTACCACGAGATCACAGCACATCATGTTTTCTGTTGTCTCAGTCTTCATGTCCGTCAATTACCCTATTAACAAAAGTTACTCACGCTTTGACGGGCGTGGGGTTGAGAGAGCAGAGGCGTGGTCTCTTTTGGTTGTCCTGTGTGTGGAATGAAATATGAATTTCAACCCTAATTCACACCAGTCGCTATTCAACCACCATCGCGCGCAGTTACGCTGCCGCTATAACTCGCTATTCAATCTCCACAGTGCCAAGTCACGCCGCTAGGGTCAAGAAAGTAATTTATTAAAGAGTCGAATATTAACCACCGAGGTGTATACAAATACGTCGGATCAGTGCGAGTATACGATTGAGTTTTAATTTACCGAAATTGGTTACGAAAATATTTGACGTTGGTGTTTGACAAAAAAGTCCGCGACAATTTGGAAAATTAAGCCATTGTAAACAATCAAAAAAATAATAATAGTGATTAATAAAAAAACTATAAAATCTAAATCAAATTAAAATTAATTCCAATCAGTACCAGTTTGTGTGTTTTTTATTCCTTCATTCTCGTCTGCGTCGAAACATCGTTGGGGATTTAAGGAATTCGTGTCGTGCCAGACACCAACTTATACCCCCACAGAGGTACAAGATCTCAACAATGGATTTTCAATCAATTATCTCAGATTTTAATTTCCCTTTCTTCTCTCCTCTATTCTATCTGTTACATTCCCACTTACTCAATCTTTCCCATTATGCCTTGTGGCAACTCAACCTGTGGGGTTAGTGACGATAATGCTGACTTTGTCAACTGTAATGGCATCTGCGGCAAATCCTTTCACGCCTCCTGTGTGGGTCTCAATAAGCGAAACACACACTTTGTAAAGGAATTCCCTGACAATCTTCTTTTTTTTTGCGACGAATGTCTTAATATTTCGCTATCCCACATCCTCCTAGCTATTAAATGCCTCAGCGACGCGAACGAGAGTTCTCACAACTCCAACCTCAAAGAAATCACCAAAAGGATCTTACATCTTGAGAGTAGTCTTAAGTGCATTGATGACGTTGGCTCCCTCCACCAAGCGTCTCTAACCGACATCAAGACCCTCATTGGTGACAGCAATAAATTGGTCGTTGGCCAGTTGACCCATGGGATAAACGACTCCCTCAACTCACTCACACAAGATCTGAACGACAACATCCGCTTGAACCTCGACAGGTGCCTTCAGTCGACTTCCAAACGACCGCCCGTTCCGCATACTAACCCCCTTTATGAGAACATTCTCTCTAGGCTTAACTGCCTTTCTGAAGGACTTGCCCTACTGCGTTCCTCCTCTCTACACCCCCCTACCATCCCCGAACCCGACCCCATACTCGACGTTATCCTACAAAAACTCGATACTATCCTTGGCGAGCTTGCGGTTTCCCGATCCACCCTAGGCCAGCTCGACGGCGCCCTCTCATCCTTACAACTTAAATTCACTAACCCACCCCCCTCACCGCGATGTGAGTTGTCTTTGTTTGAAGAACTCAATAACGCAACCGCATCCCCCTGCCTACCTACCTCACCTCAGTCACCAGCACCCCCTCCTCCGTTTTCTGTGGCGGTACAGGATGTCTACCCGCCAATTGTTCACTTTGGTACTTCTTGGACCCGCGAAGAATGGATGGCCCGTATTAATAAACTTAACCGTTCTAATACCCCAACAACCTCTTATCTGCTAAAGGGCGCCCCCAAAACCGCGAGCTCCGAATGGATTTCGGAATACTTTCGTAAAAAGTTCAAGATATCCATAACAGAATGCACCGTGCTTCCTCCCTCCGATTTTGGGTCAAGTTTCCGCGTCTCTCTTCCCTCCAGGTTCGACTGGATTTTCCACCCGAACAAAAATGGGTGCTGCAGGATTGGTAGGCTGTCGTTGAGAAACTGCAACCCCATCCCAGCAACCAAACTCCACCCCACCCCCACCCACCCCAATCTCTCAGTATACAGTCCCAACCGACGCCCACCTGAACCGATCCCCAACACTATCCCGCCTGCACGTCCCCCCAAGGCTCTCCCCGTCCCAACAGCAAATCGTCCCCTACCAATGCGTCCTCGACTCCCTCGCTTACCACGCCCACCCCGACCCAGTCAAGGGAATGGCCGATCCAAGAAATATCCTGTGCCTAACCAGATCCTAGCTCCTCCCCCTAGCCCCAACCACGTCCGCCACCACCACCCTGTACTCCCCTCCTCGTCCGCCCGTAATATAGCCCCCCGTAAAAATAATAGCAAACCTGCTCACCCCACACCACCCTCGGCCCAGGTCTCCAATTCCACCCCCCTTTTCGACCTCAAAACAGGCGCGAAATATTCTAACTTCCATAGGTCACACATTCTTAATCCTCCCTCCTCCCTTCACTCACCCACTGGTCCTAACACCAGGCCGCCTCTTGCCCCACTCCTTCCCGCACCTAGTCTTCGCCCCCGCCCATCTCGCGCCCGCGTTCGCCCCCCCCCCCCCTAGACCATTAATCGACCCAGTTTTACCACCATCTGTTAAACTCACTCAGCAAACCATTAATTCTTCGGACAACCGGTATGCCCTGTCTAAATTTAGAAACAAAGTGATCTATGAGAATGTACGCCTCTATCTTGCTTTCCTCCACGATAAAGCCGACTCCGTCTGTTACGATGGTATTACGAAAACCAGCGTAATGGCCTCCATCCAGCAGGAACTGACTACTACTGACGTCCCTAGCCTTCGCAGCCTATTCATCAACTTCCATAATAATCTCGATATGCCCCCAAATAAGGTGCTAAGTGATCTCTCAGCATTTCGCCAGTATATTGACAGCAAAATTACCTTTCCCAATAATCAATATTACTTTTGACCCTTTTCAGCCCCCCTTTGGTCCCTCTAATCATTTCAACACTGTGCCCATAACCGTCTACTATCAGAATGTTAGGGGTCTCCGCTCCAAAACACATTCGACTCTGGAAAGGCACACTCCCTCCCCTTCGACATATACGCTCTGACGGAGACCAACCTTATCCCTAGTATCAGTAGTCTTGAACTATTCCCTCCTTCCTTCAACGTTTTTCGCGATGACGACGCTCATCGAGAAGGTCCCTACTCCCCATGCCGTGGAGTGCTGCTCGCCACTCATAACAGACTCACTTCATCTCTAATTGCCATCTCTTCTTCTCCGGATCTCGACTACGTCGCTATTAAAATTGACAAGCGCCCTAAGTCTCTATTTATTATCTGTTTTTATATTCCTCCCTCTCGACCCACCGCGTCATACGAACTCGCAATAGAAGCGGTAGATAACCTTACAGTGTTAAGCACCGCATTAGACGATATCGTCGTTCTTGGCGACTTTAACCTGCCCCACCTTCAATGGACATCAGCTGACGAACTAGCCTTCTACGTCTCTAACCCCACTAGTTCTAATGAACGTATTTTTATTAACGGGCTCTCCGACTCAGGCCTCCATCAAATTAGCAATGTCCCAAATCATATGGCGAGACAGCTGGACCTCGTGTTCACAACCGACCCACTCATGTCCTCAGTTGCCCCTAGCCCACACGCCCTCTCTACCATTGACAATTATCACCCCCACTGCTCTTATCCTTATATCTCGACCATGAAACCCAGCCCCCTCTACCCCCTGACTGCTTTTCTTACAATTTCCATAAGGCTAATTTCCGCCTCCTAAATGAACATCTTAGCAAAACAGCGTTTCGCTTTGATCATTTGGGTGTAGAAGAAGCCACGGCCACTCTCTATAAGGAGATTTACTATGCCGTCGCCTTATATGTCCCCTATTCGCAATCTTCGGAACAAAAGGAATAACTTATGGAACATTTTCCTCAAAACGCGATCCATTGAAAACTACTCCAACTATCTCGGGGCCTTTTATAAATTTTCCGAACTCTACAACTCCCTCTATTCCAAATACCTTATTAAAACACAATCCAATTTGATTAGCGATCCCAAATCCTTTTTCCACTTTATAAATTATAAACGTAAATCCGACGCCTATCCAAACTCCCTTTCTTAAGGCACGACTACGTCAAACGACAACTTAACTATTGCCAACCTGTTCGCGTCGTTTTTCAATAAATCCTTCACGGAGATCTCCTTCGAACCCAATCCGTCGTATTTCAATGACTTGCCCGAATTCTCCCTTGGTCCTTTCTCTCCTCAACTTATTCACCGTCACGTAGTTGAGGAGAAACTAAACTTACTCAAAGACGAGTTCAGCCCAGGACCTGATGGACTTCCGTCTGTATTCTTAAAGAACTGTTTCACTTCTCTTTCTCTCCCGATATCAAAGATTTTCAACCTATCTCTATCTCAAGGGACCTTCCCTAGTATATGGAAATCCTCCTATGTCACCCCCATACATAAAAAGGGACCTAAAAATGATATCAGCAACTACCGACCCATCGCCAAACTATCTCATATCCCCAAACTGTTCGAGGGGCTTCTGTACAATGCGTTATCTTTTAGTTGTAAATCCATCATCTCACCCAACCAGCACGGTTTCCTTTCGGGTAGGTCGACCACAACCAATCTGATTGAGTTCTCATCCCATACTCTCCGTGCCTTAGAGAATGGCAACGAAGTTGATGTTATCACCACCGATTTCAGCAAGGCATTTGACAAAATCTCCTATAATCTCATCCTTTTCAAGCTGTCCTCCCTAGGCTTCGAACCCCTATTGATCAAATGGTTATCTTCTTATCTGAAAGACCGATCCTACCGTGTCAAATTCAGATCCTCCCTTTCCGATCCTTTTTTTCCCACCTCTGGGGTTCCGCAAGGAAGTCATCTAGGCCCCCTCCTTTTTATCCTAACCATCAATGATGTCGACTCTGTTATTAAACACTCATCCATATCCCTCTATGCGGACGACACCAAACTCTACAAAACAATCATCTCTCCCCTCGACTCCTCACTCCTCCAACAGGACCTCGACAGCTTCTCAACCTGGTGCCGTAATAACTGCCTTGATCTCAATGTTGCCAAATGTCACTCCATTACCTTCTCCCACAAACGTCCACCCCCACCTCCTCGCCCTTACTTCCTGCTTAACCAGCAGATCTCCTACGTATCCTCAATACGTGACCTCGGAATCTTATTTGACAGGGAGCTCAGCTTCATCCCACATATCGACGATATCATTCTTAAGGCCAACTCCGCCCTAGGGTTTGTGAAACGCTGGTCTAAGGAATTCTCTAATCCTTACGTTTCCCGTTCCCTCTACATTGCCTTCGTCCGCCCCCTTCTTGAATACGCCAGTCAGGTCTGGTCTCCACATTGCTCGTCCCATATCCGCAGAATCGAGAGCGTGCAACGTCGGTTTCTGCGCTTTGCCCTCCGTGGGCTGAACTGGGAGAATCCTCGGATTCTTCCCCCATACACAAGCCGGCTCCATTTGATCAACCTCAGTACACTTGAGGAACGCAGAACTCTTGCCGATATCCTCTTTATCCACCGTCTCCTCTCCGGCACAATCAACTGCCCTAGCTTGCTTTCCGCCATCGCACTCAACACCAACCCCCGCAACCTACGAAACCCTCGTCTCTTCTATCTGCCCTCCCACCACACTTCCTACGGTTGTAATGAACCAATTTCACGTATGCTTAAGCAGGCAAACTCTTACCCCACCTCCTTCGATTTCTACCTCACTTCTATTGCTCTCAAACGTCGTCTTCTGTCTTTCCCCTCGTGACCTTCCCCCACCCACTATCTACACTTTTACTACCCGTATACATTCCTATCACCCCGCCCCTTTATCCTACTACCCGGTCTTCGCCAACCCATCACGTGCACAGCCACCTTCCCACCTTTTTATCTTCTTACTTATTCGAATGTAATTTTTTGTAATCCTATTTCTTAAGTTAGTTCGTAAGTTTTTTTTTTTTTTTTTTTTTCTTTACTTTTAATTTCTTTTTCTTTTTTTTTTCTCAAACGCTTGTATTAAGTGTAATAAACGAGGGTTCTGCTCTCACTAAACTAAACTAAACTCAATCCTCTCAACATCTGGGGCATCAGCCTGATTAGGGTTTGATGGCATTCTTACAGAAATTGAGAAGTGACCTCGTCTCGACCGTAGCTAGAATTGCTATTTTCGAAAAGGAGAATACAGCTCAGAAAACTAGATCACCCTCGACCCCCTCCAATACGAACTCGGAAACACCTAATCCAAAGACTAATACTAAACTGCGAGAGAGAGTCCTTTGTAAACGTGTTGCCGTAGGCTGTACGCCAATATTATCCCCGGTTTCGGTCATTTCTTCGGAAAAACCGTATCCACCGAAGGCAGTATCATCCAAAACTCCAAAACCAAATACTGTTTCAAATCCAAAGGCCACATAAACAGCGGCCACGGTCGACCTACGTGCTTTAAAAAGAAGCAGCAACCTGGAGTCTTTGCACGAGACCTCAACCTGAAGGAGCTCGTCGGTGACATGAACCGACTAGGAATCTCCAACTTTAAGGCAAAGATCTTGAGTTCAATCCTTAACCAAATCGTAACCCACGATAGACAGACGTTCTGTAAGGTTAACGACACCCTCACAGTCAAAGAAGTGAATTACTACACAGTAGGTATGTTCTTGAAGAAGGGGGGTGCCATTCGGTTGTGTTAAAAGTAAGAATCTTGGAGAATGGTTGGATGTTGCTGTATTTGAAATGATTGGGTGCCAGTTCGGTGTTATGGTACAGGATCTCGTTTAGATCGTTACCCAGTCTGTCTGAGTTGAAGAGGGTCCTGATTTGGAGACAATTACGGTAGTGAGTTCCCGTGTTTGAGGAGGGTCAGTCAACTCCCTAACTGCCGTCGCTTATATTCTCTCCTGTGTTCCTGTTCCTCCGTTCGCATGTTTGTCACAGGAACAAAGACAGTAATTGGTATTGTGGTAGTGTTTAACTAGTGCACCTGCACGGGCGCGAATTCAGAAAACTCACACAGATAGATCGCGAACGCCCACCGAATAATGCATCAACTGTTCTCCAAAGGACAAATAAAACACGTCACGTTCGATGAAAGAATCTTTATTAACACACTGAATTAATTTTATTCAATACACTTGGTGGTCCAGATTACTTAAAATGATTCACAGTATATTTCTTATTGATAAAAAGGGAGCGGATTTAATTAGACACACCATTGATCTGATTAACAACTAGTACGTTTGACGTGATTTAAAATCCTGCGACTCCGATAACACAACTTCCCCGACACGTCTGGCTGGTGATAAGGTTAAAATCTGACTCCACTATATTCGTCGAGATCAACCTCCACCAGCCGCCATAAATATGGATTCTTCCTATATCCCTTCAGGTCAATGTACTGGTGTTTGCTTTGATTTGCTGGTTGGTCATCATAGGGCATGGCATGGGTAAGATTATCTAAACAATGATCATATCCATGCCCGAATTCCATAATCGGTTGATAACTGATGAAAGGGAATTGGTATTAGGGGCTGCAGGCGTCGTTGCGATAAGCGATAGCGAAAAATCGCCGAAGGAAGAAATAGATTGTGTCCTAAATAAACAGAAACGCTATTTCAAGGGTCACGATGTTGGGTTTATTTACAAGACGGTGCTGGTATATGAGTACAATGGCAAGGAATTAGCCTTGCAGATGTGCAAGCGTAAATCTCGCCCAGGGTGGCCATGGACTAGCGGTCGATTAATAGGATAAACACAGTGATGCTACTGTGTGTTTGTTTGTTTAACAGGCCGGGGCATCTTAGGCATGATCTGGGGTATGATTGTCTAACGTCAATCATATTATTTCCCAAATCCCATGATCGGTAGATAACCGATAAAGGAAATTGGTCGCAACTGTAGCGAACCTTGCGATTGGGTAAATATTCACTCATGAACCGTAGCAAGAATACCGGCTACAGCTATGTCAACAATTACGCTGGCCAGCGAGTATTTATCTTTTATAATTGCTGACAAGCCGAGCTGATTGTCTGGCACGGTCCATGTATGAATGAATGAAATAATTTGTTTGATGTGCCTGCTTGATAAGGTTTAACTTTCAGGTGTGATGCTGCAGGGGAGCTTACGCTGCCCCTAATTGCAGGTAAGTATTATGGTTTTGGAAGGTGGTTAATTTAAGAGGATGGGCAGTTCTTTGGGAATGTATTAAAGAACCGCCACAGTATAAATGGCCGAACCTTAGTCCGCCAGATGGCAGTCGTGTGGTGCTCCGTCCAACAGTCAGTTTTGCGCATTGAAATTTCATTCCTTTTCATGTTACTTAGATATTTAATTATACTGGTCTCAATACCTGTGATTTTTTAACACCTAATGAGTGTTATTTTTAGGAGTACTTATTATTACATGTGATTTATAGAATATTAGTTTTATTATTTATTTTGAGATGTTTTGGGAGAGACAGTCAAAATCCCAATGAGATATGCTTTTGCCTTGATTTCACTAAGTGCAGATTCAAATTCTGTAAATTAGATGCGTCTTTCTATGTGGTGGAAGGAAGCTTGAAAATATACTATCTTGCTAAGAGATTCAAGTCTTCTGGATTGAATTCGAGGTGAAACTTTTGGTTGGCTAAAAATTGTATTGTTGGGTCATATGATTTTTTATTGTTTTGGGATATTATCTTACCTGGAGTTGGAAGGTCCGTTCTGGCTGAGGAATGACGAAATATGCTTTAACCAAGGTCACTGCACTTGTTGTGGATCAATATCGATTAAGCTAGAAGAATGACTCGTGGCGGGCGGTTACACTTAATATGGGTCAAACTCGACTGGGTAAAACTGTGGAAGAGTAAATCACTTGTGCGCGGCAATGCTGAGTGGAAAAGAATTGGGTTTATCGTTTAAGGAGTGGTTGCAAATGGTATTATTCAATATAGATTTTCGGCACACCACAAGAAGGTCGCAGAAGCTAAATAAAGGTTATAATTATTTATATATAATTAAAAAAAACGTCTTTTTCTAACTCTTCGCTCAGCAACTCTTCCCTTAAGCGATAAGAAAGCACGGTTGCGACGCGATATAGCTATACCAACAGTATGTATCAGGCCTCTTTTGAACAGATTTTTGTTGTTCGCGGAACCTAACTTTTCAACTCCCTACAGTACACTAGGGTGTAACACCCTTAGTGTGATAATTTTGGTTAATGTCTGGGCGTAACGCCACTAAACATTTAATAAGAGTGGTCCTGAGTATTTGGGCGCAACGCCACTAAATATCTCATAGGATACCACAAAGGAAGGGACCTGAAACAGCAAAATAGGATTAATTGAGAACAAGCCAAAGATTGGTTGCATTCTGATTTTATTTTTCACTTACAATCCTATATATACAAAATTTTCTATACTAATATTCTTACATCTAATGAGATACAAAATTAATGCTCGCAACAGAGCATTACTAATACATACATGAAACTTAGATACAACGTATTACGAGATACACACAAAAGGTAGCATCTAAAAATTCTTAACCGAGCGTTATACAAAGGGCGATCTATATTTTCAACCCATACAAATTATTTGATGTATAGAACAAGACAATAGGAACGAGAGCTCCTGTACAGTAATTGTATTTTTATGGCGGTCCATTTTGGGTTGGCGGTGATTCACTTATCACCTCTGCTGTTTGTTGATGGCTATTGTAATTTGCCGGTTGCGGGCAAATGCAGATCCTGTTAATGGAATCTGGTGGTGATGACGGCATGAAGATAAACTCTGTGTTTATTGCCCAGTCATAAATTGTGCTGGGATGTGGCATTCAAAAGAAATGAATGAACGTACGTCGGCAATTGTTTTAGCATGCTCTCGTAAACATGATAAAGGTATGGATGTGGCATTGAATTGGATGGACGGCGACTCCGCGCAAATGGCGCCGTATGTTCTCATAAACACCAACTGTTGTATTATATATTATTTTTGTTCTCGACGAACAATATATCTTTATTGATCACCCAAGTTCGCTCGTTGCGGTCGTCATCATACTTCCGGGATCTCCAGGAACAGAGTAACGATCGATTGCTGAATACGGGCCTGAAATTCTGTCAGGCTCAACGAAACAGTTGATTGAAACGTTTTTATTTATGTTATTTCATTTAACAATTTATTAGATTTATATTAATTTAATTTATTGGTGTCCTTACACCTGGGACGCCACTTGAAACTGTGGGGGTTCTCTATATTACATGGAGAACCAGCCCACAATTCCAACCTAATTTTGACCGCTAACAGCGCGTCACCTTAACCCAACTCCCCATTCCAAATCTGCAATAGCATACATTCCTAAATCTGCAACAGAATACATTTTAAATCATTTTCCTCACCTACAACCAAACTGCATTTAATTTTCCCCGAAAACCATTCCGGCACGCTTACTAGTTAAACCATTTTTCTCACTTGCAGCCAAGCGTCATTTAGTTTTCCCGAAAACCTTTTCGGGTCCCATTCTACCTCACCCATTTAAAATCATACCAATTCTTCTTACTGTCAAGTCAGCATGATGCGTTGTCTTTCCACGGAACAACTATCGCAACTGTCAAGACCCATGTTCTATTGTCTAACCGACAACCCATGACCATACTTGGCTATACCTCCAAAACCGATTTCTCCGTATACACAGCAACAGAAGAATCTAATCCAGCCCGTACGGCAGAAATTCCCCGAAACAAGATTTTCCATGTAGGCATAGCAACCCTTCTTCATGTTCCTAGTAAGTGGCAGTGAGTTTATTTAGCTATGCCTCCACTGGCACGACACCGTGAATGGATTCTTGCCTTTCGTTCAACAGCCGAGTAATAACCATGTGCTTTCCTACCGCCGGAGTGTATCTGTTGTTGGAGTCGGTCGTATCATTGCCAATGCGCACTAAATGCACCAGTCACGAAGAATCTCATACTTATAATTAAAATTCGAGTCGGTCGAGCTATCCACAGTGATGCGTTTTAACATCAAGTTCTGACATTAATTCCCATGTAAATTTTCAATAACGTTCCTTCCGTTAACCTTGGAGTCAAGAATAAGTTTCAATAACAATAAGTTACCAATTGTGATGTGTTTTAAGTTTTAACACCAAGTTCTGACATTAATTTCTATGTAAATTTTCAATAACAGTAAGTTCTATAAATCTGTGCTAAACAATAAGTTCCTTCCGTTATCCTTGGAGCCAAGAATAAGTTTCGATAACAATAAGTTACCAAGAGTGATGTGTTTTAGCACCGAGTTCTGATATTAATTTCGATGTAAATTTTCAATAACAATAAGTTCTGTAAATCTGTGTTAAACAATAAGTCCCTTCCGTTAACCTTGGAGTCAATATAAGTTTCAATAACAACAAGTCTTTACTTAAATTTTAAAGTGAAAAATAAACAAGCATTAACTCAGTCAAACGACTCTAGCGTTCTTTTTTATTTACTCGTTCTTTGTTGGTGACCAATTCCTCCGTGAACAATCTTTGGGGATTAAGTGAACCCGTGTCGCACCAGTCACACTACTTAAAACCCCACAGGACTGTTGCGGATTCGCAATTGCGTTCAGGGGAAGAATCTAGTACGTTTATCGACTAGTACACTCCCCAACAAAAACACATGACAACTGTCAACAACCATCTGACAGTGCAGCTTCATCGGACAACTGGCTTCGAATTTGAATTGGCCAACGATCGTTTTGTGTGCATCTATTGCGTAGTTAGTTTTGCAACTGGATTTTAATGCTCATTATTTTGTGACAACCTTTACGTAACGGATTCCAATAAAGAATGTTTTTAGTTTCCCCAACTGCGTCTTGATTCAATTCTCGTGGATGAAGTGTTCAGACTATCGTGCGATATCTAGTTACCAATGTGACCAAGGTGTACTTCCCTTTCGACTAGTAATCCCACTTCTGTAAGTAAATTTTTGACGGCATTACCGTAAAATTCCATTCAATTGCGAGATATTGCAACTAACTTCATCCCCAGTACCTGTTGGTTATCCAAATCGTGTCTTCGCAGTGGATTGATTTGGACTGTGATCATTGTGGTGCTTTCCCAGTTTTAGACGCCAGCTGGATTGCTGCCTGTCCAGCTGCGGAGCACAGACCATCTGACAGGGAGTGCTGTTAGATAGTTCCAGGAATAATCCTGAGTCCAGCGAGCCTCCCGGCTGGCACCCTGCTCCTCGACAGGGCAGGGAGCCTTCTTCTGGCGTTCGGGATCCGCTTTCACCTTGGCCAAATTCCGACGTTCGGCCAATGCGGATTTTGCCGTCCTTGACTTCGTTGCCATCGATGCCGGCATCTCGATCGAATTCGCTCTTCTGTTGGATGTGCCGCGAACTTGGCGGCGGTATGATCCATAGTCTGGATCCGGTGGTTGCGCCGCGAGCTGGACGGCGGTGATCTTCTGGATCCACAGGTCTGGATTCGGCTTGTTATGCCGCGAACTGGGCGACGCTGTATGGATCCACAGGTCTGGATCCGACTGTTGCGCCGCGAACTTGGCGGCCGTATGACTCACAGAAAGCACAGATAAACCACCTTGGCAACCAGATACCGTACAATGTGTACCGAACATCACATCTACGAGAATGCACTCAATAACTGGTCGGTGTAATTAACAAATAACGGCCTTTATTTCGATTATATAGGTAATTTTAACATAGGTTGTTGTTACAAAAAAGGACGCCGTTACAGAGAATTTCAAACGCAAAGGTTTTAATTCGCAGTTGGTGAAGAACCAAGAACTACAACGCAATCAACCGTTGGACACCAGTTTGAATTCATGACCGTTTGTACTGTCAGATAGTTGATGACAGTTGTGTCATATGTGTCTGTTGGGGAGAGTACTAGTCGATAAACGTACTAGATTTTCCCCGCTGAATGTTTGGCGCGTATTTAGTCTATCTGGATCGTAAGTGTTTCGCCGAACACTGCTGCTACAAGGACTTACACGAAGCGGAAAACTGCACACACGCAAAACACTGTGAAAATAGTCACGAATGAAACTCAAAAATATTAACTTTCCTTTATTCGCACAAGTTTTTGTAAGTTCATGAGTATACAATTCCCGGTGTTGTAACTACAAGCTATCGAAAGTCGTTAACAATATCACATTTATTAGTTAGTTGCTCGTGGCAAGACAAAATACTATCTACATTTTTTTTTCTGGTCGCGACCGTTCGCTTGCACACTGACGTTACTTTCCCGGTTATCTGGTTAATACGCGGATCAACTCCCTCGTTTGGTTCTCGTTGTTCGGCTCGTCGCGATGACTATCACTATCTGACTGTCTGTCTACCCACACAGATATCCAGATTCCAAACTGGTATCTGTATCTACACGGAAAAATTTCCCTAATTGCTCTGCTAACAGAACTTCCGAATTTCTGTTACCAGCATGTTATCACGTCCCGGGGGTGATTTTTCATTCCTGAAAGAAGAAACTCGCTCATCATCGAACATCATTATCACCATCCGTGGTGGTGGTCGAAATTCAGTTCAACGGTTGTCGATTGTATGCCGCCTTATTTACATAACACATCTGGCGCGAAGGTCGAAAGATATCCTGCAATTTGCATGGATGCATGGTTCATGGGTTTTGTTTGACTTTTGTCAATACACCCGAAATCCATTAGATCTTTCTAATGGGTGTGAAATACAAACAGACACCGTGGGATCGGAGTAGTTTCCTTGTAGGTTTTCAACCTCATACAATTTGAATTATCTCGTTGAGATAATTACGGTTGCCGTTTCTTTATGTTTGCCGATAGACTTGGTGGTCTTTATGGCTGCTACCCGCACGTGCATCGTTGGTCGGCTACTTTGCATTGCATAGACGTTTTAAATTGCCGATTCAATGGAATGTTCCTGGGCGCAGGCAGATTGAATGTTTCTTTTTTGTTTCAGGTATGATGACTTACGAATGTTGAGCTTGGCATTAAAAGCTTTGGGGACGTTCAGTTCCTTGCTTTTTGGTGTCGGTCTCAACGTTGGCTGCGAGTTGCAGGCCCTATGGTGGGACTTTGGGGGCACGCGTCTGTGGGCGCGTGCAACGCTCTCAGGTAAGTAAGTTCTTTGAAGGTAGGAACCTTACCTGCGCGGAATTGTGCGTTCGTAGAACGCTACATCACTCCCCCACTAGTGACGTAGTCACGATATGAAGTAGTTAGTTGCTTGGGGGGTGTAGTTGAGTTTTATGGGCGTGCTCCCTTCCGTATTGGGCGGTGTTTGGGTGGTAGAGGAGCGAAAGTTATCGCGTTCGTCGTTCTTTTTTGCTTGTCAGAAGTTGGGGTTTCAGGTTGCCGTACATTGAGAATCTTCGCAGCGTCTTCTTGTGCGCGCAGATCTCGGGCGCGCTGCCGCGTTATCGGTCCGCGTAGGATGTCCGACGCCCCGCGCGCGACCATTTCGCGAGGGTTTGGTTGATTCTCAACAATTGACGTGCCTGGCGTTTCGTGGGAGTCTGCTGGGTGGCGTACGGGGCAGGTTTCGGCTGCCGCCGCTGGTTGTTGATGCACTTCTCCCAGTACGGTATCTGGTGATAGTTCCAGGTGGCACGGTTTCAGTCTTTCGGCACTGATGGTGTACGGCTTGCCGTCGATGTCAACGGAGAAAACTCGGTCGTTTATTCGATCCAGCACCTTGTATGGCCCTTCGTAGAGCGGTTCTAGAGGTTTCCTAACTTTGTCCACCCTGATGAAGACGTGCGTGCAGCTGTCCATCTCTGGGTGAACAAATATCCTCTTGGAACCGTGTCTGGCGACAGGTGTTGCCCTGACCTTTCGCATGAGTTTGCGTAGGTTTTCTAAATTTGGCAACTGTTCGAGCGGTGGTTCTCCATCGGCGAAGAACTCTCCTGGGAGGCGCAGATTGGTTCCGTATGCCAAATCTGCTGCTGAGGCTCCCAGGTCTTCTTTTATGCTTGTGCGCAAGCCTAAAAGAACTGTTGGTAGTGCGTCCAGCCATTGATTATCGTCATGACACATCAATGAAGCTTTAAGGTAGCGATGCCATCGTTCAATCATCCCATTGGACTGGGGGTGATAAGCTGTCGTGTGGCTTTGTTGACAGCCGAGTAGATCGGTCAGCTGCCTAAAAATCGCTGCCTCGAACTGTGGTCCTCGATAGGCTGTGAGAGTAGCTGGGACGCCGAAACGTGTGACCCAAGTCGAATAGAATGCTTTGGCTACATTCTCTGCGGTCACTGTTCGTAGTGGCACTGCTTCTGGCCACCGAGTGAAGCGATCGATCATCGTCAGGAGGTACATGTAACCTCTCGACGGCGTAAGCGGTCCCACAATGTCGATGTGTACATGGGCGAATCGTGCCTCGGGGAGCTTAAACTGTGCTGGTTGTAGCACGTTGTGTCGATCGACTTTGCAACGCTGACATTGCAAACAATTGCGTGCCCAATTTGTTATGTCTTTTGCCATATGTGGCCAGACGAATTTACGTCGGACGGCTGCAGCGGTTGCGTGTCCGCTTGGGTGGGCTGGGTTATGGAATGTTTCGTACATATTCCTTCGAAACTTTTCTGGGATGTAGGGGCGAGCTGTCCCTGTCGATACATCACACCAGACTTCATCGTTTGAGTCGTTGAAAGGAAGTTTATGCAGAACTAGTGCTGTCTCCGCTTTCAATAGGGACTCGAGTTGATGGTCCTCTGCTTGCGCTTGTGCCAAGTCGGCATCATCGATTTGCGCACGGAGTTTAATTGCATCGATACGCGAAAAAGCGTCTGCAATTACGTTGTCTGCACCTGGAACATATTCGATTCGGGTGCTAAATTGCCCGATGAAATCCAGGTGCCGTTCCTGTCGTGGAGTTGAACTTTCCGCTTTGTTTCGGAAAGCGTACACCAGTGGTTTGTGATCAGTTTTGATCGTCAACTGGCGTCCTTCGACCATGTGCCGGAAGTACTTTACTGCGGAGTAAATCGCTAGTAACTCCCTGTCGTAGGCACTGTATCGTCGCTGGGTCGGGTTCAATTTTTTTGAGAAGAAGCCCAGCGGTTCCCATTTACCATCGCTCTCTTGTTCGAGTACGGCCCCAATTGCAGTGTCGGAAGCGTCACACTGTATGGACAATGGGGCTCCTTCGATGGGATGTCGAAGTAAAGTTGCATTCGTCAGCTGTTCTTTTGATAAGCGAAAAGCTTGATCAGCTGACTCGGTCCATTGAATCGGTCGTTTGTCGTTTCGTTTGGCTCCTACTAGGTATTCGTTCAGAGGAGCCTGGACCTGTGCGGCGTTTCGAAGCGTTGGGCGATAAAAGTTTAACATGCCCAGATAACGCCTAAGTTCTCGCACATTCTTGGGGCGAGGAAACTGCATCAGTGCGTCCACCCTGTCTTGTAATGGGCGGACGCCTTGCCCATTTATGCAATAGCCAAGGTACTTGACTTCCGATTCTACGAGGTGGCACTTGTCTGGATTGATTACCAGGCCGAAATCTCGGAGGCGCTCGAACACTTGCTTCAAATGGGAGCGATGTTCGGTCATGTTTTTCGATGCTATGAGTATATCATCGATATACGCATAGCAGAAGTCAAGTCCGCGGAGAGCTGAGTCTATGTAGCGCTGGAACGTTTGCGCTGCATTTCGGAGACCGAATGTCATCACCGTGAACTCGAATAGTCCAAAAGGTGTGGTTACCGCGGTTTTCGGTATATCTTCGGGAGCCACCGGAATTTGGTGGTACGCCCTCGTGAGGTCGAGGGCCGAGAAAACTTCGCACCCCTGCAGCTTATAAAAAAAGTCGTGCAGGTTTGCTATCGGATATCGGTCGGGTGTCGTTACTGCGTTCAGCATTCGATAATCGCCACATGGACGCCACTCGCCGTTACTCTTTTTGACGAGATGAAGTGGGCTCGCCCATGGGCTGTCGGACGGCTGGCAGATTCCTAATTCGAGCATATACTCGAATTCTGCACGAGCCTCGTGCAATTTTTCGGCGTTGGCTCACTGGGGGGCCGCGCGTTTCAATGTGATGAAAAACGCCGGCTTTTGCGCATCGGGGATTGCTAAGCGGAACTGTTATATCCGCAAATTCTCGCAACAGATCGCTGAATGGTCCGTTTGCGACAGTGCACGTTAACGTCAATGCCTCTCCCGCCTTTGCGTTTACTGGCTGAGAGAGAGACGTTAACGGGTCCATCAGTCTGTTGCTGGCTACGTCCACTACTAGTTTGTAGTGTCGCAGCAGGTCCGAACCTATTAGAGGTTCGGTCACATCGGCCACTACGAAGTACCATCGAATTGGTCGACGTAGGCCTATTTTTAGAGTTATTAATTTTCGTCCGTAAGTTTTAATAGGAGTATTGTTTGCGGCGAACAATCTCAATTTACCCGGCAACCGATTTGCAGGTGCGTATGAGCGCGGAAGAACGGAAATATCCGCACCTGTGTCAATAATGAAGTCCATATTTAACTTCGAATCGTATATTGACAAGCGACTTAATTGGGGGTTGCCGGCCGTTTGCGCTTTTTCTACGGTCGGCAGTTCTAGTTTAAAGAACTAGCCTGTATTGCTGGCACATGTGACCAGCTGCAGGGTTGCCTGCACTTCCTGGCTTGTGCCCCGAAACGATGGTGGAAGTAACACCTGCCCAAGGTGTTTTCGTTGGTTGGGGTGCGCGATCTGCCACGCCAGCGTTTACAATTTTCGCGCGACCTGCTTCGGCGTCGTGATCTGTCACGGCCAGGCCATGAATTGTTCCCCACGCTGAGGTTATTCAGTTGCGCTTGCAACTGCTGGACTTGCCTGCCTAAGCGTTCTATCTCATTGCTCGTCTGTGTTACATGAGTGCACGTTACCGTGGAGGTTCGTGGTTGGCGCAGAGGTGGATTTTGCGCGGGGTTCGTTGCCGGAAGGAATTGGAGATCCGATCGGGATCTACCCGTGGCCATTACTGCCTCGGCGTGTCGCGCTAGCTCATCGAGACCAGATTCGGCTAAAGGCGCGACGATTGCCTGAACGTATTCTGGCAAAGACTCTCTAAATATAGCCGTTAAGGCTGTTTCGGACATGTCCGTGCCGGCCAGTGCACGGAAATAGGCGGCGCGCTGGGATGGTCGCATCCCAGAGGTGTCGGTCGACCGTAATAAACGTCGCAAGCGATTTTGCGGCGTTTCGTTATAGGCGTTAGTCACCATCTCTTTAAACGCCGTGTACGGTTGCGGAGATGGGGTTTTTATTAAGTATTTCGCATATGGAAGCAATTTTGGGTCTTGTACCCGTGTTACCACGAGGAATTTCACTTCCTCGTCGGTGATTCCTTCCACGCTAAAAGCTTTTTCGGCGTAACCGAACCAGTACTCTGGGTCGTCGGACGTGAAGTCCGGTAATATTACGATCGGCCTTCGTGGACGTTGGTCCGTATAGGGGGGTATGTCGGCTTCCCGTAAGGGAGTTGGTTGAGATGCAGTCGGGGAAGTGTGCCTGTTAGTTGCCATTGTCGCTGTTTCGACCGAAGATTGCAACCTCGTGATTGGCATCTACTTTGAAATTTCGCGTCGTAAACCTGTTGCTCGGTGCGCGGATTGCTTTAGTGTTGGGGATTCGCGTTTAGTTTTTTCCTTTTCGGGGAATGTTTTTAATGGAGAAACGCGGCGAAACGACCTGCTGGTTCCAAAGATTTACAGGGAAAAGGCCTAGCACCAAAAGGCTAATATCTAATTTCCAAAGATAGTATCAGGGTTGGGCCTACACCAGAGAATACTTCGGTTAATTCGACGGTGCTAGGAGCAGAAAGGAGAGGAGCTTTCCAGTTCAGAGGAAGACGAGAAGAACGAGGAGGTGAGAACTATCGAGGTTTTTCGCGGATGCGCAGCTGTTTCTGCGTTGCCTTTATTGCGGCGATCAATTTCGATTTATTTCGCGGTTGTTACGAGAAAGTAATGTCAAGTGTGTCGTCGGTTCGCGCGTGTGTTTAGTTGCTCTGAGGGAGCTTACAAAAAATTTTTATATTAGTATTTTATTTTCAGGTGTATAAATATCACTATTATTGCTCAATTTTATTCTTAAACACTTAAATTTATTGTGCTACGAATAGTTACTATTATTGAGTTTTCAGTAAAAAAGGTTTTGGTAGAATTCTTATTGGGCACAAGGAAAAAAAAATATAATAAATTTAAATTATTGCATAGACAAAAAACGTTTTGTACTCTAAATGCCCAATTTTTTTATTAATTTTATGTAAGTATTTGGGATTCTATGTGTGCTATTATTTGTTTCAAATTCTTGCTCTGAAGGAGCTTTATGGTTTTGCACTAATTTTTCACTTTTCGGGCTCGTAAGGAGCTCGTACAAGAAAAGAATTATAAAGGAATAAATATTTTGAGATTTATTTAACGCGATACAGAAATCAAAAAAGGATATATTTAAAAGGAAATTGCTTTTTAAAATATGGTAAAAAAAAAAAATAAAAAATAATAAAATACGATAAATGACGCGGCTTTTTTCCTTCCTGTTGTCCTGCGTCCGTGATGAGTCCTGATTCGTGGCTGAAGGTGTGCTGCAATCGGTGTTTTGGTCACTTCACTTCCACTGGAACTGTTGAATTACTATTGTTTAATTTCCGGGACTGTATTTATTTTTCGTGGGCTCCTCGATAGTATAGTGGTTAGTATACCCGCCTGTCACCCGGGAGACCGGGGTTCGATTCCCCGTCGGGGAGCCCCTGGCGCAAGACTAATGACCTTGCCTAGACAAAATAAATCATTATGTAAAATTTAACAAGCCTCAGGACTTGCTAAATAAGGCCAAGACCGGTTCCCGGTTGTAGTGCCGATGATGATGATGATTTATTTTTCGACGCGTGTTTCTTATTTTTCGGTGCGTGTTCACTTTTTTACAATTGTTTTTACGCGGTTTATCGTTTTAAATTGTACGTGCGTGTTCACTTTAACTCACGTTCGCGGTCACCATTTTGGCGCGTATTTAGTCTATCTGGATCGTAAGTGTTCCGCCGAACACTGCTGCTACAAGGACTTACACGAAGCGGAAAACTGCACACACGCAAAACACTGTGAAAATAGTCACGAATGAAACTCAAAAATATTAACTTTCCTTTATTCGCACAAGTTTTTGTAAGTTCATGAGTATACAATTCCCGGTGTTGTAACTACAAGCTATCGAAAGTCGGTAACAATATCACATTTATTAGTTAGTTGCTCGTGGCAAGACAAAATACTATCTACATTTTTTTTTCTGGTCGCGACCGTTCGTTTGCATACTGACGTTACTTTCCCGGTTGTCTGGTTAATACGCGAATCAACTCCCTCGTTTGGTTCTCGTTGTTCGGCTCGTCGCGATGACTATCACTATCTGACTGTCTGCCTGCCCACACAGATATCCAGATTCCAAACTGGTATCTGTATCTACACGGAAAAATTTCCCTAATTGCTCTGCTAACAGAACTTCCGAATTTCTGTTATCACGTCCCAGGGGTGATTTTTCATTCCTGAAAGAAGAAACTCGCTCATCATCGAACATCGTTATCACCATCCGTGGTGGTGGTCGAAATTCAGTTCGACGGTTGTCGATTGTATGCCGCCTTATTTACATAACACATCTGGCGCGAAGGCCGAAAGATATCCTGCAATTTGCATGGATGCATGGTTCATGGCTTTTGTTTGACTTTTGTCAATACACCCGAAATCCATTAGATCTTTCTAATGGGTGTGAAATACAAACAGACACCGTGGGATCGGAATAGTTTCCTTGTAGGTTTTCAACCTCATACAATTTGAATTATCTCCTTGAGGTAATTACGGTTGCCGTTTCTTTATTATTGCCGATAGACTTGGTGGTCTTTATGGCAGCTACCCGCACGTGCATCGTTGGTCGGCTACTTTGCATTGCATAGACGTTTTAAATTGCCGATTCAATGGAATGTTCCTGGGCGCAGGCAGATTGAATGTTTCTTTTTTGTTTCAGGTATGATGACTTACGAATGTTGAGCTTGGCATTAAAAGCTTTGGGGACGTTCAGTTCCTTGCTTTTTGGTATCGGTCTCAACGTTGGCTGCGAGTTGCAGGCCCTATGGTGGGACTTTGGGGGCACGCGTCTGTGGGCGCGTGCAACGCTCTCAGGTAAGTAAGTTCTTTGAAGGTAGGAACCTTACCTGCGCGGAATTGTGCGTTCGTAGAACGCTACAAATGCAATTGCGAATCCGCAACAGAGACGGATCTTCGAATCCAAAATCCATCGGCCATTTCCCATTGCAGGAAGTAATAATCTTCCTCTACAAGTAAAAACTGTAGTCAGATACCTTGGAATCTGTGTTGATCAGTATCTTTACTTTGATAAGCATACAGCAGCTGCTCTTATAGCAGCTAAAAACGCATATGCAATGACACGAAGACTCTTCCGTAGTAGTCTGCTGGACCCCAAAGTGAAAATAATTTTATACTCAGCATTCATCCGACCAATATTAATGTATGGCTGCCCGGTATGGTACAACACATCCCCATTTTACATGGAGAAGTTTCGGGTGTTCGAGAGGCAGTGTTTGCGTTCCTGCCTCGGAATGTATAGAACCCCAGAGTCGCAGTATAAGAATTACTATCCCAATAAAGTCCTGTATGACAAATCAGGACTAAAAAGAATAGATAACTTCATTATTAAGATTATTCGTGGTCACACAACAAGGGCAATGTGCAGTGAAAATGATCTCATTTCGGGAGCATTCTATCCCAATGATATGTATATGGAGAGCACTCTCCAGAATGGGTTCATTCCCCCAGAAGCGTTCCCGTTCTTGGATAAAGAAGGACTTATTCAAGATAAAGGTGGAGTCCCTATTATTTACCACGCTCTCCGTGGTGCTAGGGATGAATGAATTCTCCACGATAACGATATCTCTAATTTTCCAGAGCGCCTGCATTTTAGTATGGTGATCGGTGAACGAGATAAATCAATAAAAGATCGATCCCATCCCCACTGGTGGTGGATCAGTGATGAAGAAAGGACTACACGTCCCCAAACATAGTTTGTCTCTCAGGCGCACCGCTTTCCTCCCCCTATCCCCAATTCCCAATTATTTTTTATTTTCGTTTTTAATTTAATTTTACTTTTTTATTTTCTTATTTTTATTTGTATTCCTTATTTATGTTTGTCCGTTTTGTTTCATTATTTTATTTTTTATTTTTTGCGTGTCAACCCGATATATATGTATTAAAAAAAAAATTATAAATAATACATGATGTAGAAAAAAAATAGAATACATTTTAAAAAGAAAACATATCAATTATTGTGACATGTTATAAAAACAGTTATTGTACGCCGAAAGGCATAAGAAAAATAATAATGTATAATTTAGAGTGCCAGTAAGTTAATGTAAGAATGATATTTGTAAAATAGAAGTTAGCATTTAGTCTTAAGTAAAATATGTAATTAATTTGTTAAATAAATGTGGATATAATACAAAACAAAAAAAAAACCTAAAAATTGATCGCTTAAAATATTATAAGAAAATGTTATATAATTTCAACAAACTGCAGCCAGACCATATTGGCGTTCTCATTACTTTGCTTTCTAGATTTACTTTGATTATTTTAAGTACAATTTATAAATGCATGAACAAGTTTTTTATATGTACACAATATGTCATTAACTATTTGATTGCACATATCAAATTATATCTCCAACAACTTTTTTCTTTAAAACTGTATTTCCATATACTCTGCGCCCTACTATCAATAAAACCAGAACGTAATTAAATATCTGGTCAGTCAATCATATAAATTTAACAATCAATTAAACAATTTAAATTTGATGGAGACTCCATTTCATCAGTCCCGTTTAAAGCTCTTTTCCAATACAACGTCATGCAGTTCCAGACTATCCACAGCATGTTACTGAGCACCTCTGTCAAACTGACGACAACAAAAAATATCCTGAAATTCAAGTGCTAAGCAACTGAGTGATAAAGAAGAAAGAAAAAATATATCGTAATTATTTTTAGATTGATTTTACATTGCACACACCACAGATGATGTATCAGCTCGTTATTTCCTTCAACAAAATAGATTGTAATTTAAATACATACATATATTTGTAATACAGGAGCAAGGACACAATAGGCTGACGATAACAAATTGAATAAATGAAATAAAACAAAAAATAAACAAGTTGGCCTGCCCTTTGACGCCAGTGTCCTAAAAGGACATCGCATCAGGGTCCAAAATTTACTGAGAAATGTCTACTTTTCCATAGGATTCTTGGACGTCACTAGCTCGTTAGTATTTAAATTATGGCTGTAATCGTATTTAATTAAATGCCACAATTTGAACTCAGCGAACAGAGAAGCCTCCTTAATAATTAAAGAAAAATTGACAGTGTCCTTTGCTTCTGAAATCTAATCGGACTACAATGGAAGTTACATTTGAAGAAGAACCAAAGGCGATAAGAGTAATATGTTTTTTTTTTTTAATTAGGGATTCCAAAACGATGCCGGACGGATCATAGAACTTCAGGTCCATCCCATTCATAAATGGCAATATGGAATAATTGCATAAATTCTCAGGTAAACAGGAATTTGTAACAACTTCGGTAGAATTTACGTGTCAGCTTCCAATGTCGTGAAAGCGATTACTATAAGAGTTTTACATGGATATCAGTTGTTCTCCGTCGCACCAGTCGTGCATCCGCAATTATAAAAAGTTTATTCGGATTCGTAAGTTTTTATAATACGAATATGTATATACGAGGGCAGTTTGATAAGTCAGTGACGTTTTGAATAAACGATGTTTTTTCTACAAATAAGCTCTTTTTTTCTCAAGACAGTCTCCTTTTACCTCGGTACATTTAGTTCGGCATTTTTACAACTTTTTTATCCCTTCCAAACAAAAGGTTTCCTCAAGGCCCTCAAAATAGGCGTTCGTTTCTGTGATGACCACTTCATACGACCAAATCTCTTACCGACCAGCCATTTTTTTCAAGTTTGGAAACAGGAAATAGTCGCGCTAAATCTGGAGAATATATTTGATGGGGTAGCAGTTTGTAGTCCAATTCATGGATTTTTGCCGTGGTGACTTCACACGCATGCAGCCGCGCATTGTCCTGATGGAACTGAATTTTTACTTCGACAAATGCGCTAGTGAACATAACCCCAATAAACCCAACACATACCTTATAAAGGGTGGTTAAATTTTAAGGGCCGGTGTTGAATGTGAACCACACCTAAACGTCAGGTTTTCTTCTGCATTTCATTTGACATCTCTCAATTTCAGACTAACTCAATTTGAACCATGGAAAGATACATAGTCGAGCAATGCGTTAAAGTTATTCAGGTTTATTATGAAAATGGGCGTTCAAATCAAAATGCATATCGTGCACTTCGTGATTTTTTCGGTCAATTTAATCGTCCAAATGTGCGTACAATCGGAAAAATCGTGCAAAAATTTGAGCAAACTGGGTCTGTAGGAGATGTGAAAACACCAGTGCATGCTCGTACAGCTCGTACAGCAGAAAATATTGCTGCTGTTCGCGATAGTGTGGCTGAAGAGCCGTCCACCTCAACTCGTCGTCGTGCCCAACAATTGCACCTCTCACGCTCGTCGTTGATGAACATTATGCATAAAGACTTGCATTTACACGCTTACAAGGTGCAAGCGAACTAAGGCCTCTTGACCATTTCAAGCGTCGTCATTGGTCAGAATGGTGGCAAGAAATGGCAACAGCGGATGATCAATTTTCGAAGAAAATCATCTTCAGTGATGAGGCACATTTTTACGTCAGTGGATTCGTCAATAAGCAGAATTGCCGCATTTGGGCGAATGATAATCCAAGAGTGATTGTCGAAAACCCAATGCACCCACAAAGAGTGACTGTTTGGTGCGGTTTATGGGCTGGCGGCATCATCGGGCCGTATTTTTTCCAAAATGAGGCCGGTCAGGCAGTTACTGTGAATGGTGTTCGCTATCGTGAGATGATGGGAGGACAATGTTAGGTTTGACCTTGAGGAGATCGGATCGAATGGTCAAGCGTGGAAGGAGAGTGCCCAGGACAGGGAACGATGGCGAAGCCGAGTCGGTGAGGTCATGAACTTCCGGGTTCTTACAGGCCAATAAATAATAATAAAAATAATAATATCGTGAGATGATAACGAACTTTTTATGGCCCGAATTGGAAGATATGGATGCGGACGATATGTGGTTTCAACAGGACGGTGCCACTTGCCACACAGCTAACGAAACAATGGCTCTTTTGCGCGACAAATTCAATGGCCGTGTTATCTCACGTGGTGGCGATGTCAATTGGCCGCCAAGATCATGTGATTTGACACTGTTGGACTTTCCTCTTTGGGGTTATTTGAAAGAAAAGGTGTACGTCGAAAAGCCAGCAACAATTCAAGAGCTAAAGGATGATTCGGCACATTAACGGCATAGAACCTCAATTATGCCTCAGCGTCATCGAAAATTTGGACCATCAAATGGAGATGTGCCGCCGAGGTCGCGGCGGCCATTTGGCCGATATTTTGTTCCATACATAATTGAACCATACCAATATTATCATAATAAAAAGAAATGCCAACAATTTCCAAAATAATTTGTGTTTTATTCAAAATCAACATCGGCCCTTAAAATTTAACCACCCTTTATTTATGACTCACAAACGAGTCAACAAAAATCCTATAATTATGTATAGTTATGACTCACATACAAGTTACGTACATCCAAAGGAACATGTTGTTATCAAAAAGAAACAATCTCTAGAAATAAGAAGACAACACGACAACCAAACACAATCACCCCGAGTGATATAAATAAACTGGGAATTTTCAGTTGCAAGAGAGTTGTAGGGCAGTCGTAAGAAGAAAACCATAATGTAAGAAAACGTACGTCTTTGTCTTAGAATAATTTAAATTTAAGAAATAAAGGAGCTAGAGTCCCAAAAAAGAAAAGAACTTTTTTTTTTATTTTAAATTCAAACTGAAACATTAACTCGCTCTACAATATATCGAATCTGTTCAAATGCTCTGAATAATTTTCGTCAATGGTCGTTTTACCCATTTTAAGGTAATCGATGTGAATAACACTGTCTGCATCCCAAAAAAACGGCGGCCATGACCTTGTTGGCCGACAGACCCACTTTGGCCTTCTTTGGTGCACGTTCACCCGGAGACCCCCTGTCTTGATTGTTCCTTGGTCTCTGGTGTGTTGTAATGGATCTAGGGTTCGTCCGCGGCGAGGAAACAGCGCAGACTCGTTTGTATTGCGGCTGAACAACGCCAAACACCCCTTTGAACTGGTCACACGATTGCGCCTATGGTCGAGTATGAGCAATAGCGGCACCCATCACGTGGATAGTTTTTTCGTATCCAAATAATCATGTAAAATGTCATGAACCTGCTCAGTTGCGATGCCTTCAGCCCCAGCTACCACACGCACTTTCATTCTCCGATCGTTCAATATCATTCCATGGATTTTATCGACGATTTCTGGCGCGACGACTTCTTTTAGGCGCCCTCATCGTTCGGGGTCACTTGTGCTGGTACCACCACAACGGAACTCAGTAAACCAATTCTTTACCATTGAAATTGATGCTGCAGATACCCCATAGTATTTGTCAATCCCTTCCTTAATTTCGGTGATGATTTTTTTACGCAAAAAATAACGCTTAATCAGCACACGAAATTCACTTTTTTCCATTTTCTTTAAAATCCACTAGGTAGTCTGCTTTCAGTGGCTGCCAAACACAAACTAAATGAGAATCAAACTTTGAGAATCTTCTATTTATAGCTCGAAGTTGACGGGTGGATTATTGCATTTGAAGTTCGTGTGCGGAAAATTAAAAAAATCGCTGGCTTATCAAACTGACCTCATAATAAAGAAATTAACGTGCAATGAAGGATGAACGGATACCTGGTAAGACTTGTGGGGTTTTTCAGGGCCCGAAGAACCGCGCATCGCTTTTGCCCCATATCCCACTGCAAATACCTTTAATCTTCTTACCTGCATAAGAGTATCTTTCACCTGAAAACGTTTAGCCCACGGCAAAGATTACCACCTGGCCGTGGCAGCAAAAACGTTCGCCCCCAGGCATGCATTGCACCCAGTGCATCATATTCCTATAATCTCATGCTTACCCATGTCATGCCATGAAAACTAAATCAACACAGAGTATCCCAATGTGCTTGTTTTGTTTGCCCATGTCAATCTAATAGTGCGGCCACCCAGCCTCACCAGTTTGCTACCCTCGACAAGGTTTCGGCCGACTCAAAGCAAACATTTCCCGCCTGTTCAGCAGCAGCTAATTTCCAGTATCGGTTACCACCGATCATGGGCCGCAAACAAGCAACGAATTGTATGTAGCCGTCAAGTTGTTTACTTTAAACAACTGGAAACGGTCGCATCCTACATTCGTTTGCAAAACCAAACGTCGCATCCATATCTTCCGGATTGTTTACATTACATCCAAATTTTCTATTAACGGCCGCCAACCGTCCGCGGACCTAGAACCCAAATTGTCCACCAACTAAATGTTGATTTATGACCTCTCCTAGGGCGAGCAGATCTTAGGTGTGTTTTTCACACCAGAAAGGTCTATCGCCGGCAAGCGTTACACTAATCCATTGTGTACACAGCCGCCGACCCCATGCAACGCTGGCGAACTCAAACAATGCGTATCCCATCGTTCGATCATGGAAATAGCGTTTCTGTTGACATAAGATTGCAGAAACCTATTTCTTCCTCTAATGATCATTACGATGGGTTACAACAACAACGCCCGCATCCTCTTATGTTCGTTCGTTGCTGGCCTTCAGTAGCGGATACCCATACATGGAAAATCCACCCCATGTCATCTTACCCAATCACGATTGGCTGCCTCTGGTTGATCGTTTCGCTCTTCCCTTTTGTGAAGCTATTCGCTGCCATGTCGATCTGATGGTTGCGAATAGAATTAGTCAGATTTCATCCAGAGAGTGTGCGGTCCGAGTGGAAGATGAGTCAGTTTCCATCCGGAGTGGTGTAACGTATTACTTTTCGCAGTGGCCTTTTTAAGGGAGATTCCGTCGTCCGCTGCAGCCGTTGTCGAGGAGATCAACGAACCTTCATCACTATTTGTTGTGCGTGTGTCCGAAATCTATTTCATAAAGAACCGATTGTGATTAATTTTTGTGCAGTTAAGAACTCGTTTAATTTGATTTGCCTCGAGTACGAGAAGTTTTACGTCAAATTGGATTTAACAAAGAACTAATTGTGCTTAAGTTTTATACAGTTTAACAATTTGATTATTTAAATTTTGTATCGATTGTAACACGTTTCACGCCAAACTGGGTCTAGTGAAGTGGACAATAAAGAAATTTATAAACAACATTCAGTGTTTTAATTCTCCTCTCTCAAATCCTGCAGATTAATCTTTTGGACTAACCTATCCAGAGACAAGTCGGTGGAATATTAGTGAATCCCTGTCCTTGCCGACACACTTTAACTAATATAACCCCACAGACTCAAAAATAAGAAAAAAGGGTAGAAATAAAGGAGTGAATTTCAAAATGATTTGGTTCTTTACGTCTAGTTGTTGCGAGGCAGAACTGGTTTCCATGATCCACTACGAAATATTTATAAAGATTCGGCTATTGTTATAGAAACGCTGCGGTATATTACGAGGGTTGCCTCTTATGTTTCGGGATTTGGCAACCCTAGCGCTACAATCCGGCAATTGACATCATCATCATCATCGGCACTACAACCGGGGACCGGTCTTGGCCTTATTTAGCAAGTCCTGAGGCTTGTTAAATTTTCCATAATGATTTATTTTGTCTGGGCAAGGTCATTAGTCTTGCGCCAGGGGCTCCCCGACGGGGAATCGAGCCCCGGTCTCCCGGGTGACAGGCGGGTGTACTAACCACTATACTATCGAGGAGCCGGCAATTGACAGCTCTGTCGTAAAGTTGGACATTTTTGAGGTTATACTCACTCAGAACGTTTTGACATACGAGCGCTATTTGTGTTGTTTACAGTAACTTAAAAGATTCATCTCGCCCCAAAAATGGAATTAAATCGTCAACATTTTCGTGCGATTATTTTTTACAACTTTCGGCGTGGATTAACTCAGCAACAGTGCATGGATGAACTTAATTCAATTTTTGGCGATGAAGCTCCATCAAGGACCAGTGTTTATCGATGGTATGGTGAATTCAATCGTGGTCGTAGTTCACTCGAAGATGAATTTCGTGAAGGTCGTCCAAAATCAGTTGTTGTTCCGAAAACCATTGATGCTGTGCGCGAACTGATATTGGAAGATCGTCATGTGACCTATCGTGAGATTAAGACAACCTTAGGCGTTAGTGGGACCAGCATACATTCAATATTACTGTCAAAAAAATTTGTTCGCGTTGGATCCCACACAATTTGTCAATCGCCCAAAAAAAGGCTCGTGTCAATTGGTCGAAAGAAATGCTAAAAAAATACGGTCGCGGTGCTTCGAAACACGTCTATGACATCGTGACAGGTGATGAATCGTGGATTTACGCGTATGAGCCCGAAAGTAAACAGCAGTCGACTGTCTGGGTGTTTCAAGATGAGCCAAATCCAACAAAAGTTGTTCGCGCACTAAGCACTTCCAAGCAAATGGTCGCCTGTTTTTTCGGAAAAACTGGACATGTCACAACCGTATCAGTAGAACAACGCAGAACAGTCAATTCTGAGTGGTACACAACCATTTGTTTGCCAGTTGTCTTCCAAGAAATCAGGAAAACCAACCGCCGAAGACGGATCACTCTTCACCACGACAATGCGAGCTCTCACACATCGGCTGCGACAACTGCATTTTTGAGCACCCAAAACATCGATTTGATGGGTCATCCGCCGTATAGTCCTGACTTGGCACCGAATGACTTCTTTTTATTCCCGTACGTGAAAAACAAACTGAGAGGTCAACGTTTTTCGACACCTGAAGAAGCGGTTGCTGCTTTCACAATGCATGTGTTGGAGATACCTCAATCAGAGTGGCAGAAGTGCTTCGACAATTGGTTCAAACGCATGCAACAGTGTATAGATCTTCATGGGGAATATTTTGAAAAACAATAAAGTGATTTTCGATGATCAATATTTGTTTTTGTTCTCTAATCCCGAAATATAAAAGGCAAACCTCGTAATATACCTTCTCCTGTGTTTGTACATTGAAGACACCTAGGGAATAGGCGTGGCGATCTGAAATCGATTAATCGAAAAATCAATTATTAAGAGAAAAATTATCGATTTGGAACACTACATCGATTCCTTAAATCGCCCCATAAACCTCTCGAGTCGGCCCGTTTCAATTAGTAGCGATAAACTTCTTAAACTGTTTGCGGTATCTTAGTTTTTTTCATTTTTTGCTGTTGTCGGACGCAAAAATTACCGGTCTTGCTTGACTGATAATTTGAATTACCACATAAAATAAATATGTATGAACACGTCCAAAGATGGCGTTACTTACGCTACTTACTAATAAAAAAATTGTCATTGTCATCTCTAATCTCACCTGTAATTTCTGGTGCCCAACCCAATCGGTGCTGTGAATTTATTTTATTACCAAAAATATACTGTGAGTAATTATTATTTGTTGAAGTTTATAGTAATGGATTCCGTGGCAGGCGATCCACGGGAGACCTTTTGACCCGTACAATCAGTATGTGGACATCTCCGATTGAGGGACATGGTGAATCAAGAGCTGTCGCATTGGATATCTCCACGGCTTTTGACGGCGTCTGACACGGAGCATTGCTGAGAAAACTTCGTTCTTATGGACTTTCCCAGCAGCTTAATGACTGGACGGCAAGCTTCCTCGAAAATTGATCGGTCCGGGTTGTTGTGGACGGCGAGTGTTCAGATCTACCTTCTGTTAACTCCGGGGTGTCCCATGGTTCTATTTTGGTTCCAACCTTGTTTTTTCTTCACATAAGTGATTTTTTGGAGTCAACGGATAGCAGAGTGTTCAGTTTTGCGGACGATGAGGCCTATTTTTCGAGTGACCGGCCGAATAGTGCATCAACGTCGCACTAGCTGAAATGTAGCCAGACCGACTGTCTGAATCGGGGTCTGGATAAGGTCCTGCAGTGGGGAAAGGCCAATCTCGCCGATTTCAATGCAACGAAGACACCATATACAACATTCACAAAGAAAAGTGGATCACTGAATCTGGGGAAAGCTTGAAATTGCTCGGCGTGACGGTCTGTGAACTAGCGACTGAACGTACGAATCCTTCACACTGCGCAATGCAGCAGTCTCATAGGACGCGGGTGCGCAAGGAGAAATACAAAGAGCTCAGAAGATCTGAAAAAAGACTTCATAGACAAAAGAAGGGTGCATGGGAAAAAAACCTTGTCTGTGAAATAGAGAAAAGTGAAGAGCGAGGACCGCACCAGGCGCGGAAGTTATACCAAATAATCCGTAGTATGACGCAGTACACACCACGCTGCACTTACTGCAAGGATAAAGAGGGTAGTCTGATCACCGATCGGATAGCCTCATACGCTAAAGTAATCATTGGTCAATATCAGTCTGGCTTCATCCCAGGCCAATCGGCGTTTAATCAGATATTCACCCTTAGGCAGGCGATGGAAAAATGTCAGAAATTTAAGATTCAATTATATAATCTAACATATTTATAGACTTTAAGGCCGCGTACGACAGCATAGCCAGGATAGAACTATATAATGCCATGAGAGAGTTCGGCATTCCAAACAAATTGATACGACTTCGTAGGTTGATCATGACGAACGTAACTAGTCAAGTAAAAATAGTGGGATTGCTGTCCAAACCAATAAACATATTTAATGGACTCCGACAAGGGACGGTCTGGCCTGCTTCCTCCTCAACCTGGCGTTGGAGAAAGCAGTCCGTGACTCTGGGATCACAACTAAAGGGAATATTGTCACCAAGTCCACCCAGATACTTGCCTATGCAGATGACATCCACATCATCGGTAGAACCGAATCGGCTGTACAGGAATCCTGCACCCAGTTAGAGCGGGCGGCAGAAAAACTGCGGCAGCACATTAATGAGGCGAAAACTAACTACGTGGTGGCAAGTTCTGCGAAGAGAAGACCTAACGTTGGTCAAACCATCAGGGTAATGCAGCACGAATTTGAAGTAGTGCAATCTCAACTACCTTGGGTCAATAGCATCAGCCGATAACAATATGGAAGAACAAATACGCGAACGGCTGATCAAATTCAACAAAGCCTACTATGGTCTATCAAGCGTCTTTAAATCCCGAAATTTATCCAAAACATCCAAGTTACTACTGTACAAGACCATGGTCTTACCAGTACTCATCTATGGATCCAAGACCTGGGTGCTCAATAAAAGGCACTCTGAACTCTTAGCCGCGTTCGAGAATTGTTAGCCCCATATACGAGGGAGGACGATTCCGGAGACGGTACAACCATGAGTTGTACGCGAACTACCTTGAAGCTAAGGTTGTAAGAAAAATCAAGCTCGGTAGACTCTGGTGGGCGGGACACCTAGTTCGAATGAGCGAAGAGGAGCCTGCCCGGAGAGTCCTTTGTGGCAGGATGTATGGAAGGAGACAGCGCGGGAGACCTTGTAGACCAGGACGCCCAGATCCTGGGAGTGCCAAACTGGATGACATCGGCTCGAAATCGGGACCAGTAGAGAGATTTGTTAAATAACGCCAAAGCCGGATTCCGGTTGTAGTGCCGATGATGATGATGATGGCGGTCTGTGAGAATGTATCGTAGCATAAACACGTGTCGAACATCGCCGGATTCTCGTCAGGTAAACTGAGCTATATCAGTCAAGTTCTGACCGCCAACGAGATAGCACGTGCGCTTCTGCCTTGTGACCAGTACCATCGGAACAGTAGTACAATCCGTTTTGGGAATCTTTAATATACACAAGATACCCAATTGCACTTTCGGATCTCGCGACAAGTCTTACTGTGGGATCCTAAGCAAACAAACGAATCTCCACGCACGCATCTGAGTGCAGTGCAAAATTATCTGTGAGATCCTAGGCAAATAAACGGATCTCCACACACGCGCCTTAGTACTATGAAAAGTGCGAGGATATACACGCGAGTGATGTGCAGTGCAGGAAAACCCTCCACTCATTCCTTGTGTCTGTTTTCTTCCTTTTCGTACTTCTATTTGCGTGCCTCAGCCATCGATACTCCCGATTGATTTATAATCTTTGGAGAGCTTTTTGTGTCTGAGTGGCATAATGTTCGTCATGGAAGGGATGTGAGTTGGATTTCGGCACGGATCTATCGGGGCACCTACTACAAGGACACCTGTAGTGGTTGCTTCCGCTTATCTATCGTTGGTTCCGACTTGCATCCTTTCCCGAAGCGGTATTGGTTTTCTGTGTCAGGCTATTTCAATGGAGCGTGAATTTCACGTTCGTTTGTGTACCATTCGCGGCTTGAAATGCAATTTCTCATCTGTGTCTGCCCACGTTTCTAACCAGAAACCAAGTACCCTTGCACTTCGCGAAACCCAGGTAATTACTAATACAGATATTTCCGATTTAAATCTACCTGGATATAACTTAGTGCCTCTGTTCTTTCCACACCGTGGTATAGCCACATACATAGGAAATGATATTGCGTATCAGCTTCTGCCAATATGGACTCTGCTCCAGTCCAGAATTTAATTTCTCGTGGCTAAAACTTCACGTTCGTAAGCATATCATACATTACTGCTTTCTTTACAGAAGCCCAAAATTGGATATAAACGCATCCTTTAACGAATTTCATGCTCTATCTGATTCTATCGATAGGAACTTGACCCTATATCCGCACAATGAAATCGTTATTGCGGGTGATTTCAATGTACATAACTCTCAGTGGCTTCGTCACTCCAGACACACAACACCTGAAGGTCAGTATGTCCAGCTCTTTGCTGATTCAAATAGTTTAACTCAGCTCGTCAATGAGCATCACTTTGACACTTGTAAGAGACAATAACCACGATTGTGCTATTCATAATGACAATTACCAATTACATGGAAACGATACAATGTGATATATAAAATATCTTTACTATTATTGACCATGAATTGACACTTGCCCATATAGGTTGCTCGGGATCGTGTTACACGTATCTAAAACAATACACAAGTGTGGTCAATTAAGGATAGCAGCGAAAGCATTGGTCTCAGCTGTTTTTGGTAAATAATATATGTCTTTCGAAATATATATCCCTGTGAGTGCCCTGATTGAGCCATAAGTAAGGGCTAAGTAAAAACTGATAACGCATCCTTCGATTTGGATAATCGAAGAAGAACAAGAGTGTGAATCTGAACTTCGTCCTAGACGGGCATTAATTATAAGGCCCTTTGCGCTCTCATATAAGTATTTAAATATTCTCTTCCAACGTCTCACACGTACGGTGTTGAAAACCCACTCACACGTCGCTCCTTAACGCTTGTTGTTGCATCCCACGGAATACATTTTGTCTGTCTCTATCACCGCATGAAAAGTCAACATTACTCTTACCAAATTCCCAAACACAAAAACACCAACAGCAGTCACAGAATACCGTCTATAAACCCAAAGCACATCCTGTTGTAATTGCCCAACTGAATGGTCGTCTTCACAATAAGGAACATAAACAAATAAACACGAATATTCCCACCCTTTGGGGTTGCCCGTCGTCATCTGTGTTCTCACTACCCATCTACAATCTCGTCGATTGCTAATGGTGTCAACCGACTCCGACCTTTGTCAAGCGGTTGCACGATCTAGACAACTTGAGCCAGCTGCAGACGCTATGATCTTGGTCCACACCCTTAAGATAAGCATTCCAGATCAGAAAAGTGTGGACCCCTGGTCATGAATCCACGAACAGATTCAGTGTTGGGTTGTTTTCCTCTTCTCTCACACACCAGTGACCATACAGTTGTCAGACCACAAGATTCTGGATCCATCTCTTAAAACGCATATTATAGATTAACAATTTGGTTCGGTTCTTGATACATGATATGTGTGCGGCTACAGTCAATTATTTGCGTAAGAGTTTTAGTCACCGTGCCCATCGAATCGAAGAGGATTTGGTGCTGCTGACAAGGAGCCGCGAGATGCTTGCGGCGAGAGAACCCGACGCGTCAGTTTCGATTCTGATTGAGATACGAATTAACATGGGTACCATTTTAGTGTGAGTGTGAAGCGAGAGAAAATATGAAGTGACCATGGATTACAAGTGTTCGTGATATTATCCGATTAACCTGTGGCCCCTGAGAGTCAATACAATCATCAGAATGCCCCGATTCCGCCCGATACCCACATTCAACACAGGGCACCTCACCGTTGTATTTGTTTGATGTGAGCCTACCGCCCAGTATCAGAGCAATCGTGGCATTACATCACCTGGCATCAAATCCTCTCCGATATACGATCGTTCAGTGTGAAAGGCTGGACGACTCCCCCATCACATCACCTCGACCTACATCATCTTCTCAAAGTGCACTCCACTTGTTGGAGATGGAGCAGCACACGATGGCAACACTGGCGCCGGCACTACTTGAAATGCTGACATTTGTTATGCCATGGTCAACCGCTGGTTGAGCTTGCCTTGCAGCGAAAAGTATTGTGACGGTCCCGCCAAACCCCACGGTACAATTACCTGAAAAAACCCATCAATAAACAACCCAAGCAGCTGCATATAATTAGTGCAATAGACCCTGAAACCAAATTCTCCAGCATTTCCTAATGCAAACATGAACCCGGTTTCTACTGCAGCCAGAGATGCCATAAACATCCAATTTGCTTTTAGCATCTTTTTTCTCCCAACGTCGATAATAGCGACGAGGCATCGTGTAAACAATGACCCGCATTACCAACGGCGCATTTGGTCATTTCTCTCTTTTGTCTTTACCGCCTGTCTGCTTCGTTTACCCATTGCCCTCGTGCATGTGTAAGCCACACAGATCCGAACGATCGCACACATACCACCAAGAGAGACTTTACGTTTCTCTGGTGGTAGGTAAAAACGATATCCTTATTGGAGAGGATATCTACCACGGCACAATAAACTCACCCCAAAAATGCGAAATCATCGCTGCACGAGATGATTATCGCTGAGTCTTCTTCCATCCTTCAGTGCGCGCACATCGAGTTTTTCTTTCTTATCATCTCCCGTAGGGTGTGCTCCGGAGTCTGCACCCCTGCGGTACGTATTCCTTTTAGTCACGTAATTATGTGTTCCGTGAATGTTTGTTACCTTGTTTGAAGTAAATAGAAATAATTTAACATAAAGTGAACGTATTAACAATCGCCACACCTTTCAATAACTAACATTAAAATAAAAAACGAACCTTTTATACAGACAACCAAACCGTGTTTCATTTTATTTGTTTCCTGAGTGTTTGTGTGTGCTTCCTTTTTCTCGGCGAACAGTTTAGTTTACGGCGGCGAAATGGACTACAGTAATCAGATGTTGGCGGAGGAAGGGAACGGAGTACCCATGCAGGTACATACTTCCTCCCCACAGTATCGCTCTTCGAACTCTGCTCGCTGCAAGGCAATCTCAACTTGCGGTTGACCATGGCAACAGGCACAGGTTCCACCGCATTGGATACATCAGGAGACACCATGGGAACGGCAACTACTACAACGTAAGCAACCAGGAATGGAGAGGCTGCTTGACACCATGAACAGCCCGGTAAGACAATTGGCTACGCGGCCCGCGGAACCGACAGCCACGGATTCCACGAGTGGAGCGACAACCCAACCGGTCAAATTGAGGCATATTGACATGCCTCCCTTCGATGGGGACTACCAGCAACAAGGTCAATCGCAAATGAACGGCACTGAACCACATCACAGTAGCCCGTCTCAGCCAACAGCTGAGGCTCCGTCCCCTGGAACAAACGGCTTCGCCAATGATGGGCGAATGCAGCAACCACAATCTATGCCACAGTCTGTTTCGCACAAGCTGGTGCCGTTACAACTGACGTCACAGCAACCTGTTCAGCAGCAGTTGATGCCACAGTAGTATATGTCGCAGCAGTCGGTACAACACCAATCTGTACCACAGCAGACGGTATCACAGCAATCTACCCCGCATAAATCTTTAACACCACAGTCTGTTCCTACACAGTCTATGCCACAGCAGGCTGTACCACAACAGTCTATGCCACAACAGTCTGTGCAACAACAGCCTGCGTCACAACAGTCTGTGCCACAAGAGTCTGTACCACAACAGTCTGTAGCACAGCAGTCTGTACGAGTCCCACAGCAATCCATGCCACAACAATCAATGGCACAGCAGTGTGTACCACAGCAATCTGTACAACAACAATCTGGGACACAGCAGCCTGTCTATCATCAAACCTTACCGCAGCCTATGACTCAGCAAGCTGTGCCACAACAGCATAGGACACAGCAAAGTATGCAGCAGCAATCTGTTCCGCAACAGCCTTTGCCCCCACAACCTATAGGGCAGCAATCTATACCACACCAATCAAAAGGCCATCAAATTTATGTACCGACTGCGTCAAATCCAGCGGATTACTTATCAAGGGGAGTTAAAGCAAAGGAGCTCACCGGAGCAGAGCTGTGGTGGCGAGGGCCAGCCTTTCTACGAGACAAGGAGCTGAAGTTGCCCCGGACGCCCACTCATCAAGTCCGAGAGGCGGACACCGGAACGCCGGTAGACCTCGAGGAACGAAGGGCATCGTACTTCGTAATACAGCAAGAGGACCTGTCTATAACAAGAAGATTCTCCAGCTTCACTCGAACAGTACGAACAGTAGCGTGGCTGAAGAGGTCCACCGACAACAGCGGGTGCAAGGGGGACGGCAGGTCAGTCAGGCGATCGGGCGTTCTCGATGCTGAAGAGGTGAGGGCGGCCACAGGCATCACATTGCGAGCAGCTCAGGCCGAATCGTTCGAGGCCATGAAAGCCGGAGTTCAAGACGAAGCGAACTGATTGCGCTCAACCCATTCATCGATGACCAAGGTACCCTCAGGGTGGGCGGAAGTCTAGAAGTAGCAAAGATGGAATATGAACGCCGACATCCACCAATCTTCCACGACAACATCACCTGGCAAGGATCATCGTGAGAGATTTGCACTTGAGACTGATGCACGCTAGAAGCCGGTTACTGCTATCCGCAGTGAACTCCCGGTACTGGATCATAGGGAGTCGAAGACTTGTCCAGAGGGCCTTCGCTGAATGCACGATTTGCGTTCGTCACAAGGGACGAGTGCTATCTCAACAAATGGCGGCATTACCAGCCAGTCGGATTAATCCCGCAAGGTCATTGAGTAACACCGGTGTTGATTATGGAGGTCCTATCACTCTTTGGACATGGAAAGGACGCGGCGCAAAGCGAGTCAAAGGCTACATCTGTCTCTTCCTATACTTGGCAACCAAGGCAATACATCTCGAAGCGGTTAGCGAGCTGTCCAGCGAGGCGTTCCTGGCAGCATTAAGTAGATTCCTCGCGCGTAGGGGCTTTTGCCACACCTTATGGAGTGATGATGGTACCAATTTCGTTGGAGCGTGCCGAGAATTGCGAGAAGTTTATGAGCACATAAACCGAAAGGCTACCCAGAATCAGAATATGACGGAGTTGGCCACCAACGGGATCACGTGCAGATCCATTGCCCCGGCAGCGCCCCACTTTGGTAGATTGTGGGAGGCAGGAATCAAGTCCGTGAAGCATCATCTGAATCGAGCTATTGGAAATGCGTTTTTGACGTTCGAGGAGCTTACTACCGTGTTGGCCCAGATCGAGGTTTGTCTGAATTCGCGACCGCTGGTCGTCCTGCCAATGGAGCCTGGCGACCCCGAAGTGTTGACCCCCAGTCATTTCTTAGTTGGAGGACCGGCTATGAGCGTCCCGGAGGTCGATGCGGGAGAGACAACAATCACTTGGCGGTCCAGATGGAAGTACTTGCAGGCGTCGCGTCGAGCATTTTGGCACCGGTGGAAGAACGAATACCTCCACACGCTGCAGGCTGGAAATAAATGGTATCGCCCGGAACCAAACCTAGGAAATCCGGTCTTGGTACTCCTGAAGGACGAGCGGCTATCTCCGACCTACTGGCCCATGGGGAGGGTTATCGAGCTTCATCCTGGCAGAGATGGCAAGGTGCGGGTGGCAACCGTAAAGATTCAGGGGGGCAGCCTTAAGCGACCCGTTAGGAAGTTAGTACTACTTCCGGTTGCGGGGGATGAGACGGTTGAACCGACAGTTCAAGGTGGGCGGAATGTTGTAGACGGAGCAGCACACAATGGCAACACTGGCGTAGGCACTACTTGAAATGCTGTCATGACAACCCGAATAACAAATGTCAGTAGTTTGCCCCTTTTTTCGATACTTGTGGATCGAAGTGCCACTAGCTACTTGATTCCGATTCTTGTGGATCGGCTGTAGCTTGGCCTTAGGTTTCTACGCAACTGAGTGCGCTGCTGGTTGTGGCTAGCTTTGATCGGCTGGATGACCGTCTGTCTTGTTGCTTTGCGTTGCGGTTGAACGCTTGGGTCGCACGTTGCACTGCAGGAGAGGTTCTTCGGCAGCTGGTGTTTATGTTGTTTACCTCGGATCGTGAATCCGGTTCGAAGGACCAATTTGTAAACACCACTGATGCCCGCATGGGTAACACATCAGTGTTACAAATGATGAAAGCGATGACACTCAATAGTAGCACCAGCGAGTGTTTTTACCAGCCCCGACTATCAGTGCCTTGAGAAATAATATCTGCAGGTGCTGATTCGGACACCATCAAAAGACTATCATCAACATAATCACCACTGCCGAGTGAGCAACCATCACCAATTACCATCTGCTAAAGCATAATGGTACAAAGTCGCATCAATTGGAAGAAGTACGAACTTAACCATGACTACTTGAGAAACTAATCCAACGAAGTGCGGAGTCAAACCCACCGGAGAAATACGGTGATGTCATTCGGTGACCTTCATCACAGATAGTACATGTATATTTCTGCCTCTCCACATCTTCATCCAATGCTAAGAAAGAACAAATGTGCACCTCTAGATATTTATTGAGTTCCCTATTGTGCCACCATGGAAGACTACACGACAAACTACGCTAGGTATTTCTAACAGACGTGCAATAAAATTAAAAGCTGATCGCGCTTGTTATTTTAAATATAAGAATACGAACCATCCTTCGTCCTCGTTGGACGCAAGATATATTTTGAAAATAAAATATAAGTCGATTGGAGATTTGCTGTGTATATACGAGTAATATAAATAAAAATGAAGATAAACCGGCAGTGTTTTCGTTATTGATACTAGGGAAGACTTTCAGAGACAATAGTTTAAAGATAGCCATAGACACATTTGTCCTTGTTTCCCTAAAGTCGGCCTCTCACCACCGAACTGTAGGTCACACATAGTGTTACTGAGACGATTGTACCGGCGAATTATTAATAAAAAAAAAACCGATTTAAGTAAAAAGGAAAAATATTTTTTCTTATTCCTCGGAAACAAATAGTTAAAATACGCCACCAATCCACTTTCCATTCGGTGAGATTGTCGCCAAAATTTGAAGGTAATTTTGTTGGTAGCAGTCACTGTCCCTATTTACGAGTATAATTTTCCGAACACGGGACATCTTCTGGAATAATTTGAAGGCTGGAATAGATTGGATGTACGGTCACCTTAACTATATATCAGGTGTGGCCAACTTTGGTGCACATAAGATCTACTTTTTTTTTATAAATTGTGTCGCGATCGACCTATTCTTTAGGTAAGAAGGGGATGTTTTTGCAATGTGCTTTTATACCGGCGTGCACTTTGGCGAGCTCCATGATTAAGGGGTAAATAATCTACATACATGAGTATTTATTTAATGGGTTAAAAACCTTATGTCCAGAGGAATTAAAACAACATGAGCACTTATTAATAACATTTATTCATTCAAACTTTTTAAATTAATGAGAAACCTGAGTCTGCATTTCCTTTACTAGTGCATCATAATTTGGAGTATACCCTGACAAAGACAATAACAATGAGTCCTCAGTATGAGAATCGGTCAGGACGGAACGAAGTTTAGTTTTAGTTAATTGTAAATATGAAAATGCCGATTCGCACAGATACGTAGATCCAAAGCAAGAAAAAATATATTCGCTACATTTGATAATATTGGGATACTTTTCTCGGTTAACATATTTCCAAAAATTTTCTTCAAATTTTCTGGCTTGTAAGACTAAATCAGATTGTAAAATTATAATTTCATTTTCCAAGGCGTTTTGCTCCATATCAAATAAGTCTGCAATTTTTTTGCTAATTTCCTTCACAATTAAATCTTTTTTTAAAGGAAAAGATGTAAATTCCACAATTTCTTTAATTTTTTTAAAATCTTGGAATCGCTTCTCAAAATCTTCCATTACATTTTGTATTTCGGCCACGTACTTGTCAATCTCATAAATAATATTTTTATTTTTTTGTAAGTTGTCTGCCATATTTGGAAAATGGTTCATATTATTTTGTTGTAAATCTTCTATCAACAAAATAAATTTGGTTTTATATGCATCTATGCTGCTAATCATATCAATTATTGTTTTATTTTTACCTTGTAATTCTAAATTTAAATGGCTTAATATGGAAGTAAAATCTGTAAGGAATGCTAAGTCACTAAGCCAGGTTTTGTCATTTAAATATGCATATTTTTTCTCTTGTTCATTAAGAAATTCTATTATTTCAGGCAATAAATCACGAAATCGTTGCAGAAATTTACCTCTACTTAGCCATCTTACATCAGTATGCAATAATAAATCAGACTGACCTTCATCGAGTTTTAGTTGAAAAAGACGACGTTTGAGAGAACTTCCACGAATTGAATTAACAATTTCAAACGCGACGTCCATTACTTCTTTTGTATTTAGTCTCTTGCTGGATAATACTTGCTGGTGAATTATACAGTGGTAACTCAAAAAATCTGGGAATTCATCGTCATTTCGACATAGGGCTATAAATCCATTTTTGCGGCCTATCATTGCAGCTGCGCCATCCGTTGTTATTGAAACTAATTTAAAAAGAGGTACTTTCTTATCATTAAGCAGACTTTTAAACCCGTTGAATATATCTACACCTCTAGTCCTTTCTTTCAAAGAAATCATACCCAACAATTCTTCTTTAGATGTAAAATCTTCAAAAACTAAACGAATGAAAACAAGTAACTGTGCAGTATCACTTATATCTGTCGATTCATCACATTGAAGAGAAAAACAAGAGCATCTGTTAATATCATTTTGTAACTGTTCCTTTAAATTTCCACCCATCTTTTCGATTCGTCGCATCACTGTGTTTCGGGACAGTTGTATATCTTGAATTGCAGCAGTAATTTCGCTCTTGTTCTTAAAATCATTAAAAAGGGAATCCGAGATTTCCAAGAACATTTCCTTTACAAATTCACCATCAGAAAATGGTTTACATTTTTTAGCTAATAGATAGCTTACTTTGAAGGATGCAGTTGTTACTGCTTGTGACTTCAATATTGGCTTTTTGAAAATATTTTGTTGATTTGTTAATTGAGTTTTAAGATCCCGAACTTTACGTTTTCGTAATTCGGAATTTGGTGGATAATCTGTTTGATACTTGTTATGTAAAGATAAGAAATGTCTCTCCAAATTACCCTTTTTAGCAATGGCTATCGAGCTAAGACATATTAAGCAGCAACATTTATCATTCATCATCGTAAAAAAATAGTTAATTTCCCATTCTTCATTGAAATGATATGTTTTCGATTTTTTTGGTTTGCTATCCATGTTCATAAATAGGTATACTAAAATGCAAAAAATATACGACTTAATAATAGGGCATGTAATAAAAGTATTAAACAGTAACAATATAAATTACAATTAATACCTGGTGTAGGTTTAGCCGATAAAACGAAATAGCTAATCATACTTAATAGTTGCGAATAATTAAATTATTATTTTAAATAATGCTTATAAATATTTAATTAAGATTTAAATAATTTTATTTAAAATATATCTCTTATATACTTGCACAATTAATTTAAAGAACACTAATATTTCATTAATACTTACAAATGAAACAATCCGCAAGAGAAATTGACTGTAGCGTACAAACACTAACTTCAGAATGAAAATTTAACACTATATTCTGCAAAATTAGATTCCAAGAATTAATCCTAATGGCATGCAATTTAAATGTTATTATTTTAATAGTCATAAATTTCTCAGAAGTGTAAATACAAGTCAATTTTAAACGCACTGTATTTCGGATTTATTAAATAAACATCATTTATATACGTTTTTATATGTATTGTATAAGTTTTTATCATAAGCCGAAGTATTATGCTGATTTTGTAATATCCCAATTCAAATAAATTTTATATAGGTAGCAAAAAGTAGCAGCAGCAAAAAAGTTATCTACCGACAAAAGCTTTAAATAGAAAACAGAATTGCAAAAGTGCAAAGAAAAAGAACTTAATAAAACCATTTCAAATGTCAAAACAAACTAATAAAAATAATGATAATATAAAAATTATATCCTTTCTATGAGCTAATCACGGAAAACATTTGAATAAAAAGTATTTGTACTTTTTAAGTTAAAAGTTTTTATGAGATACTTTTCGCAAACCCCGAACTTGCGAGTGATCGACCAAAATTGGTCTCGCGATGGACCGGTCGATCGCGATCGACTTGTTGGCCACCCCTGCTATATATTATATTTCACTCTTTACTATTAAATATTTATGTAAGATTTCATACAGCCGATAAGATAAGAAAATTGTAAAAAAATATGGGGTCTTATAAAATCTCAGGTATTTTAAATATATATATATATATAATTTGTTACTAACAATTTATTTCCAAATGAAAAAAAAAAACCGAAATGTAAATATTAGAATAGGTAGCTTGACTGCATCTATGGGAAAATAAACTTAAGCCGTTTTCAAATTTTCCCGTTTCCCTATTCTCCTCCTCTCTTTGCAAACGTACCATGGTCGAGCATTTAAAGGTGCTTTAAAATCCCATTTTGTACGCGGGTTCGTCTAAAAAAACCGTTCAAACAATACTAAACGCATTTTTCTCCTTTCAAAGATTATATGACTTTATATAACAGAATATGATGATATTGATATCATAATTTGAGGTATGTCGTGCAAAGAACATTACAAATTCCGCTGTTTATTACAGTATAAGATGATTACACAGTTACTTCACATGAAGCGTCCTCTAATCAAATGGCGATCGGCAGCATCACCGGGAATAATTTCATATGAACTATCGTGTGATATTGACAGCTAATTTCTCCAATTCTCCAATCACGAAGCAAAGTACCGCTTGGCACCACTTATGCCGTTGCCGTTATAATAAGCTTGCTTTTGCATTGGGTTTCAAAACGTCAATGGAATAACGGTAAACCGACATTTTGCATAACTGACGATATGCAAATATTAAAAATTGCGGAGAATTGTGATAAAATCGATCTATTTTGGGAGTATTGTGTTATAAATATATTATTGATGCTCCAGTGCTACAAGTCACCGAATAAAATGAAATGCAGCGGAACCAATTGCATTGAATGGTGTCAGCATCCCTTGTTCAATTTGCTATATCCGGGTAAGTGAGACATCAAATTCAGAGATTCATTTTATTCCTTTCCATTTATATATATATATGTATTTTTATACATTTTCTTCTTTTCTACTTAATTTATTTTATTATGTATTGGTTGTGGATAAAATATATCTCATCCTCGTGGCTACGAGACATGCGGCCTTTTGGAATGGCCATAGTGGTGGTGGAGGTGGCAATCTTATCTTTTTGATTTCTTGATTCTTTTTTTGATAAATTGCCCTCCGGATAGAAGATTGCCGTAGATAGGAAACTTGTTTCTCGATTATGTTTCCATCAATATAACGAACATACGGATAAATGCCTTGTATGAAGGTATTTGAAATTCTCTTTAAAATTTGGCTCGTTTAGTTGGGTGCCGACGTTATCGGATTCCGATTTTATTTTCCTCCTCAAAAGAATACATTTTCCTTCTACAACATTACCTAGGAACATTTTTGTAGGATTTGTAATTTGCGGCCGGTTTTCCTTTTCTTTTTTTTTTCAAATTGATTTCTTAATTTCAAAGTAGATGGGATTTGAAAGCGATGAGATTGATTTTTTGGATTAATTCAATATATTGTGGTTTGATTAAGTTTTGAGTGTCATCATTGGACATTTTCTGGGGCTACTAAAGGGATGAGTAATATATATTTATAGGGTTCCTTTATAGGCTAGCGAGTGGTACATTCTTGGAATGTTTTTAGTTAGCTATTTGTGCAATTGATATTTTAGGGATTATTGCTTTCTTCCTGGCAATCTTCAAAAGATACTTCTAGACCGATTTGGACGCGTGACGAGCTTTTGTTGACTAAAATCATCTTCCATCATCATCATCGGCACTACAACCGGGATCCGGTCTTGGCCTTACTTAATAAATCTCTTCACCGATCCCGATTTCTAGCCGAGGCTCTGGGCGTCCTGGTCTACGCCATCCCTCCATTGCAGACAAGGTCTCCCGCGCAATCTCCTTCCATACATCCTGCCACAAAGGATTTTCCGCTCAGGCTCCTCTTCGCTCATTCGAGCTAGGTGTCCCGCTCATCGGAGTCTACCGAGCTTGATTTTTCTTACAACATTAGCTTCAAGGTAGTTCGCGTACAACTCATGGTTGTAGCGTCTCTAGAATCGGCCTCCCTCACATACGGGGCTAACAATTCTCCTTACGACCTTCCTCTCGAACGCGGCTAAGAGTTCAGAGTGCCTTTTATTGAGCACCCGGGTCTTGGATCCATACATGAGTACTGGTAAGACCATGGTCTTGTATAGTAGTAGCTTGGATGTTCTGGATAAATTTCGGGATTTAATGACCCCTGATAGACCATAGTAGGCTTTGTTGAACTTGATCAGCCGTTCGCGTATTTGTTCTTCCATATTGTTATCGGCTGATACTATTGACGCAAGGTAGTTAAAGAATTGCACTTCAAATTCGTGCTCCACTAACCTGATAGTTTGACCAACGTTAGGTCTTCTCTTCGCAGAACTTGCCACCACGTACTTAGTTTTCGCCTCATTAATGTGCAGTCCCACTTTTTGTGTCGCCTGCTCGATCTGGGTGAAGGAGTCCTGTACAGACGAATCGGATCTACCGATAATGTCGATGTCATCTGCGTAGGCAAGTATCTGGCTGGACTTGGTGACAATAGTCCCTCTAGTTGTAATGCCAGAGTCACGGATTGCTTTCTCCAACGCCAGGTTGAAGAGGAGGCATGCCAGACCGTCCTCTTGTCGGAGTCCATTAAAGATGTTTATTGGTTTAGACAGCGATCCCGCTATTTTTACTTGACTAGTTACGTTGGTCATGGTCAACCTACGAAGTCATATCAATTTGTTTGGAATGCCGAACTCTCTCATGGCATTATATAGTTCTATCCTGGCTATGCTGTCGTAGGTGGCCTTAAAGTCTATAAATAGATGATACAATGGGATTTTAAATTCCAGACATTTTTCTATGGCCTGCCTAAGGGTGAATATCTGATCAATTGCTGATTTGCCTGGGATGAAGCCACACTGATATTGACCAATGATGACTTTAGCGTATGGGGCTATCCGATCTTGTAGGATAGTGGGGAGTATCTTATAGGCGGTACTCAGTAATGTTATACCCCTATAGTTGCTGCATAGTGTGATATCGCCTTTCTTATGTATGGGGCAATTCATTCCACGACGCCAATCTTCCGACATCTCCTCTTGCTCCCGTGTGTGCACTACGATCTCATGAATTGCGTGATGTAACGCTGTCCCTCTTTGTTTGATCAGCTCAGCTGCTATGCCGTCAGCTCCGGGGGGTTTATTTGATTTCAGCTGTCTTATGGCTTTTAATTTTCCTTAATGCTTGGTGACGGCAATATTTGGTCTTGATTTTGCATTGGTGGAGCGTCGAATTCTTCTGTGAGCTGACCATTCAGCAATTCATTGAAGTGCACTTCCCATGGCTCCAGAATGCCTTTAGGATGAGTGGTCAGATTACCCTCTTTATCCTTGCAGTAAGTGCAGCGTGGTGTGTACCGCATCATACTGCGGATTATTTGGTAGAACTTCCGCACCTGGTGTGGACCTCGCTCTCTACTTTTCTCTATTTCACAGCCTAGCTTTTTTTCCCAGGCACTTTTCTTTCGTCTGTGGAATATTTTTTCAGATCTTCTGGGCACTTTGTATTTCCTCTCGCGTACCCGCGCCCTGTGAGACTGCTACATTGCCCCGTATGCAGCATTCTTACGTTCAGTCGCTAGTTTGTATTCATCATCAAACCGATCGCTCCGATCTCTACGACTACTGTCGAAGATGGAGTTGGTAGTACCATTGACAGTATTCTAAAGGCGTGGCCATTTCTCTTCTACGCCTGGCATTTTGGCCCCGGGTCTTACTCTCCCTAAAACGAGCTCTTCGAGGACGAGTCTTAACGCATGACCAAAGGCGTTGCTGGTGTTCTCATTGCATAAGGCAGCCGTGTTGATTCGAACCTGATCCGCGAATGCAATACGTTTCCGTAAGGCAATCCGTGCTCGGAAAACTGTACCAACAAGATAATGATCTGAGTCGACGTTGGCACCTCGGTACGTTCGTACCATCATCAGGCTCAAGGAGTGGCGGCGATCTATCAACACGTGATCACATTGGTTGCGAGTGGCTCCATCAGGTGATACTCAGTTGGCTTTGTGGATATCTTTACGCGGAAACCTGGTACTCGCAACGACCAAGTTTTTTGATGCTGCCAGTTCGATGACTCGTAGTCTATTGCCATTAGTGTTCTCATGCAAACTATGGGAACCTGCGTACTGCCCGAAAACCGGCTCTCGACCTATTTTGGCATTCAAATCACCAAGAACGATTTTCACATTGTATCTTGGGTAGGCATTGAGGGCGCATTCGACGTTCTCGTAGTATTCTTCATTTTCGTCGTCAGGGGACTCATCTGTAGGTCCGTGAACGTTTATGAGGCTTATGTTCTTAAATTTGCCTCGCACACGAAGAGTGGATAGCCTTTCGTTTATTGCATTAAAGCCGATGATGGCAGCCTTCAGTTTTTGACTGACTAGAAAGCCTACCCCGAGCACATGGTGTTTTGCACGACAGCTGTAATAAATATCATACTCGCGTCTATGAATAACACCACTCCCCGTCCATCTTATTTCTTGCAATGCTGTTATGTCAACCTTATATTCGGACAGGGCATCGGTTAGCTGCTGTGCAGCTCGAACTCTGTATAGTGAGCGGACGTTTCATGAGAAAATTCTTAAATCGTTTAGCCATTTTCATTTCCGTGGTCGTCGTCGTGTACCCGGTCCATATCCGAGGCTTGTTAAATTTGCCGTAATAATTATTTTTTTACGAGCAAGGCTATTAGGCCTGCCCCAACCGTTCGCAGGATGTCGCTGCATGCATTGGTTCACTGCTTGGCGGGTGCCAAAGTAGCTATCCAGGGGTGTCACGTGGAGACTGCATGCCAACCTGGATTGAACAGGGACAAGGATCATCCTTGCCTTCGCCGGGTTGAGAGCAGTCAGGGACTTTGCCCTATATGTTCGCTCCCATGTAAAATCATCTTCCGCCAGCACATATTTCTGTTGTTCCTCGGGGAACCGTCTGTTTACTTATTCTATATCGGGGTGGTATGGAGTTCGTCTTTCTCTCCATTTGTTGCGTTGCACATGTTGCATTATACCACATAATACAAATATTGTTACGCACCATGCGTCTTATGACCTTAATATATATTCCATGATTTGTTACGGTAACTGCCACCACATATGTCGTTTCAGTGTCTGTTGTGGGGTTATACATCTCAAGCAATCTGTGAATACATGTTCTGCATTCTCGGTCTTACCATCGCTGTATAAGCAGTTTATATTTATGCGGGTACTAATAAAAGCATCCGTCACCTGATGTCAGCTGCATTTTGTGGCAATTTAGCTCGCCAGAGCTTCTTTTCAACCATGAGTGTATATCAGAAATTATGGCGTGGACTGTCTTTCTTTGGGGGACATTTGCCACATCAGTTTTCAATCCCTTTGGCTAGATTTAGAAGCGCATTTTCCGACGATCTTCGCATGGGGCAAGTACATTGGCCTCTTGCAAAACGCAAGGCGCGATATCTAGTGTTTTTTTTTTCGAGACATAACATTTATGGCATCTTTGGATACCGACCGGAAATTGCACTTTTAAAGATGACGACCTATGCGTTTATAAGTTTCTTTATGGGAGAACAATGTAAGGTTTGACCCTGAGGAGATCGGATCAGGTGGTCAGGCGTGGAAGGAGAGTGCACAGGACAGGAAGCGATGGCGCAGCGCAATTAGTGAGGTAATGAACTTACGGGTTCTTATTGGCCAATTAAATAGTTATAGTAGAAGTTTATAAGCACACCGCATCTTCTTTTTCAACCACTTTTTTCATCCATACTTCATGAAAGTCTGGCGGTGTTGTAAAAAATTATAATTATGAAAAATGTCACAATTTCAATATTAGTAACCCGTTATCTAGCTTAGACCTTATACTTAACATAAAACCCTGGTACGTTGCACAATCTCGTCGTTTTTTCAGTCGTATTCCGCTTCCGACTGTAACATCGAGATATTTTACTATGGGACTGATAGTGCGTCCTACTGTTTGTAAATTAAGACATTCAATTTTCTTCTTACGTAGGGCTAGCATAGTTTGGCCATATTTAACCATCATTTAATGCTGTGATGTGGATACAAATATTCTTCAGGTTATCTGGGTATCCCGCTGTGGTCACTACTGTAAAATTATCTGCATACCCAATGAATACTGCTCCTTTTGGCATATTGCCTCTGAGCATATCGTCTTACATAATATTTCATAATAACAGTCCCACCCCAGATCTCCGAGGTATGACCGTTATTATATATTTTTGTGGGCACTTATCGATGTCATAAAACAATATTCCATTTACAGGATAGCTTGCTATTAAACTCAGTAGATTGAGTGAAACCAGAGTCACAGCTTGTCCGAATTGAATGCATTTTTCATTTCTCCATTTTTTATTTCTTAGATTCTAAATTATATGCTAGATAAAAAGTACTTAAATTCTAGTTCAATTATATTGTATTATAATTTACTGGTCCTACGAAGAGGCTTTAAACTAAACATTACATGACTATTGTACAAGTTTGCCTTTCGCCAACAAAACTTTGCTTGTTTTTTATTTATGTTTATTTCAATAATAAAGAAAAACTAAAAAAACCTTTTTTTTTTAACTTACATTTAATTTATATATATATTTTTTTTTTAAATTTTTTTTTATTGGTGTACAAATTCCGTCGTTTGGCAAGAGATCCCCACCAGAAAATTATGTAGAAATTGTCAGATGTCAAACCTCAAAATATTAGTGACTTTGGATCTGACTTTCGTGCAAAAATGTCCGGTTTTGTGCCAAATAAGCGTCACTTGCGCGAACTTTTGATTTATTGTTTTAATTTGAAGAAATCTGCCGCTGGGGCCCATCGATTGCTTGTAGAAACATATAGTGAGGCTGCTTTGAGTGGGAGAAGTTGTCGTGACTGGTTTCAACAGTTTAAAAACGGTGAGTTTGAAGTGGAAGACAAAGAACGAAGTGGAAGGCCAAAAGTGTACGAAGACAAGGAATTGGAAGTAATATTGGAGGAAGATTGTAATATTTTTTATTTACGTATCTTATTTATTACGTTATAAAATAACAATTGAAATTGTTGGTGTTGAGTCAAAACTTACCTTGAAATAATTTGGTCGCTTGTTGTCTTCTGCATTTCTTTAAATTTAAATTCTAAATGTTTTAGTTTTGTTTTTTTCTATTTTATTTAATCCTCTATTTTGTTTAAAATGGCCTAAGTTAGTTTATTCCACAATCTTCTTTTTATTTGAAAGAGTTCTAACTGTTTTAATTTCACAATTTTCTATTTAATTTAATCTTCTATTTTCGTTTTCGACTTAAATAAACTACACGCATCGACCACTAGATTTTAAGAGGTCCCATCCTGTTTTCGGTCTATACATATTCTTTTTGGTTTTGTTCTCCTTCAATGCAGGAACTGTAGTTCTTGTGAGGAAACGAAACTATGGGGACTATTGGTGCGTTCAGTCTATAATATTTGGGACTCTTAGGTCGATTGGGATTGGGATCAGGTATTTTTAGGGGTGTTAGTTTATTTTAAATATGTCTGGATTTTATGTATTTTAGGGTGATAATTAACCGATATTAATTATATAACAAGATCCATCCCAAACGAAAAAAGAACTTGCACGTACATTAGATGTAACTCAACAAGCAATTTCACCTGATTTAAAATCGTTAGCGATGATTCAAAAACAAGGGAATTGGGTTCCACATGAACTGAAGGCAAGACAGGTTGAACGCCGCCTTTGTATTAGTGCAAATCTGCTTGCCAGGCAAAAAAAAAGAAAGAAGTTTTTGCATCGTATACTCACTGGGGATGAAAAATGGATCCACTATGATAACCCAAAGAAGAGAAAATCATGGGGACTGTGGGGAGGAAGTATTGCACCTGACATGGGCACACGGTTCACTTCCTCCTCCATCCAATTGTCACTAATTATTCCACCGAAGGAAATCCGTCGTTCCGCCGACACGAAAGGAAACACCAAAACAGTTGTTCACTTTAAATTTTGAAAATCAAACAGTTAATGAATTTTATTTTTATTGGATGTATTTTATCGAATGGCTTCATTTGATTCAATCTGAATAACTACTTGTTTTGTTATCTAATCGCCCAGCATCTTTTAAAAACCACAAAGTACTACACCACACCAACTTTTTCAAAGGAAAACACTCGACTCGGATTAAACTGGTTTCGCACCGTACCCGGCGGAGGTACGGTGAATGGCGAGCGACCCGACCGCCACGGAGATTGAATTAAGACTCAAACGATATCCTCTCCAATAAGGATATCGTTTTTTAACTACCACCAGGGAAACGTAAAGTCTCTCATGGTGGTATAGGTGGGATCGTTGAGATCAATGCTATTCACACGTGCAGTGGAACAGCGAAACAGGCAGGCGGCAAAGACAAAAGAAAAAGCGACCAAATGGTTCGCTCTTTAATGAGGGTCATGTTAATACGATGCCTCGTCGCTATTTTCGACGTTAGGAGAAAAAGGTGCTAAAAGCAAATTGGATGTTTATGGCATCTCTGGCTGCAATAGAAACCGGGTTCATATTTGCATTAGGAAATGCTGGAGAATTTGGTTTCAGCGTCTATTGCGCTAATTATATGCAGCTGCTTGGGTTGTTTGTTGGTAAGACAAACAAAAAAGGTTGCCAGGCAATGTATATGAAAAGGTAAATGGCGCGGCTAGGAAAATAGACGGCGCGATATTTATGGAATTTGTCTGGTACCGAATTGGTTCAGAATACCAAATAAGCAAACAAAGAAATCTTATGAAAAATTGTATGCGAAGGGATGCATGAAGGTAAGTTTTCTTTATAGGGATTTTAGGGTTATAATAATTGGGTCTGTTTGATGCGTGAAGCATCTAAGATGCTAATGCGAATTGCATTAGCGAAAGCTGGTGCAGACCCGGGTTATGGTTATGGGGGTTTTTTTCAGGAAGGCGAGCCGTGGGATCTGGCGGAATCGCCACAGTACTCCCCTCCCAGTGACGTAGTCACGAAAAATAGGTAGGGCTGTAGGGGTGCTCGAATGCATGGTGCTATGATAGGCGGAGGGGTGAACACTTGACGAACAAGGTGGCCCTGCGCACTTCGGTAGGCGCTGTAATTAAATTGGGGGAACTGTCATGGTGACTAGTTCCAGGTATAGTATGGGCCTTTGTCGATAATAAGGTGGACACAGATGTTACCGATTGATGCCATCAAGGGCAAGGGTGTGCGGCGTGGTCCATAGGCCTGTTATGGGTCTCGTGGACCAACAGGCTTATCGTCCGAATAGGTCGGAACCCATCGGAAATCCGCTCACATCCGCAGTGACGAAATGGCGTGTACGAGATGGAGGGGAACTTATCCCAGGGTAATTCCCATCCGCAGTGACGGGTTGCCGTGTGCGGAATGGAAAGTGACCAAGTCCAGAGCGGGTGTCTTTTGTCCATACGTTTGTATGGCAAATTGTTTGCCGCTGTGACTGGTAAAAAGGGGGCGGGCGCTCCAGTTGCGCGGCTTACCGATCGAGGGAGGTCCGATATATCGGCTCCGGTGTCGACCCCGGAGCTTGATAAACGGCGACCGCAACCTCGACCAAGCGGCGCTTTGTTGGGAGGGCCGGCCAATCGCGCTCGTTTAAGTTGGGCGACTTAGATTACGGGGCTCCTGGGGTATGGTTGGTTGTGTCTAACCACAAGGCGGCCTAGAGTAACTGCTGCACTCTCCGAAGTATTATGCACCTAGGTATTTGAGGCGGCGTAGAGGGGCGTGTATAGCCTTTAGTTGCCGCTAAAGCAAGGCTAAAGGATTGGGGAAACAGGTATGTTGTCTCAGCCCGGTGGTATCGGTTTGATTTGTGGACCGGTGTTGCTGAGACATTTGGGAGACGTAGGAGATCTAAGGACGAATGTCCTGAAATTTAAATAAAGGGGCAAAACCAGGTGCCCTGATAGATGCTACGCGTAGTAGCTGTGGTAACGAGGGAAGCTGGCTTGCTGCAATCGGGTAGAAGGTCGAGCATTGATGAGCAGTTTCGCGTGATAACTGTTTTTGGCGTAGATGGGCGCCAATATATGAACGGAGACAGAAAAAGGTGTTAGGGGTCAAGCAGAGTCGAGAAGGGATGCATGGGGTTGCGTGAAGGCTGTGGTTGGCGAGCGTGAGCGCCAACCTTCAGAAAAGAGACAGAAAAGGGTGAGGTGTTTCACGCGAGACAAAACCGGGCGTCCTATTGATTATATGCTACGCGTAGTAGCTGTTGTTAGCTAAGGGGCCGGTTTGCAAAAAATGGGTGTTGAGCAATGGCGAGAGTGTGCGCCAATATTTAGGAAAGGACCGAAAAAGAAGATGTTGAAATAGAGGGCATTGTATGCCAATATTTAAGGAGGGCCAGAAAGGGGTTGAAGTATTACGAGCGGGACAAAACCAGGCGTCCTATTGATTATGTGCTACGCGGAGTAGCAAAAGTGTGATGAGGAGCCGGTTTGAAGGAATAAATTGAGCCGATGTGGGGTCAAGTGAGGTTGGGTGGGGTCCAGTGTTTAAGGGGCATTGTGTCCCGATGTAAGAGACGAGCTGTTAAGAGAGGAGTCGGTTGTGGAGAAATGAATGGAGTCGAGAGAGTTGAATGTGAGCGACGTGTAGTCGAAAAAGAAATTAAATGTAGTCAGAAGAGGTTGAAAAGGAGTCGTGTGGAGTCGAGTAGTGTTGGAAAAGGTTGCACTTAATCAAAACCCTGAAGGGGCTTACAATAATTATTATATTTTGATTTTCTGTACTTTGGAAGTTGGTCATTTCGACTTTAATTTAGGTAGTTTTCCTTTTTAATTTTAACATGATTCCAGGATCTGACGCAATAAATCCCGTTTTTGAATTGTAAATAACCATACACGATACTTAATACATTATGAAATGGATGACGCATGGTTGGTTTTAATTGCTTGTTTGTTTTTACTTTATTCTGATTGGTACACACTCATAAGGAATTATTAAGATGTTAAGCCAATTTCAAACCATGCGAATTTGTTTTACATTATAAACTACCAAAGACATAATATATCGGTTCTTTTCTTCTTTTTTTTTTTTTAATTTATATGTTCCGTGATTGTTTTGTTTTGTTTTTTTTGGTATTAAGAGTGTGTACTATAGATTGTTGTCGTTACAATTCGTAATTTATTAAAAGGAAACATGTTTGCTGGAGACCCAAAACAATCAACAAAACTGTACATGTATATTGCGCTGTACCCCGAAGGGGTTTACAATAATAATAATTATTATTATTATTATAATTTTTTCGTGGTAGGGGTACATTGTTTTTTTGTTTTATTTCATTGTTAATGCTAATACAAAGTAAAAATTATGTTAAAGACGGAGAAGAACATAATGCCGCGTAATTAGGATATAAGGTACTCTCAGGGGAAATCAAAAATTAATCAGTACATAACTCTTGGTCTTATGTTACTCATTTAGATGAATAATTATGTATATGTGGGTACATATGTAAGATTCCATTTTTATATTAAAACTAAACAAGGTGGTATTTTAATATATACTTCCCCTCAATTGTTTATGATTTCTTTTAACTTGGTTAAGTTGTCTAAGAATTGATTGTATGTATGTATCTTTATATAAGTGATGTATATGTTTAGTAGAAGAACAAAAAAATGATAATAATAATAGAAGTTCCTTTGCATATTTATTATAAGGAAGATCTATGTGGAATACGTGCTGTTGGATATTTCCAATTGTTCATGTTGGTTTGTACATTTCAAAAGAAAATAAAAGAAACGCACTCATACAAACGAACATATTTCCGGACATATATCCATCTATACGAATGCCGATATCTTTTATAAATAAATTAAAGAGGTTTTAACCAACGAGAACTGTATGTGAAAATTTGCACTTCAAATCACTAATTAATTTCTGCATAAAAAAAACAAGCTTAATAATTATATCTATGTTTCCTTGTATTGGATATAACCCACTATTTAATTCTTAAAAGTATTATTGAAATTTTTAAATTTTGATTTCGCTCAGAAGGAGCTTACAATAAAAATGAAACTAATGAACAAAAAAAAAAAAGGCAAACCTGTGATGCGATGTTGTTGGATAAAGTGTTGAGTCAGGTGGTGTCGCTGGGACGTTGGAGCGATGCTTTCCGGTTCATTGTCGTCTACATTTGTTGCTCCAAATTTCCGTTCCAGTCATTTGGTAAGACGGACAAAGTAAAATTTTGCTCCAGTTGCTGGTAATGCGCCTTTAGGTTTTGTTTCCAGCCATCCGGTAATGTTAACGTTGTAGCCTTCTTCGAGGAAGCTGTTGGCATAAAATTCCATACTGGTCAAAATGTCACCAAGGGGTATTATACACGCGTTTAGTCTGTGTGTCGTTAGTGGCGTGTCTTGTTTACGTTGGTGATGTTGAGCATGTGTCCTGTGCTGCTGTTCGGTGATACAGGTGGCTACGCTGCATCGCTGGGACGTCGTTGGCAAAGCGGTGTTGGGTAGTGGGTATCCTTTTAATTGTCTTTTGTTAATTGCGTATTAATTCGAAGGCATCTGATTGGCTTAGTTCCGACACTTATAAGGCTGGTGAATACAAAAAAAAGAAGGAAGGATACTTATCTTACCAACTCCTGGCTATTGTTGTTGAGGTGGTTGTTGTTTTGGTGCGTGTTGGCTGCTGGTGCTGGAAGGAAGGCTGGCGTTGGGGCGATGTTTTGCCCATTGATTATTTTCCGGCAATTGCCGCCACAATTGCTCACTAGAAAAGTCACTGCACAACAGGTTACGTGCTTATTCACTACATCGAGTCAACTTTTGTCAGAGATCGCGTGTTCAAGTTTTTTTATATTAATAAAAAAATCACGTCGGGGTCACCAATGTGGGGAGGAAGTATTGCACCTGACATGGGCACACGGTTCACTTCCTCCTCCATCCAATTGTCACTAATTATTCCACCGAAGGAAATCCGTCGTTCCGCCGACACGAAAGGAAACACCAAAACAGTTGTTCACTTTAAATTTTGAAAATCAAACAGTTAATGAATTTTATTTTTATTGGATGTATTTTATCGAATGGCTTCATTTGATTCAATCTGAATAACTACTTGTTTTGTTATCTAATCGCCCAGCATCTTTTAAAAACCACAAAGTACTACACCACACCAACTTTTTCAAAGGAAAACACTCGACTCGGATTAAACTGGTTTCGCACCGTACCCGGCGGAGGTACGGTGAATGGCGAGCGACCCGACCGCCACGGAGATTGAATTAAGACTCAAACGATATCCTCTCCAATAAGGATATCGTTTTTTAACTACCACCAGGGAAACGTAAAGTCTCTCATGGTGGTATAGGTGGGATCGTTGAGATCAATGCTATTCACACGTGCAGTGGAACAGCGAAACAGGCAGGCGGCAAAGACAAAAGAAAAAGCGACCAAATGGTTCGCTCTTTAATGAGGGTCATGTTAATACGATGCCTCGTCGCTATTTTCGACGTTAGGAGAAAAAGGTGCTAAAAGCAAATTGGATGTTTATGGCATCTCTGGCTGCAATAGAAACCGGGTTCATATTTGCATTAGGAAATGCTGGAGAATTTGGTTTCAGCGTCTATTGCGCTAATTATATGCAGCTGCTTGGGTTGTTTGTTGGTAAGACAAACAAAAAAGGTTGCCAGGCAATGTATATGAAAAGGTAAATGGCGCGGCTAGGAAAATAGACGGCGCGATATTTATGGAATTTGTCTGGTACCGAATTGGTTCAGAATACCAAATAAGCAAACAAAGAAATCTTATGAAAAATTGTATGCGAAGGGATGCATGAAGGTAAGTTTTCTTTATAGGGATTTTAGGGTTATAATAATTGGGTCTGTTTGATGCGTGAAGCATCTAAGATGCTAATGCGAATTGCATTAGCGAAAGCTGGTGCAGACCCGGGTTATGGTTATGGGGGTTTTTTTCAGGAAGGCGAGCCGTGGGATCTGGCGGAATCGCCACAGGACCACCTGGCCATGCTTCAACATCGACAGCCACACCGAATGTTCATCGGAAAAAACACATGCTGTGTATTTGGTGGTATTAGATTGGTGTCGTGTATTATGAATTGCAGAAACCGAGTGAAACCATCACTGGAGTTCTCTACCGAACACAATTAATGAGATTGAGCTGAGCACTCAAAGAAAAATGCGCCCATTACTACTCCAGACATGACAAAAATATTCTTCTCCATGATAATGCTCGTCCGCATGTTACGGTGCCGGTGAAAAACTATTTGGAAACATTTCATTGGGAAGTCCTACCCCACCCGCCGTATTCACCAGACCTTGCCCTTTCTGATTATCACTTATTTCGATCCATGGAACATGGCCTGTCCGAGCAGCACTTTACAACATATGAAGATACCAAAAATTGGATCAATTCGTGGATATCCTCAAAAGATGAAAAGTTCTTCCGACGTGGTATCCGGGTGCTGCCAGAAAGATGGGAAAAAGTAGTGTCGAGTAATGAACAATATTTTGAATAAAACGTACCGTTCTTTCACAATAAATTCCTAATTTTTTATAGAAAACGGCGGAAACTTATTTGTACACCTAATATTTTAATTATTTATTTTTTCAATTATGTTTATTTGAATAACAAAGAATTACTAAACAAAATTTGTGTCAATTTTGTTTTTTTTTTAACTTAAATTTAACTTTCATCTATTTTGTTTATTTTTATTCATTTTATTTTATTTTATTTTATTTATTTATTTTTTCAATTATGTTTATTTTGAATAACTAAGAAAAGTTTAAAAAAAAGTATGCCAATTTGGTTTGTTTTTTAACTTACATTCCTTTGTTTTAGTTTTATTTTATTTGTTAATTATGTTTATTTGAATAACAAATAAACACTAAAAAAAATTGTGCCAATTTTGTTTTTTTAACTTAAATTTAACTACATCTATATATATATATATATATTATATATACATTTTTTTGTTATTCATTTATTTTTATTTATTAATTTAATTTATTTTTTTTTTTTCTAATTGCTTATTCTACCCTAATCCCAGAAAAGCGGAACGTGGCTGATGCGGAGTTATTTTACTAACTTTGGTATACAGGTCTTCATTTGCCATTAACTTTCATCTATTTTGTTTATTTTTATTCATTTTATTTTATTTTATTTATTTATCTTTTTTCAATTATGTTTATTTGAATAACAAAGAAAAGTTGAAAAAAATGTGTGCCAATTTGGTTTGTTTTTTAACTTAAATTCCTTTGTTTTAGTTTTATTTTATTATTTCTTTTATTTATTTATTTTATTTGTTAATCGTGTTTATTTGAATAACAAATAAACACTAAAGGCTCCTCGATAGTATAATGGTTAGTATACCCGCCTGTCACCCGGGAGACCGGGGTTCGATTCCCCGTCGGGTAGCCCCTGGCGCAAGACTAATGACCTTGCCCAGAAAAAAAAAATCATTATGGAAAATTTAACAAGCCTCAGGACTTGCTAAATAAGGCCAAGACCGGCTCCCGGTTGTAGTGCTGATGATGATGAAATAAACACTAAAAAAAATTGTGCCAATTTGGTTTTTTTTTAACTACATTTATATATATATATATATATACATTTTTTTTATTCATTTATTTTTATTTATTAATTTATGTAAGAATTTATTTTATTATTTTTTTTTCTAATTGGTTATTCTACCCTAATCCCAGAAAAGCGGAACGTGGCTGATGTGGAATTACTTCACTAACTTTGGTACACAGGTCTTCATTTGCCATTCAACCACCAAAACTGTTGGTGCTGTTTAATAATGTCATCCCGGTGTAATATCAGAGTGTAACCTCCGATATTGACATTTAATATTTAATTATACGTGGTATATTTGAGGTGACTTACAAGCTTTTTAATACGGCTTCGCTGTGCTGGATCAGGTAACCTCAGAATCGGTTTGGGCTTTTTAATGCGGCTTCGCTAGGTTGGATCCCTTCCTCCAGTTGTGGAAAGAAAACTCTCTTCACTTTTCTTCGATGATTTTTATTTAATATTGCAACTGTGAAACTATTACTTAATATTGTACAACTTTTTACTTGAGTGACTTTGAAACTATTACTTAATATTGTAGCTTGGTAACTTTTTACTTTAGTGACTTTGAAACTATTACTTAATATGGTAGCTTGATAACCTTTTACTTTAATATTGTAATTTTGTAATTGTTATCTTAATAGCAAGAAGACCCGCTGTTCTTACGCGCTGGGCCGCAATCTTCTTGCTTGGATATTACACTACAAGAAAAACACATTTGCAACTACTCTTTATATACCAAATTATTGGGGAATTAATGCAGACGATGCATTTCCCCAATCAGAATATGTGACTTTGCCTAACACCGTTCAATTTACCCTGCTTGAAATGCAGCGGTAGTGAATTGAGCAATTACTTAATTGCGAACCAATTATAGTGCATTGACCCGTATGCTCATAGTATCATCCGATTAATCGCGTTTCACTGCTGTGTCCGCTATTTCGCCGAACTTGGCACTTTACCGACGCTCATTTATATCGTCGCCAAAAACCTTTGAAACCACCGACCGTGTCACATATCTTGTATGACACTTGTTTTCCGGCAAAAAAAATATATGCATTTGAAATATGAGATCGTGTAGGTCCGCGGACAGGTGCTCGCTTGGTTTTTGAAATGCAAAGCAGAATGCAGTTAGCGAGTGACCTTGGGGAGTGGGCCAAGCGTTTGATTACATTGATATATGATAATTGTTTTGGCTTTGGAAGGTAGGTATGAATGGGTAATTATCGCAACGTATGCGATATGAATTAATTGCCCGTGAAAAAGGCGGCAGCGCATTGCTTTGGAATCATATGCGAATTTAAAATGCCTGTGGGTAAAAGGCGGGTGTTGCATTCTATGCTGAATGGTTGTTGGATGTGAGGAGGCTTGAATATTAATTGTTTAAGAGGGGGTGTAAAGCGAGGTGTGACATCGGCCTCTATTGGAAATTGCTCTATTGGACCACAAAAGGTCTACTTCGGTGCGTGTAATTTCTCGATCGTAGCACAATTGCCCGCCTACGGAAGATCTACCTACATGATAAATCAGCGGAACTCCGGATTCATTTTGTATAAAAGCGTTCATATCAAATTCGAGGAACGCCTCTGGTGGAACAAAGCCGTTGCGGCACTCCCTCTCAAAATACAAAGTAATTGTATAATAACCCCCGAAAATTAGCTCATTGGACGCAACTATTGCTCTCGCAATATGTCCTCTGATTAATTTGATCATAATAGTATCGACCCTGTTTATGCAGGCTTCCTTATATAAAGTCTCATTTGGATAATACCTTTTGTAGTCAGATTCCGGTACTCCATATAATATGAGACAGGTTCTAAGACATTTTCTTTCGAACACCCGAATCTTTTCCATCATATTGAACCACACTGGGTATCCACATATAAACATCGGCCTGATTAGGGCCATATAGAATATAACTTTTACCCCGCTATTAACGAAAAGATAGCTTTCTTGTCATAGCATCAATTCAGATTGAAAGTGAACTTTAGGCGCACAAATAAACATAGAGAGTCATTCTTTAGCCAAACCACACTATTACTACTATTTACTATTTATTGGCCTGTAGGAACCCGAAAGTTCATGACCTCACCGACTCGACTCCGCCATTGTTCTCTGTCCCGTGCGCTCTCCTTCCACGTTCGACCGTCCGATCCGATCTCCTCGAGGTCAAACCTAACATTGTCCTCCCATCTTCGTCCCGGCCGCCCTGTGGTCTCTTTCTCGTTGGCTTACCGTCAAGAAATCTATGCTCGCTCCTTTCGTTGCCCATTCGCGCCACGTGTCCAGCCCATCTTAATCTTCGTGACTTAATTACCCTCACTATTGTAGACACGATTATGGTTCTATAGACACGGAGCTTTATGTTACGTGATATCAGTTTGGATTTCAGCAGTTTACTGACTGCATGCCAACTAGCGTTGCCGGAGTGTAGTCTTTTGTTAATTTCCTTCGACATTTCGTTACTGGCCGTCAGTATTGATCCCAGGTATTTAAATTCTTTGACATTTTCAAATATCTTCCCTCTGAAATTTCCCTGAGATCCACCGGCTCTGGCGGTAATCATGTATTTCGTTTTGTCTTCATTTATTTCTAGGCCCACCTCTTCGGCCGCGTGTATGATGATTTCACTGTTTTCACTTACAGTTTCTAGATTATCGCCCAAAACGGCGATGTTATCCGCGTATGCGAGCACTTATGTGACCCCGTTCAGAGATGATCCGGGCATGTTGTCGTCTTGTACCTTTCTGATTACATACTCGAGGATAAGGTTAAAGAGACATGGTGAGAGGCCATCGCCCTGTTTTAGTCCGTCCCGGATTTCAAATGGTTCTGAAATGTAGTTTTCTATTCTAACTCGCCCCTTGTTTGCGTTCATGCAAATTTGAATGAGGGTGGCATATTTTTTCGGGATTCCCAAATCAACTACAATATGTTAAAGTCTTTGCCTTGCAACTGAGTCCTAGGCTTTTTTGAACTCAACGAACAGTTGATGAACCGTTTCTCCGTATTCCCACTTCTTTTCCAGTAGTTGCCTTATTGTGAACATTTGGTCGCTCGTTGACCGGTTCCTACGGAATCCGCCATTGTAGTCTCCCAATATGTCTTCTGTGTACGGTGTGATTCTCGCCAGTATGACATTTGTTAGTATTTTGTATGTGGTTGGGAGCAAAGATATTCCTCTGTAATTTTCGCAGTCAGATCTGTCACCTTTATTGAAAATGGGGACGACTATTGGGGTTTTCCATTCTTCCGGAATGACTTTCTTATCCCATATTGTTTTAATCAGTTGGAGGATCTTTCGAGCTGTGCCTCTCCTCCATGCTTCACAAGCTCTGCCGGTATGCAGTCGAATCCGGGAGCCATCGTCGAAAGAGGGATCTGAGGCTCAGCTGTATGTACGTCTGGTGCGTTTATTTGTGGTTAATGGGTGCGCACATTGAGCAGGTTTTCAAAGTACTGCTTCCATCTTGTCACGATATTGTTTGTTTCTGTCACCAGACAGCCGTTTATGTCTCGGATTATTTTGGTTCTTCCTCGGTGGCCATTTCTAATTGAGTTTATGCCGGCATACATACCTCTGATATTCTTTGCTCTGGCATTTTCTAGTATTTTTTCGATCCTAGTCTTCTCCCATTCGCGTTTTTTGCGTTCGAAAAGTCTGATTGTCTCTTTCCGTATTGTCGCGTATCTTTCTGCGTTGACTTCATCATATCTTTGTAAGTGGATCACTATGAGGCGTTTATGTTTTTCGATCTTCGCCCTGCACTCATCGTGAAACCAAGGTTTGGACTTAATTGTTTTCTTAAATCCTAATTCCGTTTGGGCTGTTTGTTTGATTGTGTCTCGGATCGATGCCCATTTAGTGCCCAGATTATTGGTTTGCTCTTCCTCACTACTCCCATTCTCTAGGATGCTAAATCTATTCGTTAGTTTCTCTTGATATTTAGCCCTTTTGCGTAGGTCTTTTAGTTTATCAGTGTCGAACTTTTTGCTTGTCTCTCGTGATTGCCCACGTGGGTTTGCTGCGAGCCGACTTCTAATTTTGCCCATCACTAGAAGGTGATCGGAGTCGCAATCTGCTTCTCTATATGATCTTACGTCAAGGATATTCGAGTGGTGTCTTTTGTCTATGAGGAAGTGGTCTATTTGGTTACACTTTGGCTTTATGGATTTGCTTGTACTTGAACATCGTGCTTTTCACTACCAGATCTTTGGACGCTGTGAACGTGATAATTCGAATTCCAGTCGTGTAGGCTTTCTTTACCTATAGTTGGTTGGAGGATGTCTTCCTTTCCAATTTTCGCATTGAGGTTCCCGAGGGGGATTTTAACATCGAATGATGAGATCCCATAGAATACTTCCTCTAGGGTCTCGTAGAGTGTGTCCTTCGTTTCTTCGTCCGTAGATTCTGTTGGGGCGTGTACATTTACAAATGCATAACCATCGGCCCTGTATTTTATCACCGACATTCTGTCATTATCGTCATCATCATCTTTTACATGGGGCGTAATTTTCTTGCTTATGATGAAGCCAGCCCCGAGGTTATGTGTATCGGTTCCTCGACTATTATGAACTCTTCGTTAGAGTTGATCTGTTCCAGGGTAAGTCCTGCATTCAGCAGAGTTTGACAATTCCCGGGAGTCCGCGGAACTCGCAGACATGGGATGTCATTATAATCTTTCCTTCGAAAGACTTTATTTATTTGAGGGAACATATTCGGTCCACTAGCTTTAATGGCTTGAATTCTCTTGTTCCAGTCTTCATTAATTACTGATCTATAGTTGTCACGGATCAGTTTTTGAAGATTTTTAATTAGTGACTTAATTGTTTTTATTTCCTGGCTATTTGGATCGCTGAATTGTCTGTAGAGCAGTTTTAACTTAGAGAGCAGAATACTCTTTCGGCTATACAGCTCGTTAATCGTTGCGTTTCTGTACCGGTTTGTATGGCTCTCCATGTGAGATATTTTTGGGGCGTGTACGTTTATAAATACATAATTGTACCATGGTCCCTGTATTTTTAGCACCGACATTCATTCATTAATAAATTGCACATATTTTACATGGGGCGTAATATTCTTGCTTATGATGAAGCCAGGCCCGAGGTTATGTGTATCGGTACCTCCACACGCCAGTGTAAACGCGTTGGTTTCGATTACTTGATCTGGGAGTCGGCGTTCATGAAGCGCGACGATGTGCATTTTATATTGTTTCGCGTTTTCTACGACCGTCTGTATCGCGCCTGGTTTATATAACGTTCGAACATTCCACGTCCCGACGCGTATATCCCGCTTTCTCCGTTTTTCCCTACGTCTTCTTTTTGCCGAATCGGTATTTTCTTGATGATTTGTTCCCTTATGGTAGTGTCGCCTCATCACACCTACGCCTACCGGGTTTTTCGTGAGATTGTTTATTTTATATTGATTATTCATTTTTGTTCCCACGAGTCTTGGGGTTTCAAATAGTCCGCCACATCAGAGCCCCTCTTATGTTAAGGTCTGGTTACTGCTCTGATTCGACCCGGTGTCAGAGAGGCGCCATTATAATACAGCCGATATACCCCTGGCTGCAAACCATCCAATGGGCACGGTGACGCGTAACACCCTGGATTAGGGTGTGGTAGATCTTTGTGTGTTACTCCTCGCTAGTCTGTCTAACATGGGTGGTCCTCCTGGAAGCGTATGCTTCCGTCGTCATAGCCTGAGTGATTCATTGTCGTTTAAGCCCCCGCACGACGTCAAGGTTTCTACCAAGCGGGGGAGATGTGAATAAAATGTTAGGTATAAGGAAGGGACTTACTGTTATGGACCGTGTTGCGGTCGTTGTTGCTGGTCACAGGTTGCAGGGGGTGTAGATTCTTGATACCTATGTTTAGCTAACTTTGGCTGTCGCTCTATTTGTTTGGTGGGATTTTTACTAATGCACTCGCTGGTTTGCGGTTTAGCGTTCACGCGTATGATCACTCGCGGCGGTTACAAACGTGGGTCGTACGATCACTCGCGCTGGTTACAAATGTGTTGTAATTTGGTCAGTAAAGGTTATTTCCATTAACGTGCGGTCGTCGGTTTGAAAATCCTTTTCTGACTGACTTTTTTTTTATTTTGCCGTGAACGTTTAATTATTATTTCGGCGCCAACGTCTTTTGATTTTTATTTTTCCTGCCAAGTAGCTTTTGCATAAAGTAGCATACAACAAGCATCCATTCCGGATCAATCGTTCGCTTCTCTTCCTCGTTGATCGAGAAGCACGGAAGCGAAACCTACTACAAACATTCAATTTGGTCTAACATTTCTTTTACTTTTCATACACAAATGCTATAAACCGAACCACACGTTCGTTTGTCTTGAGTTTATATTTTGGGTCATTTGCAGAACATCCTTCAAGAATTTTAGACAATTCTTAGTCATTGTTTCCTGCCGAAGTGCATTTATAACCTTTTGTTCCTTTCTCTTCCTTTTTCGAATATCCGAATCCCGAATGATGGATGGATGGTGCAAGTTAGTGAAGAAGAGTGGGTCAGTCTATTTTAGGTTGTTGGGCAACTTAGGCCGAAAGACGTGTCGTGGTTCTGGGTTAGTGATTTTATATACATAAAGTAAATGGTAAAGTATGAAGTGTTGGGACATTAAAAATGAAAGAAAATAAAGGAACTGAAAATCAAAAATTCAAAATAGAACTTTTATTAAATCCACAACGGTTGCCATTCTTCCCACAGGCCCCGAAAGCACGATGGTGCACCAGGAACATAACATGGGCATTGGTTTTCCGAACTGGACCGTTCCTATGGCACGAGTGTTTCGCGTCTGTTAGCGTAACATTCGATTAAGATATAATTTCACCTCTGTATCTGCTTATATATATCTTATTACAAATCAGTAATAATTGCACTCAAGTAATAACTGATTTAAATCTGCCTAGTTATAACTTAGAGCCTCTGTTCTTCCTACATCATGGCTTAGTCAAATACATACGAAATGATGTTGTTTATGAGCTTCTGCTACAATATGGTTTCTGTTTCAACCTAGGATTTAATTTTCTGTGGTTGGAACTTCACATTCGTAAGCATATCAGTCGTTGCTTTGTTCACAGAAGTCCTAATTTAGATAGAAACGTACCCTTTAACCAATTTAATGGCTTGTACTGATTGGTAAGATATTGACCCTATACATGTGCACTGGAACTGTTATTGGAGGTGATTTTAGTCTGCATAATTCGCAATGACTTCGCTACTCTGGACACACAAGTCCTGAAGGTGAGCATGTCTAGCTCATTGCGTATTCAAACAGTTTAGCTTAACGTGTAAATGTCTTCATTAACACTATTGTTGATTAGCAGCAATTTAGCTGACACAACATAATTGTCTAAAAATGCCAATGGCTACGATGATATGCGACGAACAGAGGCACTATGTTATACCCAGGTATATTGAAATCCGGGATATTTAAATCAGTTATTATCTGGCGTAGAACAAGAAGGTATAAGTTTATATATAATACATGGGACGACATAGTGAACAAGTTCCACTGGTCGAAGCGAAGCCCTTGAAACGGCTCGTTACAGCAAAACAATAACGTCCCGGAATAGGTTGTAATATGAAATCCCCAACTAAAGAACAAAAGAGAACACTATAAGTATTATGCTTTTATGGTGCCTGTTTCACTTAATAAACTCAAGTGATAACCTGTAATTCGGCGCAATGCTAATAACCTTGCCCGTAAAAATGAATTATTATGGAACATTTAACAAGCCTCGAGACTTGCTAAATAAGGCCAAGACCGGATCCCGGTTGTAGTGCCGATGAGGATGATGATGATAACCTGTAATGAATATTACAGCAATCTCGCACCATAGCAAAGAATAGCCGAGATGATTGGCATTTGAGGCATGCAACAGAGTTGTACAGCAATACTTTATTATCTACATTTTTGCCAGACCCGTCTACCATATTCTGTTTCATTATAAAAGTTTATTTTGCACTTATAGATAAATTAACTCAATTAATAGGTTTTTTTCCTGTTTCGGTAGAAAACGTGGAAATCTTCAAAAGATATATCTAAACCGATCCAGAGGCATGTCGATTTTTTTCTGATTACAACCAGCATATATCCATGCCGAACTTTTTTTAGATATTCTATCGCGGGGCGGGACGGAGTTTACCTGTTACTCCACTCATCACGTCACAACTGTTGCAGTATGTTACATAGAACATCATTTGTTGCGGACCATGCTTGTTGGAACTTATCATGTATTCTGTTACTCCTATCGGAGTAACGGTCCGTCTCATATGTCTCTCCAAAATCGCTGGAACAGTCTCGAATCTCACGCACTCTGTGAATATGAGTTTTGTCTTTTCTATTTGGCCTTCGCGGCATAAGTAGTATGGGTGATTGACATGCTTATACTTGTGCAGGTATTGCCGAAAGCATCCATGTCCTGATACTTGCTGAGTCAAGTGGTAGTTTAGCTCGCAATGTTTTCTTCTCACCCATCTTTCTATATCAGGTATCATGGTGTGGGTCCATCTTCCTTGGGTCGAAGAATCCCACCTACACTGGCATTCTCTTTGGTTTCAGATCTTTAATTTTGATCGCATTCGCCGGCGACCCTTTTGCGAGCATAATGCGTGATGCAAAGCAGCGATTTCCTTACCTGCAATGTCAAGTGGTTTCCTACCGACCAAGACATTTATGCCATCTTAGGATACCCTTTGGCAGGCGCAATATACTCTTGATGATGCAAACCTATGAGATGCGTTCACTCCCCTCATGAACGACTTATACTGTGTGGCTCCTGCCGATACGTGAGCTGCATAGATTATAATAGGGGTGTTGAGGCTGATTATCAGTTTCCTTATGTGGCGCCGGGGTCCTCCAACATTGGGTAGCAGTCTCGCCAAAACATTGCAGGCTCTTGCCATTTTTTCACTAGTTTGGCGTAGGTGTTCCTTTAAGGTCCACTTGTTGTTGAGGGCAACATCAAGATATTTAATATATGGACTGGATCTGGGGGTTTGTCCTTCTATTCTCAAGTCAAGGTGTTCAACTTTCTTGCGGCTGTTTATTAAAACTGCCTCCGTCTTATGTCCAGCTAGTTTTAGTCCGGCTATATCCAGTCAGCATTTAATGCTCTGGATTGTATGTAAACAAATATCCCCCAGGTCATCTAACTCCTTCTGGTACATTGACCCTGAGCACACCATCATACATGATATTCCATAACAGCAGACTCAATTCAGACCCCTGAGGTACACTCGCTGTTATTTTATATTCGCATGGCCCTTCATCATAGAGCAGTCTTCCATTCGAGAGATAGATTGCTAGTATACGCACTAAGGAGGGTGAGACTTGTAGATCGCCCACGTTTCTAGAATTCGATTCCAGTTCACCGAGTTAAATGCATTTTTAACATATAGTGTCACCATGGCTCAGTATTGTTTCATTCCTCCTAGCCATCGTGGCCAAGCTATCGCGTTACGAGCTATGCTGCACACCACAGACAGTGCCTTACCGGTTGATCTACCTTTCCGAAACACACCACCATTTAGAGAGCCTCGACGCTTCCTCAGTGAATTGTTCCGGGTGAGTGGCAATTACTCGCTCAAGAAGTTTCCATGTTGTGTCCAGCATGCACAATGGGTGATAAGACGACGGCGCTTTTGGTTCCTTGATTCCTTTTGGTATAAGCACAAGCCGCTGTTTTTTCCATCCTTGAGGAAAGGTCCTGTGGGGGTTCTTTTAAGCTTGCCCGAACAACCCCCCATTATTACAACCCAACTTCCATTGTTTTCCGCCAATGCAATCGCATTGGCACCTGAAAACATTTCCTCTTCCAAGGACATTAATGCATATAACGCATTACCTAAATCCCTAAAAAAAATTTCACCAACAAGGGCATTTTTCCATGCATCAACGCATCGGCAAAATTTTCCCAACAAAGAATTCTTAGCATTCATAATTCAATGCATCAAACTTACTTTCTTAGAAGAATTCTTTATGGAACAAACATCATATCCCTGAAAGAAAACATATCGGTTACAGTACCATGTAACCATCATAACCAGGGATAATGATCATTGCGTCGCCTATTCCCAGCCTCACCATGTATACAATAAATTTCCCTACATACACATTGGCTGGCGAGCTTTTCACCCAACGACAAAGAAACTCCTAACAGCTTATTGACGCAGCTGCACACAATTAGCGCAATAGACGCTAAAACCTAATTCTTTAGCACGCCTCATGTGCAAACAAAAGAACGTTGTTCTTCCGCAAGCATTCTGGCGATACGATAAACAATCCAAATTGTTTGCGGTATCCCAAATGCATTTCCCATTTAATGAGTTGCAGCTTATTTATTTAGCTGACCCTAATTACAGACCGATGCCTTAGGTCGCTTCTCCCTTTGTTCTTTTTTCCTCGTTGTAGGTTTCGTTTATCCTTTGCTGAAATGCATCGATAAACACGGTGATGTGTACGATATCACATACATACCACTGCATAAAGAGATCGCCGTCCATTGGTCACACCCAGTAAGGAAAGATCGCATTTCCTTGGTGGCCACACCCTTAAGAGAAAATTTTCTCTTTCTCCTCCGTATCGTACATCACGGCCTAGTGGTTACTATGGATGTAGGTGTCCAAAATTCGCCATACTTCTTGGTAACATGGAGCTGGCAAATGTGATGTCGATCTTGAACCGGCCTCCCTCGTTTATAAAGGTGTCATCAGCACCATCATTAAGTAACACCACATCTAGGACTGCGAAGGCTCGAGTAGTGCCTGGTCTCTGTTGTTGATTCTGACGCTTCCCCATTCTACTCCCCATGGGTTAAAATCTTCAGCAATTACAAGATGCACTTAGCTCTACCTTCTCGTGTTACTCTGCCAAAAAAGCATTTGAATTCTTCTATTTCCCACCTTTGTGGAACGTAACAACAGTAGAAATGAATTCCTCTGGTCTTAGCATAGACCAATCCTTTCTGCCGCCGGAAAATTCTGTGTTCTATTGGGGAATTTCCAGTTGCCCAGATTCCGCTGTTCCGCTGCTGTTTTCCTCTCATGTAATAGTGCCAGTGCCAGGCATCCTGTACTGCTCATTGATGAGTACCACGTCGGAACCATATTGCTTAACCATTTGGGAAAGGGGATCTTGTGCGGCCCCACAATGGTTTAAGTTAATTTAAATGCACTTAAACTTGTCCATATTTATTCAGAAGTTTGGCCCTCGCGATCTTAAATTCTCGACATTTGAAACTCCCTGTTGAGAGAAAGTAATAGTCTATGCACCCTGATTCACAGAACATTCGGGTCGTGCTTGACAGACCATCGCTTTGTGGCCATTACTTTACCTCCGCATTTCAGACAGATGACCGAACGATCTTCTTCAGATTTGCAGATCATCGCCACATGGTCGTATTGCCAGCTTCTGAAGCATCGTGTTATCAATTAATTGGCGTGTTAACGAGTCTCTAAGTACGTATGTAGGTTAGTACTACTAATTAACTTGTTATCATTAGCATCACTTTAATTTTGATTTGATCTTTTCCGACCAGAAACATCTTGATTGGATTCGCATGAGCTCCAGGTGGGTCTGGAACTAAACTTTTCTCAGGCTGGTGTTTAATTTACGATGCATTTTCTATGTTTAAGGAGAGATACTTTTTAAATCTTGACGTGTGTTTAAAGAACATGATTGATCTCACGCTGACAGAATCTGAGTTTCCAGCTGCTTGGAGTTGTAAAAGGTGGAGAGAACGATGAGAATGCCTGAAACTGAAAATAAATCTTAAATTAATCAAAGGCGGGTAGAGGACCGTGAGAATAGGTGACAGTGGCAACGTTTAGAGATAATCGGGTAGGTTGTCCCCACATTGCGGCCTCGAACATACCCTCGGAGTGAACTGTGTTGATTGTAAAGTGCTGGCCAGCAACGAGTCGAGGTACATCGAGTCTTCTCACTAAGTTCGATTCCTGAAGGGTCCAGTCGAGTGGCGGGTGTCGCTACCTGACAGGGCACTAGGGAGGAATGGGGTCGATTATCTCACTGATTTCGCAACCTGGCAGGGTCAGGAATGCACATGATATCGCACTTGCCAGGGGAGCGGGAGGAGGAACACAGATCGAAAGAAGCTACTGACACTTAATATTGTGAAGGGAGGCTGCCATCGACGCAAGGGGGGGTGGGAGTTAATTGAATCAGTGGCGAAAGGAATCGTGAGATGGTAGGCAGCCTATACCACCGAGACAACAAGAACCAAGAGCCTCACCGACTTCTGCTTCTGTCACTTCTACTCTTAGATGATGGCTTACCTGCAGTGACACTTGGCAAGAGTAGAGTCCACGGTTGGAATGACGAGTAGCTCTCTTCCACTGCCAGAGGCCCGGTGACGACACCAATGTCCGCTGGTTTCGGTTGGCGTGGGAGGACTCGTCCTGTATTGAGCTATGGCGTCGGGGACTCCTGTCAAATAATACGGAAGTCGTCTGTCCTTTCGTATGAATTGTCTACGGTTTGTTATACGTCACGGTTGGTAAGGATTTGTTCGTAGAAAGACAAGGTCACGTTGGAGAGTCTTCGTTGTCTTGTAAGAGTGAGAGACCGTAAGTTGGATGAAGATCTGATGCTTGAATAAAACCCGAACGCTGAGGGAGTTCAAACGTTGGACAGGATAACCGAAGAGTGCGTGCAAACTTATCCCAGTAGATTGCCGACAAATCACTTAGTCACAGAAAACTCCCCTTATTTGTCGGGACCGCGGGTCTTCCAGTCTCTCCTGGATTTCGCAACTTTCTTGAAGTTGGTTGACTTATATTACCTAGTGTAGATGTGGGTATCCTTCTTTACGGATCCAGCCTTGATGCGACTGATGTATACACGTTGAAACAGGTTCTCGCTAGCACATATACGAGGGTGGACTGAAAAGTTTCCGACCTAGCAAAGATCCAAAACATTTTTTCTTAAAATTTATTTTTATTTTTTTACATACCCTCCTTGTAACTCTACACACTTCTCGCAACGATGCTCCCATCTCTCTAACCCGCCCAAATAGTACTCGGTGTTTTTCTCGGCAAAATAACTATTCACGAAGGTGATTGCCTCCTCATTTGACGAAATTATCTGTCCTCCGAGTGCAGTTTTTAGATTAGGGGACAAAAAGTAGTCGCTTGGGGTTATATCTGGTGAGTAAGGCGGATGGTCAAGCAGTTTGTGGCGAACGTACAAATTCCCCACAGGAAAAAGTCCAGACCAACTTGAGGTAACGCACTTACCTGGACAACATCACGTCCACAGACGCGGTCCCAAGCCCAGAGGGGGCCGCCAGTAACCCAACGTTGAGTCGACACCAGAAGGCAAGGAACTTAACGTCCCCAAAGCCTCTAATACCGAGCTAAACGCTCCATACCTGAAACAAGGAGAAACATCCATGCATCCTTCGACGTGTGCAATCGCAAGCTAAGTGAATGCCAGCACCACAAGTCGGCAACCCTGAACATCTGCACGAGATGCAGGGAATTACAATTAAAACAATTAACCGACCAACGGACGTGGTGCGGTTGATCTAAACATTAGATCACCCAAATATTCACCGCAAACAAAGGAGCGCATTCCTTAGCCTCGTAAACACCCAGATGGCGCGAAAAACCAAGCACCACGTAACTCCAAACAATACTTTGTTTGGAGTTTTACGAAGGCCAGCTGCAATAAATAAATACGGCACAGCATTGCGCCGTTGCCACTGTCCGCCAAGCAGAAATGCATCAGCGGAATGTTTGTTTTTCACACCATGTGAAAAACTCTCTTGGATTTCAAATCCAATAGATACCAGCGGACTAGACGTCCAGGCGATCGTCAACACCAGATGGTCGACCTAACTAAGCAGCGTGGGAATAGAATCCACCGTCAACAACGACGGTGAAGCTTCCATATGTATGCGTGAGAATTTTTTCCTTACAGGAAATTGTGTCTGCACAACTGCAGATACAAAACACACAGATACTGGAAAAACAGTATCCGATAGGTTGAAAGAGGTTGAGTTTTATATCGAGCATCGGTCCAGAAGGTCGCCACAGAGAAACCCTACGAGGAGGTCGGTCCGCGCCGCGCAATACTTCGCTACAGAAACAGGACGAGAAGGTTTGATTTTACGTACAGTGGTTTTAAGACGCGTTCAAGTGTATTAAGTCCTTGAATTTTCTGTTGTTACAACCGAACGAATGATATATATTTTTAAAATCGGATGTTTTTCGAAAAGAAATAGACAGTATATACGGGTAAAAATATCTTATTGTAATCGTGGCGAACTAAAATAAATTAGACCAAAAGAAATCCAACGAAACGAAACATTTGTGTGAGAAATACATGCGCTGGTTTACTAAAGGCAGCTTAAACTAAGAGTTATCAACTGTACATGTTATATATTAAGCTAACTAATAAAGTGGTTGAATGAATCGAATGTGTACTTAGAAGCTAAAAGTTTAAAACATACCTAACATTAAAATTATAATAAAAAGGAAATGTTCGCAGTGTTTTTTATTTGGTGGTTGTGTTATTTCCGTGTCGGTTGGTGAACAGGTTGTTCCTTCTGTTTGTGAACAGTGTTCAGTGGAGCACTTCGACTAAGACCAAAATCCGCCAAAGTGGTGACCGCGACGCGGGTAAAAAGAACACGTGAAACACAATTTACCGTGAACTCTCGAGATTAGACGCAAAAGAACACGCTCGGAGTAAAAGTGAAGAGTAAAAGAGCAGAGCAAATCCGCGAAAATTCCCCAAGACAAACGGTGACATTAACAATAACAGACAGTACCAGTGAAGTGAAGTGACCAAACCACCTGACTGAACCCACCTGCGCCATCACGACGCCCAAGGACACAAGGACAGACAAACACTACGAGCAGTGAGTTTTTAGAAACAAACATTTTTTTTTAAATATACCTTTTTTTTCCTTGTGTAAGCTCCTTCCGAGCTAATATTTTGATACGGTGGTTTCCTTTAATTATAGTTAGTAAGTAAATCGAATAGAGTAAAAGCTACTATGATACAATGTATGTTTTTTTTTTAAGTAAGAAATATATAATAATTTTTTTTGTGCTAATTTCCTTTTCTTGTGACTTGTGAAAAATTTGTAAAGCTCCTTCCGAGCCCAAAAGTGAGACTGCATTCGTAAAATTTGTAAAGCTCTTTCCGAGCAAGAAGATTTTAAACAATTTAATAGTGAAAAACGATAGAACCACTGTAATTTTTTATTTTATATCAAACGAATAATTCAAAATAATTCTTCCGCCGAAATCGGTGAAGAAGTCATAGAATATAAATAATTTCGTGGCTAGGAAGGAAAAATCCTAAAGAATACCTATTGAAATTTGAACACAATGACCCTAAATAAAGTGAGTAACAATACAGCTAGATGTAAGCAAACAGCATTCTAAATAAATTAAAAAGTAGTACCTTCACGAAAATCCCGCGACATTCTTAATAGAATATTTCTAAGTAAAACAATTGACATTCAAAACACCAAGTGAATAAAATTGAGCAATACTATTAATATTTATAAAACCCATGTCAAATTAAACAAACAAAAATGTTTATTATGCTTTCACAACTTCACTTCAATAATTTTATTCTCTTATTATGATAAATCCCAATTAAAAAAAAAAAAACCAGTATAGTACGTAAAACTGTCTCGAACGAAGGAACTGTAAAGCGCATTTTTAGTCCGCAGTTAAATTGTTACTTTCTCTACATTGAACATGTATATTGAGTTTTGTTACCGACATTATCGAACAGACTCGGAAGCTTGACAGGAAAGAATCAAATTTGACACATTCTTTCCATTTGTAGTATTATGCGCAAATAATTAAATAATAAACGTAGTATATTAATGAAGATTCCGGGACATTTTTGATGGAATACTTCTAAATAGAGCACACAATTAAGCCAAAGAGGCAAAACCAGTTAAGAATTTCAAACAATATATAAAAAAATAAACAATTTTGTAAGCTCCCTCAGAGCAACGAAGGACACGCGCGAACCGACGACACACTCGACAAATTTTTTCTCGTTTTTCACCTTTCGTGACGACCGCGAAATACAAGGGAAATTAATCCCCCGAAATAAAGGCAACGAAGAAACAGTTGCGCATCCGCGAAAAAACTTCGATAGTCCTCACCTTCTCGTTCTTCTCGTCCTCCTCCGAACGGAAAAGTTTCTCTCCGTCCGCTCCTAGCACCGTCGAAGTACCCAAAATATCCGCTGGTGTAGGCCCATCCTTGTTCCATCTTCGGAATTTAGATATTTTTCTCTTGTGCTAGGCCTTTTCCCTGACTCCATCTTTGGACCCAGCAGGTTGTTTCGCCGCGTCCACTAATTTAAAGAAAAACTCGCGCATTGAGCGACCGAGTTACAGCGCGAAACCCCCAGGAAATTAATGACAACCACGAGGTTGCAGGCGGCGACACAGAAAGCGAAAACGTTGAGAGCAAATATAATCGCTCTGCCACAAAAAAGATTAACACGAAACCTCCCCAAGTCGACAGTAACCGCTAGATCGAAACCAGCTGCCGAAAAATCGAAAATGGCAAACGACGCCGGACCTTCGCCAACGACATCACAGGCTCCTGCCCTCCGTCAAGAAGCCGACATCCCATTCCAGGCGGACCTCCGCCCACAACTGCGTAACGCAATATTACCGGACTTCACGTCCGACGACCCAGACTACTGGTTCGGTTACGCCGAAAGAGTTTTCAGAGTGGAAGGAATCACCGACGAGGAAGTGAAATTCCTCGTGATAACACGGGTACAAGACCCAAAATTACTTCCATATGCGAAATGCTTAATAAAAACCCCATCTCCGCAACCGTACACGGCGTTTAAAGAGATGGTGACTAACGCATATAGCGAAACGCCGCAAAATCGCTTGCGACGTTTATTACGGTCGACCGACACCTCTGGGATGCGACCATCCCAGCGCGCCGCCTATTTCCGTGCACTGGCCGGCACGGACATGTCCGAAACAGCCTTAACGGCTATATTTAGAGAGTCTTTGCCAGAATACGTTCAGGCAATCGTCGCGCCTTTAGCCGAATCAGGCCTCGACGAATTAGCGCGACACGCCGAGGCAGTCATGGCCACAGATAGATCCCGAACGGATCTCCAGCTTCCACTGGCGGCGACGCACGTCCAAATCCCACCCCAGCCCCAGCCACGAACCCCCACGGTTACATATACCCATGCGACGCAGCCAAGCGAACTCGAAGACTTGAGAGTGCAAATTAGGCAAATGAAAACGCAGCTAAATAATCTCAGCATGGGGAACAATTTTCGGTCTGGCCGTGACAGATCGCGACGCCGAGGCAGGTCGCGAGACAATTCAAGGCGTCAGCGTAGCAGACCACGCACGCCAAACAATGAGAACACCTTCGGCAGGTGTTATTATCATCATCGATTTGGAGCGCAGGCCAGGAATTGCAGGCAGCCCTGCAACTGGACACAAAACCCAGCATTACCGGCTAGTTCTTTAAACTAGAACTGCCGACCGACGAAAAAGCGCAAACGGCCGGCAATCCCCAAATAAGTCGCTTGTCAATTTATGACTCAAAATTAAACATGGACTTCATAATTGACACAGGTGCGGATATTTCCGTTCTTCCTCGCTCGTACGCACCTGCCACTCGGTTGCCGGATGAATTGAAATTGTTCGCCGCGAACAATACCCCTATCAAGACATACGGTAGGAAGTTAATGACACTAAAAATAGGACTACGTCGACCAATTCGATGGTACTTCGTAGTAGCCGATGTCACCGATCCTCTAATAGGGTCGGACTTGCTGCGACACTATAAACTAGTAGTGGACGTAGCACGTAATAGACTGATGGACCCGTTAACGTCTCTTTCTCAGCCAGTAAACGCAAAGGCGGGAAAGGCATTGACGTTAACGTGCACAACCGCAAACGGTCCATTCAGCGATCTGTTGCGCGAATTTGCGGACATCACAGTTCCGCTTAGTAATCCCCGACGCGCAAAAGCCGGCGTTTTTCATCACATTGAAACGCGCGGCCCCCCAGTGAGCCAACGCCCGCGCAGATTGGCTCCCGAAAAATTGCGTGAGGCTCGTGCAGAATTCGAGTATATGCTCGACTTAGGAATCTGCCAGCCATCCGATAGCCCTTGGGCGAGCCCACTCCATCTCGTCAAAAAGAGCAACGGCGAGTGGCGTCCATGCGGTGATTACCGAATGCTGAACGCGGTGACGACACCCGATCGGTATCCGATAGCAAACCTGCACGATTTCTCCTATAAGCTGCAGGGTTGCGAAATCTTTTCGACCCTCGATCTCACGAGGGCATACCACCAAATCCCCGTGGCTCCCGAAGACATCCCCAAAACCGCGGTAACTACACCTTTTGGACTGTTCGAGTTCAAGGTGATGACGTTCGGTCTTCGAAATGCAGCGCAAACGTCCCAGCGCTACATTGACTCAGCTCTCCGCGGACTTGACTTCTGCTATGCGTATATCGACGATATACTCATAGCATCGAAAACTATGACAGAACATCGCGCCCACTTGAAGCAGGTGTTCGAACGCCTCCGAGATTTCGGCCTGGTAATCAATCCAGACAAGTGCCACCTCGGAGAATCGGAAGTCAAGTACCTTGGCTATTGTATAAATGGCCAAGGCGTCCGCCCATTGCAAGACAGGGTGGATGCACTAATGCAGTTTCCTCGCCCCAAGAATGTGCGAGAACTTAGGCGTTATCTGGGCATGTTAAACTTTTATCGCCCAACGCTTCGAAACGCCGCACAGGTCCAGGCTCCTCTCAACGAATATCTAGTAGGAGCCAAACGCAACGATAAGCGACCAATTAAGTGGACCGAGTCAGCTGATCAAGCATTTCGCTCATCAAAAGCACAGCTGGCGAATGCAACGTTACTCCGACATCCCATCGAAGGAGCCCCATTGGCCTTACAGTGCGACGCTTCCGACACTGCAATTGGGGCCGTACTCGAACAGGAGTGCGACGGCAAATGGGAACCGCTAGGTTTCTTCTCGAAAAAGTTGAACCCAACCCAGCGACGATACAGTGCTTATGACAGGGAGTTACTAGCGATTTACAGCGCAATAAAGTACTTCCGGCACATGATTGAGGGACGTCAGTTGACGGTAAAAACCGACCACAAACCACTGATGTATGCCTTCCAAAAGAAAGCGGGAAGTTCAACCCGGCGACAAGAACGGCACCTGGATTTCATCGGGCAATTCACCACCCGAATCGAATATGTCCCAGGTGCAGACAATGTAATTGCAGACGTCTTTTCGCGTATCGATGCAATTAAACTCCGTGCGCAAATCGATGGTGCCGACTTGGCACAAGCACAAGAAGATGACCATCAACTCGAGTCACTACTGAAAGCGGAGACAGCACTAGTTTTGCGTAAACTCCCTTTCAACGACTCAAACGATGAAGTCTGGTGCGATGTTTCGACAGGGACAGCTCGACCCTACATCCCAGAAAATCTGCGAAGGAATGTGTACGAAACATTCCACAACCCAGCCCACCCAAGCGGACGCGCAACCATTGCCGCCGTCCGACCCAAATTTGTCTGGCCACATATGGCCAAAGACATAACAAAATGGGCACGAACTTGTTTGCAATGTCAGCGTTGCAAAGTCGATCGACACAATGTGCTCCACCCAGGACAGTTTAAGCTCCCCGAGGCACGATTCGCCCATGTTCACATCGACATTGTGGGACCGCTTACGCCGTCGAGAGGTTACCTGTACCTCCTGACGATGATCGATCGTTTCACTCGGTGGCCAGAAGCAGTGCCACTACGAACAGTGACCACAGAGAATGTAGCCAAAGCATTCTATTCGACTTGGGTCACACGTTTCGGCGTCCCAGCTACCCTCACAGTCGAGGACCACAGTTCGAGGCGGCGATTTTCAAGCAGCTGACCGATCTACTCGGCTGCCAGCAAAGCCACACAACAGCCTATCACCCACAGTCCAATGGGATGATCGAACGTTGGCATCGCTCTCTTAAAGCCTCACTGATGTGTCATGACGACAATCAATGGCTGGACGCACTACCAACAGTTCTTTTAGGCTTGCGCACAAGCATAAAAGAAGACCTGGGAGCCTCAGCAGCAGATCTGACGTACGGAACCAATCTGCGCCTCCCAGGAGAGTTCTTCGCCGATGGAGAACCACCGCTCGAACAGTTGCCAAATTTGGAAAACCTACGCAAACTCATGCGTAAGGTCAGGGCAACGCCGGTCGCCAGACACGGTTCCAAGAGGTTATTTGTTCACCCAGATATGGACAGCTGCACGCACGTCTTCATCAGGGTGGACAAAGTTAGGAAACCTCTAGAACCGCCCTACGAAGGGCCATACAAGGTGCTGGAGCGAATAAACGACCGAGTTTTCTCCGTAGACATCGACGGAAAGCCGTACACCGTCAGTGTCGAGAGATTGAAGCCGTGCCACCTGGAACTACCGCCAGATACCGTGCCAGGAGAGGTACACCATCAACCGTTGGCGGCAGCCGAAACCCGCCCTGTGTACCATCCACCACACTCCCAGGAAACACCAGGCACGGTAAGAGTTGAGAATCAACCTAACCCTCGCGAAATGGTTGCTCGTGGGGCATCGGATATCGTGCACGGACCGATAACGCGGCAACGCGCTCGAGATCTGCGCGCCCAAGAAGACGCCGCAAGGATTCTCAACTTACGGCAACCAATAACCGAAACCACCAACAACGAAAGCGCGACTAACACCCACAAGGAAACAACAAACGCGATTGCCTTCGCTCCTTTACCGCCTAAACACCGACCACGATGGAAAGGAGCACTCTCCGACCTTTAGCAGCACCCTCCATACTCCTACCTTTTCCTTATCGTGACTACGTCACTGGGGGGGGGGGAGTCCTGTGGCGAACGTACAAATTCCCCACAGGAAAAAGTCCAGACCAACTTGAGGTAACGCACTTACCTGGACAACATCACGTCCACAGACGCGGTCCCAAGCCCAGCGGGGGCCGCCAGTAACCCAACGTTGAGTCGACACCAGAAGGCAAGGAACTTAACGTCCCCAAAGCCTCTAATACCGAGCTAAACGCTCCATACCTGAAACAAGGAGAAACATCCATGCATCCTTCGACGTGTGCAATCGCAAGCTAAGTGAATGCCAGCACCACAAGTCGGCAACCCTGAACATCTGCACGAGATGCAGGGAATTACAATTAAAACAATTAACCGACCAACGGACGTGGTGCGGTTGATCTAAACATTAGATCACCCAAATATTCACCGCAAACAAAGGAGCGCATTCCTTAGCCTCGTAAACACCCAGATGGCGCGAAAAACCAAGCACCACGTAACTCCAAACAATACTTTGTTTGGAGTTTTACGAAGGCCAGCTGCAATAAATAAATACGGCACAGCATTGCGCCGTTGCCACTGTCCGCCAAGCAGAAATGCATCAGCGGAATGTTTGTTTTTCACACCATGTGAAAAACTCTCTTGGATTTCAAATCCAATAGATACCAGCGGACTAGACGTCCAGGCGATCGTCAACACCAGATGGTCGACCTAACTAAGCAGCGTGGGAATAGAATCCACCGTCAACAACGACGGTGAAGCTTCCATATGTATGCGTGAGAATTTTTTCCTTACAGGAAATTGTGTCTGCACAACTGCAGATACAAAACACACAGATACTGGAAAAACAGTATCCGATAGGTTGAAAGAGGTTGAGTTTTATATCGAGCATCGGTCCAGAAGGTCGCCACAGAGAAACCCTACGAGGAGGTCGGTCCGCGCCGCGCAATACTTCGCTACAGAAACAGGACGAGAAGGTTTGATTTTACGTACAGTGGTTTTAAGACGCGTTCAAGTGTATTAAGTCCTTGAATTTTCTGTTGTTACAACCGAACGAATGATATATATTTTTAAAATCGGATGTTTTTCGAAAAGAAATAGACAGTATATACGGGTAAAAATATCTTATTGTAATCGTGGCGAACTAAAATAAATTAGACCAAAAGAAATCCAACGAAACGAAACATTTGTGTGAGAAATACATGCGCTGGTTTACTAAAGGCAGCTTAAACTAAGAGTTATCAACTGTACATGTTATATATTAAGTTAACTAATAAAGTGGTTGAATGAATCGAATGTGTACTTAGAAGCTAAAAGTTGTAAACATACCTAACATTAAAATTATAATAAAAAGGAAATGTTCGCAGTGTTTTTTATTTGGTGGTTGTGTTATTTCCGTGTCGGTTGGTGAACAGGTTGTTCCTTCTGTTTGTGAACAGTGTTCAGTGGAACACTTCGACTAAGGCCAAATCCGCCAAAAGTTCAAACCGTAATTTGTGGATTTTCGCCATGGCAACCGCTGAGGTGTGTGATGGCGCGTTGTCTTGGTGAAACAGGATCTTCTTTTTCTGCAAATGTGGCCGTTTTTCCGCAATTTCTGCCTTAAGTTGGTCAAGTAATGATGCGGAGTATGCTTCTGTAATGGTTTTTTTTTTGAAGATAATCGATTAAGATAACTCCATGACTATCCTAAAAAACAGTCGTCATCACTTTCCCAGCCGAAAAAAAAAACATTTTTGGTTTTTTTGCAGCCGATTCCCTCTTTGCAGTCCACTGTTTTAACCGTATTTTTGTTTCGGGCGTATAATGGTATATTCAAGTTTCATCCACAGTAATTAATCGGCGCCAAAACACGGATTTATTGCGTCTAAACTGCGCCAACAGTTCATTCGAACACGTTTTTGGTCTACCGTGGACAAACGTGGCAACCAACGCGCGGAGAGCTTTCTCATGCCTAAATCTTGATTTAATATGCGGTAGGCACGTTCTTTGGATATTTTCATAGCCTTTGCTATTTCTCTCACTTTAATTCAGAGGCCGTTTAGCACCATTTGGCGAACTTTAGTGATGTTATCGTCAATTGTTGCAGTTTTTGGACATCCCGAACGTTCATCGTCTCCCAAGCTCTCACGGCCACGTTTAAATTCAGCTGCCCAAAATTTCACTGTGGTAAATGATGGTGCAGAGTCCCCGTACACAGAGCCCAACTCATCTTTGATTTGCGCAGGCGTATTGCCTTTCGAAAGCAAAAATTTAATGACCGCTCGATACTCAATTTTGTCCATTTTTACAAAACCACTCACATTGACTCACCCAAACGACTGTCATATAAAAACAACGTCCAGAATGGCTGAAATGTAGGTAAATAACTGTTCAAAGATGGACAACTACATTCACTAGCCTTTATTGACGAGTGCTGCTATCTTCACGTTGAGGTCGGAAACTTTTCAGCCCACCCATGTACAATTTGCGTCTCGACTGATGGATAAGGAATACCCACTGCAGTAACACAGGAACACAAACTGCAAGATGTGAACTTGAGCACGTCCAATAGAAAACTGAAAACTCAACGGTCGAGTCTAGAGCCAGCACATGTCCCATTGAGACAACAAACATACACACACACATCTGTTATATTTTTCCCTTTCGCCACGGAAATGTTATTGTACTTTAGTTTTACTTACTTTATTTACCACCCACTTATTAGTCCTTTGTAAAATGGAGGTTAGGTTTGATCTTTGATGCACTGAGGAGAAACAGTAAACTTCACCTTATTGTTTTAAAACTTTAGTCGTAAGCACTTTATTATACTTAATAACTCGTAAATGTTACTTATTATTACAAACATGTTAGTGTCTAATTCTAGTCAAATTTACCTCAATTATTATTACAAATAATTTAAGTATAGTCAAGTTCACCAATCTTTAAACAGGAATTCTCTTTAAATTACTTTATTTTGTAATCTCGTTTCACTTATTATTACAACTCGAGTTCACCAATCTTTAAGCAGGAATTCTCCTTAAATTATTTTATTTCATAATCACGCTTTACATTTTAATCACGAACACCGGGGAATCGAACACTTACTTTGCTTTACCATCGACTTAAACCACCGACACTTTAATCGCTTTCACCCATGTAACGGACCGTTCCGGTGAAAAATCCAAAACCAACTCTCTATGGCCGTCTCGGTCAAGACTGTCGAATCCACCCGTCTCTAGTTTTTTTCATTTTTATTTTTCCATCGGAAAGAAATCCTTTGTTTCCTCCTGCAGGTAAAAGGATCTCTCCTTTTTCCTGGCTGACCCATTATTTGTTCTTTATCTTCCCCAGATTGGGATCGATAGATGAAACAAAAGAAAAATCAATAACGAATCGTGATAATGCACATTTATGGTTCTCTATGTTGTTTATTTTAGCCGAATGGGCAAGGATCTCTTGGATAGGAACTTTAGCGGATTTGAATGTTGTGGTCGAGTATGTCACCGAAGTGTTCCGCCGAACACTGTTCACGATGGGGGAAACAACCTGGAACACGGAGACACTGTCAAATTAAATCAAACACGGATAGTTATTTTTACTTTCTATTTTATTGGGTAACGTCGTTTTTTCTTTCGTCACACATAACTACACCGTAAAAATTCGCTTAACGCGCCAACTGACACACATTTCCTTTCGACGACACGGAAGGTTTTTTATTACGTTTAATTGTTTCACGTGAGATATTATTCGTGAAGTCCTCGACTATCCTCCTCGATGCTCTAAGTACCCTCTTGTCGCGTTGACGATCACCATTAGACTCCTCGTCTGCCCAAGAAAAATATCACGATTCAGATTTCCGATCTGTATTTGCACCGGAGAAAATTTCCCATTTCATACGCCAACAGAATTTTCGAATCTCTGTTAGCAGCATGCTATTATGTCCCAGGGGTAATTTTTCATTCCTGAAAGAAGAAACTCGCTCATCATCGAACATCATTATCACCATTCGTGGTGGTGATCGAAATTCAGTTCGACGGTTGTCGATTGTGTGCCGCCTTATTTACATAACACCTCTGGCGCACAGGCCGAAGGATATCCTGCAATTTGAATGGACGTGCGGTTCATGGGTTTTGTTTGACTTTTGTCAATACACCCGAAATCCATTAGATCTTTCTAATGGGTGTGAAATACAAAAAAGGAACCGTGGGATAGGAGTAGTTCCCTCATACATTTTTTCGAATTATCTCGTTGAGATAATTACGGTTGCCTACGATTTGGCAGCGGATAGGCGATATGATTTATTGCATGAAGTTGTCATTTCTTTTGTTTGCCGATGGATTTGATGGTCTTTGTGGCAGACCACCCGCACGTGCATCCGTTGGTCGGCTAATTTACCGACGATAGCGATTCCTTGTAACGTCGTGTAGATGTTCAGGATTTCAGAGGTGCAGTGCTGGAGTGCGGCGCATTTCAATCTTTGGGAATAAGATGAATGGATGCTTTGACCTTTGTTTCAGGTATGCTACAATCGACTTGTTGAGCTTGATATTGAAAGCTTTGGGACGTTCAGTTCCTTGCTTCTTTTTATATCGGGTTCGCATTTTGCAGCTTCCTATGACCCTTGTTACAGGTATGATTAGGAGCTTTGGGACACGTGTCTCTGCGCACATGTAATGATAACATAAGTATGTTCTTTGAAGAGTAGGAACCTTACCTGGGTGAAATTGTGCGTTCGTAGAACGCTACAGAATCACAAAGGAAAAATCAAATAGTGAATTGTGCTAATGCACATTTATGTTTCTCCATGTTGTTTGTTTTAGTCGAACGTGCAGTTCATTTTATGGTGCCTGTTGTTTGTTTTAACTTGGTTTGGTTAAAACGGAAACCGACGCTGATTGTGTTAATGGTTTTAGGTAACCATTTTTCTAAGGGATCATCAAATTGCTGACGCGCATTTTATGATTCTCAACGATTTCGTTTGATGAAGGACATCTGGTCCGCACATTTGGATCTTATGTGATTTTTGTGACGAGCCTGTGGTTCGATTATCCTGTCTAAGTTTTCAATGTGAGTAAATTGAACATTTAGTTCGATTTGTTTGGTATCAATTGATGTAGGACCATTTGATGTATGGGGTAATGCTCTGGCTTGGGTATTGTCTCATCCTTTAAGTGGATGTTTTTGGCGTGTATCGCCATTAGTGGTGGAGACTGGCTGCAAAGGGGTAAGTTTTATGGGATGGGTGGTTGTGGCCATAACACCTCCATACACATCCATGAAGCGACTCCACACGAGAGATAATTCTCAACAGCCAGTAGAATCCATGCACACGATCCCCTAGCAGATCGTCAGTGAACAATTGAACTTCTATGGATGTGCATAAGCAAACTTTATTTCATTTGTGAACAACTCAGAGCTCCATCATGGAGAAGATAACACAAAACAAAACGACCGACTCCCTTCATGTAACATAAAATAAACAACTAATAAATCCCTCGACATGCATTTCATTTAGTCAACGCCATCACAGGAGGGTTATGATGCGCAAAACCTATCCGGCTGGATATGGTCACTTCATCATGCGTGAATGGGTTCCCCTGTGACCGTACATTAAACAATGTCTTTTATTTATTGGTTCCCATATTTTATAAATGAAAAATTGGCTTTCTCTGATTACGGGATATTTTATATAAATATTTAGAAAGGTGGAATACATTGTCTAATTATCTGTACATTCGTACCGCATCTCTTTATGTTTTTTGTTCCGGGTTTTCCTTTTTTAAATAATTATAATAGTCCACACTTTTGTGATGCTTACCCTTTTCTAGGACCAACAATTTACGAAGTTGGAAAGTAAAATATAAAGAATATACATAACTTTCTTTGATAAATGTTTGCTATCGAAGAATAGAAAATGTTTCAAGCTTTTGATTAGCGTTCAATTTCCACTTTGACAAAATTAGCGAGGTCCCATTTCATTTCATCGTCTTTGATCCTTGGAAGGAAATCACTTTGCTTCCTCTTCGTCTAACCCAATCAACCCTTCAAAGCGGAGATTTGACTTGAATAGAATACGCTTGATCGAATATCAAAGTGCACAGTTTCAAATATCCACATTCGACAGCGAAAAATAATTGACCAACAAGACGACCCTATTAAAAGGATCATCTCGCAGGGCTCAGGATATACTGTACAAGGAAAAAAAAAATAAATAAGAAAGAAAGCACGAAGTTGTAATGAAATTCGGGGAAACATCAGCCAGCATGCATAGACTCGTATACACCCTTCGTTTGAGTACGTTAGCGCCAACGTCATGTAATGGAATTTCATTTTGCCCTTTTCTCGTTTGTCAGATATTCACAAAGGATTCTGATTGGGAGGATAATGAAAAAGGAAGAAAGCACAAGAGGAAAACAAAAAAAAAAATCCCTCATCATACACCAGCATTGATGTCGCGAATCAAAAATCAACGGAGTATCTGAAGACAACAGGAATTGAGTACTACAAAAAGAATTCCTTGTCCTGATCTGCTAATACACAGTCAATTTGAATTTGAATCGAGAGTTATGTAGGTCCCTGTATTGGTGGAAGCGGAGTTCAGTTGTAACTGGATGTGTTCGAGAATCTAGTTCGATCTCGCCTAGAATCAAACAGGGTCAAGTGGAGTACAAGGGAGAACGTCATGCTTTTATCCGTGTTCGCTTTTGATTCCTCTTGGCACTTAATATCATTTCACACTTGAGTCTCAATTCAACTGAAGAAGAATACAATTCCGGGTGAATGGGAAGCGTTTGACCTAGCAGTCCCTTCCGATATAGAACGCGGTGTGTTGGCGTGTGACAATGTACATTCCGGAAAATGGACTTGAGTTTAGAAGCTGAATAAATTGTCTTATACACGAAGGATAAGTGCCTCTAACCGATGTGCCACGGTTTCGTTGTGCTAAAGGAAATGTCTACGAAGGGTTGATATTACATTGTGAAAGTAGAATAAGGATGAGTTTGATGCGTTGAACGGGAATTGGTAAAAGATAAGTTTGTGAATTCGTAACGTTTAATTCGTCCTTGGGGTAGTCCATTTGTTTCCATAGTGGTTAAAACTGGAAACGTTGGATGCAGGGTTCGTGTCTTTATCATAAATTCGCGTTAGCAAATGGTACACGACAAACCAGGAGTGAAGAACAGCGTGGTTAGGACATTTAGAGCTTTATGTTAACTATTAGATGGAAAGTAGTAGAATAAACGAAAGTTTTGATCAGATCCGCTTTCCATTTTTTGTTTTCTGTTGTAGTATGTACTCCGCTATAATGGGAATTTCTTTCTCTGTGGTCTATGTTCAGAAAAGAGCTTAGATTGCACCTTGAACGTGTAGAACACTAATGAATTTTGCAATTGTGAAATCAAATTATTTGTTTAGTGTTGGAAGAAATTTTCCAAAAACGAAATACTGACTGATATACTGGCATTGGGTTAACTTAGGTGTGTAGGGTTATTTTCTTTATATTTTATTTTGTTGTCTTCTTTGAACTTAGTTAGGGGGGTGTGGGGTTTGTATTACTCATTCACCTTCACGGGCGTGGGCTTAGTAACACTCCCACCGAAAATCGCAGCCAACAAGCACCACAACAAGAAATACAACACGCTATTGTTGTTGGTTATTTGTTCTTATTTTATTGATTACTCCACTACGTTTCTAATACTGACAGGACCACTTTACAACACAATTCTTATTTTGATATAGTTTGGTGTTTTTATTGCTAGTACAACCACTTTATATAAAACAATCTTTACTTTGATATCATTCCGGTTTTTGTTGCTAGGGGGACCGCTTTATGTTACACAATCTTTACTTTGATATTATTACTGTTTTTATTGCACGCAGAACCACTTTATATAACACAATCTTTACTTTGATATTATTACTTTTGTTCAAAGCACAAAAAGACATCGACCCCTTTAGTTCCGTTCGACTGAGACTTCGACTCGATTGCCACGACTCTACCAGCAACGTCCTCGAAACGTGTGTTCGATTGCGCGGTTCAAATCCTACTCCCTGAGACGCTGTGGTGGAAAACAAATCCGATATCTCATCCTAGTGGCGGCCAATGAGAAATCGGTTCGGTTTGATTGGAAGTACTTCCATATGATCGTGCAGATCTGGTTGGGTGTCCATACACTGGAAATGCCGCCAAACGAAAACGCGAAAGGTGCTCAGAAGGGAATCCAAACCTGCAGCTGGTCAAATAGATGATCGTGTACGGAGGCTGTCTGCATTGCGATCATAAACAATAGAGGATCGATTTTTCTGTTGATGTTAAGTCAACAGAACTTCGCTTACGATGGCAAACGCTAGGATGGGTGGGTGCATTTTGGTTTGGGAAACGAATCGTAGGGCACGACCATTGCTATGATTGTTTGGATAAACAACTATGGGTCGTGTCCTATCCGATGTTCGTTTATCGGTTGAGCAACCGATCATGAGGAATTGCAGATGTGCAAGCGTACACTTACCTAGCTTGTCTTTGGACCCACGGAATTGCATCAGAGATTGGATGCGATGAAGGGAGTTCAACCAGGTCAGGTATGCAAACGAATGGTAGCTCAATAGCGACCGAAAAAGGTTGCCATGTTTATACTAGCGATTCGTTTATACTAGGGAATGTTGCCATGCAGGCCAAAATAGCTTCTTCTGTTTATACGTCGGGTATACAGAAGCGTTCTGTTTGATAGCCAGTGTGTGGATCGGGGCTGTTCGTTGTTTAGACACCAAATCGTTAGACATGACCGATGCGATGATCGTTCCTCGATAAGGGGACCGATCATGCAATCAGTTATGCAATTATACAAGCAAGCGGCTTGCTATGGCTTGATCGTGGGAACAACGGTTGCCGGAGAAGAGCAAGCACAGTGGAATTGCTGTGTAATGATAAGCATGGATGTCGACAATAGGACCTGGTGGATTTTTCTAATGAATCGTAGTGGTCATGGGTGCCCACCGAAGGACCCGATTACGCTGGTGAGGTGCGGCAATGTTACTTAATGCTATGGCAAGATGATGGTCTTACCATGGGTTGTTTCGTTTTTCTCAGGAAATGGATGGTGATTGAAAGGTAGCTTAACGCTGCCGATTGCTGGTAAGCTAATAATCTCTAGATGAGGGGTGGAGAGTTGATTAAGATAGATGGGTGGTTCTTTGGGTAGGTTAGAAGAACCCACACAGGGGTTTGTAGTGGGTGCTGGATATTTTATTTGTAATGTATTTGCAATGGACTCTTACCTTATGGCTTCGGCGTTGAGACTTCCTACCCCCTGTTTAGGCGGTTGGGGGACGCGGTCTCCTTGTGCTTCCTTGATCGCCTTCTGACGAGGGCACTAGAAAAACACACGATTTATCTTTACAAAACTATTTTTATTCCAACCTCTTTCAGTTTATTTGTCTGTCGTTAATTCCATCATATTTATTTCCAGAACTATATCTCATTAATACTTTTAAGTTTATTACACTGTACTTATTTCCAGAACTATATCTTAGTAATACTTTTTAGTCTATTGCACTGTACTTAGTTTCAGCACTATATTGTCTTAAGTTTGTTTAATTTATTTCACGGTATTTATTTCCGGAACTATGTCTTCTAATTACTTTTTATTTTATTACACGGTACTTGTTTCCAGAACTATATTTTATAAATACTTTTGAGCTTACTAGCCGGTTGACCAACACACTATCTTCGAAAACAAACCCGCGAACGCCTTGGGCAAACGACTAGAACCAACTCCTGACCGTCCCGGTCAACTATCTCTAATCAACCCCGCCTTTCTTTCCTTCGTCTCCCCGAACGAAAACTTTTTCTTTCATCCTGCAGATCGAAGGATCCCTTTTTTTGTTTGTATGGCCCCTTTGCCATCCGCCATTTCCTTTCTTTATCTTTCCCGGGTTGGGATCAAAAGAGGAAACATAAAGGATCTCGCTGATGAGCATTTACGACCCTCCATGTCGGTCGGCGATAAAACGCACACGTGGTTCGTTTTATGGCGCAAGTTGTTTGTTTTAATTTGCTTTAGGGAAAACGGGAAATTATGCTGATTGTGGGAATGAATTTGGGTAAACAAATTTTAGAGATTCATAAAATTGCAGACGCTCATTTTATGATTCTAAACAGTTTTGTGTGAAAATGGGTCATCTGGTCCGCACATTTGGATCCGAGGGAATTTTTCGTGTCGAGCATACGGTTTGTTTATCAGGTATTGGATTATTATTAAATTGAATTCAATGTGATCAAATTGAACGTTTAGTTAAATTTGTTTGATAATGAATTGATCTAGAAATATTTAATGAATGGGGGCAATGCTAGGGCTTGGAGAGCGCTTCACCTTTTAAGTGGATGGTTTTGTGTGTATCGCAATTAATGGTGGAGATTGGCTCCAAAGAGGTAGGTATTTACAGGGTGGGCGGTTTTGGTGGTAACAATCCTCCCCCCTTTATAAAATGAGTATTATTCTTGGAAGAGGAATAATATTCATTGGGTGCAGATAGGATATGCGTGTGGTGTAGCGTGGTGGTTATAAAAATCTATTTCTATTTGCCCCTTTTTTAACTTTTTGTATTTGTTCAATTTACTTGCGTACTATAGTCCCATCGTTTGTTTGTAATTTATCTTATTTTCTATTAGGTTTATTTATTTAACAATTATAATAACAACGATCATATGTGGCACAACAGCTATGTTTTATTAGTAATAAGTTATTTATCTCGTGTGTACTTAAGAGTATGGCATATGTTTTTTTCAGGTGTGCTGACGGTAATATTTTCTAATTTTAGATGGTGCTTATTAAATTTGTTTATAGTTGTTTTGCTATATATACTTTACTTATTCATTTTAAAAGTTTTACTTATTCGGCTTAAAAATCTTATTATTTAACAATAATGGATAAGTGACAGTGAGGAGGGTTACAGATAGGGAAAAAGAAAAACATTTTTATAACGTATGAGTACAAAATGGCACAAGACTAATAACCTTGCCCATAAAAATAAATTATTATGGAAAATTTAACAAGCCTCGAGACTTGCTAAATAAGGCTAAGACCGGATCCCGGTTGTAGTGCCGATGATGACGATGATGATGATGATGAGTATAAAATGAGACTATAGTACGTAAATATTTGTTTATATATGTTTTGAGTTTCTATTAGGGTTTCCCGTTTATTAACGGGCAGATGTTTAAAATTTTTATTATAAAAATAAAATTCAAAGTAGTTATATTATAAATCTGAATTTAAAAATAACCATACTTCAAGTCTATATGCTAATGATAATAATAGGTAGGTTAGTTACCCACAAGGCGATTCTCTCCAGTTACAGGGTTTTTTTTTTGTTTTTTTTTTTTTGAAATAGTTATTTGACCTTTTTGTATGATACTTACAAATAGTCCTCCTCATTGACGGCCAATGTTTGTTTTATGTTCTTTCTGTGTGATTCCATCTTTTACTTTATTTAGTTTACACTTTTCTTCTGTTTTTTTGTGTGTTATTTACTTACATGTATAATATTAATGATTTTTCGACATTTGTTTTTGTCATCTATTTTTGTCCATATTGATTCTTTATTGTGCGTACCGATATTATAGTTATTATTATTATTATTTTTTAATTATTTATACAAAGAAATCTTAAACTTGCAATGCACGCTGGGAATAGCAATTGTTTCGGGTTGGTTGTGGGACGAAGGTTGGGACTGGATTGAGGGTGGGATCTAGAAATAGGACTTCAGTCTTTTGTTGTGGATTATTATTGGCTTTTAACCAACTTATATGGTCGTATAGTCCGGCCCAGTTACTGCTGTAATAAGAAAGGGACCTTCCAAATGGGTTTGTGTTTGCCCTTGTGGTTTTTAGAACTCATTAACACCATGTTTCCCACATGAAACAATTGTGGTTTCGTTTCACTTCCGAAGCATGTGGTTGCCTTTAATGAACGGCATTCCTCACACTGCTTTTTATGCCTCCTAATATCGGAGAGCATGGACGGCCACCAATACCTTTGTCGTATTTTATTATACGACGTGGTGAGGTTCTGATGTCCACCGGAAGAGGAATTATGGTAAAGCCTGAGTATAGTAGCAATCACATTGAGGTTTGTAATTTGTTCGGGTGTTACGGGCTTTTTTATTAACTTATCGTCTTGCTCATTTTGAGAAGAGCTAGTGCACGAGTTTAATGAATTAATTGAAGATGTGCCAGTTCTTCGACTAAAACCTTTGTTATGACCACTTGACTCCTTAGGGTTCCTCGCCTTATGGTTAAAATTCAACCTAAAGCTTGTTCCTGTTTACCTTTGGCGTGTTTATTTTCAGGTGCCTCTTTCTCGACGTGTGAGAACTTGATTGGCACACTAAATACTATTGGGTTTATGTCCGTTCGAGGAAATGCGATTCACTGTTTTTGGGGCCTTCCACATTGCAATTTCTCGACAGGAAGTCGTTTCCAAGTAGTCCGTCTTCTGGTAGATCGAGCATACTGCTCAATACTTGAAATTTGCATGGGAGCTTAGGCCCACCTTTCAGTTGGAAGTTCACCTTGCAGCTTCCCAAGGTTCGGATACTTCCAAACGCCGTCTGTTAGGTGCAAGCCTCTCGCCGATTAATCCTAGCGCCTGATTCGCTGAGGCTACTTTTGCTGATCAGACTTATTCCAGCCCCGGTGTTCACTACTAGAGTTGTGTTTTTATTAATACCTACATCTATTGGTAGCTGGACTGTGGGACGCTGGTTATTAGCGAGGATGGGGTCCTGATATGGTAGCTCATTTTTACTACCGAGTGTTTTGACCTACTTCTTGGTCTTGATTGGGGGAACTTTTTGGAGACTGGCATTGAATTCGCGATTTCCTCTTCAGCTTTTGCTGACAGGACCCTAGATTGTGGCCCTGTTAGCAACTGAAGTCGCAAATCTGACTTATATGCAATACTCGTCGATTTGTGGGAAGGTCTTTATTACCTTCCCTGTTTAAATTGTCTTGACTTTCGGAGTCTTTTTCTCTCTTTAATCGCCAGCAGTCACGAATATCGTGATTTATTTGTTGGCAGTGTGAGCAAAATGGTGTTTTTCCTTTTCACATAATCCTCGTAGGTATGACCCCTTTCGTGGCAGCAACTGCAAGTTACTTTGGTGGTGAGGGAATTTTGTGTTATTGCTCGCTCGGCCTGTGGTATTGGTTCTTGCTGTTTCGGAGTCCCCTGCGTGATAGAGTGAGTGTGTGGTAACCCTTCTACATTTGGAGTGTTGGGCATTCAAGTTTGTCCCAACTCGGTACCCCAGCTTTGATTGGCTGTTTGTGGGAGCGGTGCTGGTGAGAAAAAGAGCGGAGGGTTCAACGTAGCCTGCGAAGAGATTAGTCGTAGTTGGGGTTATTGGATTTGTTCCAATTCTAACGTCATTTCGTAGGCATATCATACATTACTGCTTTCTTTACAGAAGCCCAAATTTGGATAGAAACTCATCCTTTAATGAATTTGATGCTCTATCTGATTCTATCGATAGGACATTGACCCTATATCCGCACAAGGAAATCGTTATTGCGGGCGATTTCAATGTGCATAACTCTCTGTGCCTTCGTCACTCCGGACACACAATACCTGAATGTCAATATGACCAGATCTTTGCTGATTCAAATAGTTTAACTCAACTTGTCAATGAGCCAACATGGGTACCAGACTTATATGATCATTTCACCAACACACTGGACCTGTTTCTCACCCCCCACCCAAACAAATACACAATTAAAGTTTCTTCGCCCTTGGGCAGTTCAGACCACTGTGCCGTGTCAGCTAAATTTGCTCTAACCTAACGCTAATGAGAAAGCTCCCAAAAGAACAGTATGGTTCTACAAGAGAGCCAACTGGAAAGGTCTGAACGACTTTTTTGGGAGGTTAAATTGGTCGATATTTTTCCTCAATAACGATGTTGACCCTATAGCGGTCACATTGACAGACACGATTCTACTTGGCAAGCGAACTTTTATTCAGCACAGGGTAAAGAGTATTAAACCCAAGAGAAATATGTGGTTCGATTCCGGGTGCAGAGAAGCCATTAAGGCAAAAGAGTTGAGTTTCCGGTTGTCTAAATCAAACAATACTGAGGAAAACCGGAAAACATTTAAGAGAGTTAGAAATGACTGTAGTGCGCATACTCAACGCGCCAAGTTCTTGCATGACCCAAGAGTGAGACAAATAATACAACACTCTCCCACAGGTAGTCGAAACTTTTGGCCATTCATGAAAAACATTCAAAACTAGGTCTCTTCATCCATTCATTCGCCAATAGTCGATGACAGACCAGTCACCACTGCAATAGAGAAAGCGAATCCACTTGCTATACAGTTTGCAGCGAACTTAACGCTGCCCGATACCACATCAGTTCCCTCCCAACTTGAGCATAAGGAGCACACCATGAGCCAGATTCACTTCCAAACGCGTACTGTTACCTGCGCACTCAACGAGCTAAACCCAAATAAATCCGCAGGTCCGGATGGTATTTCCCTAATTTTCTTGAAGAGATGTTCGTCTTCAGTCGCTAAACCACTGCGGAAACCCTTGGCCGTTGCCCAAATAGATGGAAGTCAGCGAACATTCAGCCAATTCCCAAAAAGGGCGACAAATCGTCCTTTTCTTCTTATCCACCCATAGCACTAACTTCTATTCTCTCGAAGGTAATGGAATCACTTATCAACCGTCAACCATCGAAATATTTGGAATCAAATGACCTCCACAATGGCCGCCAATATGGCTTTCGTAGCAACAGGTCCACAGGAGATTTGATGGCGTGCCTTACCGAAAAGTGGAGCCATTCCATCCACTACCTCGGTGAAAGCAAGGTACGAGGGTTGCCTTTTATATTTCGGGATTAGAGAACAAAAACAAATATTGATCATCGAATATCACTTTATTGTTTTTCAAAATATTCCCCATGAAGATCTATACACTTTTGCATGCGTTTGAACTAATTGTTGAACCACTTTTGCCACTCTGATTGAGGTATCTCCAACACATGCATTCTGAATGCAGCAACCGCTTCTTCAGGTGTCGAAAAACGTTGACCTCTCAGTTTGTTTTTTACGTACGGGAATAAAAAGAAGTCATTCGGTGCCAAGTCAGGACTATACGGCCGATGACCCATCAAATCGATGTTTTGGGTGCTCAAAAATGCAGTTGTCGCAGCCGATGTGTGAGAGCTCGCATTGTCGTGGTGAACAGTGATCCGTCTTCGGCGGTTGGTTTTCCTGATTTCTTGGAAGACAACTGGCAAACAAATGGTTGTGTACCACTCAGAATTGACTGTTCTGCGTTGTTCTAGTGGTACGGTTGCGACATGTCCAGTTTTTCCGAAAAAACAGGCGACCATTTGCTTGGAAGTGCTTCGTGCGCGAACAACTTTTGTTGGATTTGGCTGATCTTGAAACACCCAGACAGTCGACTGCTGTTTACTTTCGGGCTCATACGCGTAAATCTACGATTCATCACCTGTAACGATGTCATAGGCGTGTTTCAAAGCACCGCGACCGTATTTTTTGAACATTTCTTTCGACCAATTGACACGAGCCTTTTTTTGGACGATTGACAAATTGTGTGGGATCCAACGCGAACAAATTTTTTTGACAGTCAAATGTTTATGCAATATTGAATGTATGCTGGTCCCACTAACGCCTAAGGTTGTCTCAATCTCACGATAGGTCACATGACGATCTTCCAATATCAGTTCGCGCACAGCATCAATGATTTTCGGAACAACAACTGATTTTGGACGACCTTCACGAAATTCATCTTGGAGTGAACTACGACCACGATTGAATTCACCATACCATCGATAAACACTGGTCCTTGATGGAGCTTCATCGCCAAAAATTGAATTAAGTTCATACATGCACTGTTGCTGAGTTAATCCATGCCGAAAGTTGTAAAAAATAATCGCACGAAAATGTTGACGATTTAATTCCATTTTTGGGCCGAGATGAATCTTTTAAGTTACTGTAAACAACACAAATAGCGCTCGTATGTCAAAACGTTCTGAGTGCGTATAACCTCAAAAATGTCCAACTTTACGACAGAGCTGTCAATTGCCGGATTGCAACGCTAGGGTTGCCAAATCCCGAAACATAAGAGGCAACCCTCGTAGTCGCATTGGATATTTCAAAAACCTTAAACAGGGTTTGGCATCCCGCCCTTTTGTCAAAATTGCATTCCTATGGAGTGGACTGTTCCCCGATTCAATAGATAAGAGATCATCTTTCTGGCCTTTCAATTCAAGTGGTTCTTGATGGTGTCAAATCTGTCTCCCATCAAATTAATGCAGGTGCTCCCCAGTCTTCGGTACTCTCGCCCACCGTCTTTCTTATCTTTGTAAATGATCTATTGTCAATTACTCACAACTCAATCCACTCGTTTGCCGATGAGAGCACATTGAGTTTCTTATACTCATACGAACATTCCCGTGCAAACTCTTCGAACGTCACTACCAATCAGCAACTTATGCTTGATACATTGAATTCAGACCTCAACAAGATTTATCAATGGGGATTATCAAACCGAGTTGAATTCAATGCCTTAAAATCTCAGTGCTGCCTCTTGTCGCTAAAGGCGAGCCCCAGACTAAATATACCGTCTATGACCGGCACTTGCATCGACAAAGCCAAGCAACTGTCAATCCTCGGCACTCGAATTAATTCGACTCTTAACTGTAATTACTACATATTTGAAGTTGCGAAAAGTGCAGCCAAATGTATGGGATTCGTTAAGAGATGCAAAAGATATTTCCTTCATCCAACCTGGCCACTATTTACAAGGCGTATATTCGTCCAACTCATGGGAGTTCAACTCCCATATTTGGTCAGGCGCATCCAAAACTGCGCTACACGGTCTACCTGATCATGTGTTTCCTCGTCGTTGTAATGTCCAGGCATTCAAGGCCAATATACATCGACACCCCCTTTCCTTATCCCCCTCCTCTCCACCCGCTCGCACTGTGCTCTGACATTTAATGGTACTATAAATTCCCCTTTTGTGCGCACGTTAGTGTAAAAAAAAACAAAAAAGTACAAAGTTCAAAACACCAACCACGAGTACGTCCTCTTTATATATTATTTAATATTGTGCAACAAATTTAAGTGCAACAATTGACTTTTTTCACCTATTTGTCTGGGGTTCATGGCTTTTTGTTCTAGTGTTTTTGTTTGCTGGCCTGGTGAATTTATTATTCATTAGCCAGTTCACGTTAAGTGATTCTGTGGGGGCTCTCTATACCTCATGGAGAACCAACCCACAATGCCAACCAATCTTGACCGCTAACAGCGCGTCACCCTACTTTAACGTGTAACCCATCCTAAAACATGCCAAAACAAATCCCAATCTGCAATAGCATACATCCCAAACCTTGCAATAAAACACATCCAAAACTCCCAACAGAATACAATTCAACAGAATATATTCTATAATCATCCCCGCATACATTTTCTCAAAATCGCTTCGGTCAATTCTCTACTTAATTCATATTCCCTCTTTGCGAGCAAGCAATTTTAATTTCTCCGGAATTTATATGCTGTAACAAACGCATATTCAAATCCACAACGGAACAATAACCATCGCCACCAACTATACCAAGCCATACATTTCCCCGAAATTAATTCGGTTAATATCTTATCTAAACGATATTCCTTGCTTGCACCCAAGCAATTCCAATTTTCCCCGAAAACTACTTCGGTTCATTTCCTCTTTAAATTATACTTCTCGCTTGCGACCAAGCGGCAGCCAATTTTCCACGAAACGATCACAACAACCAAGGCCCTTGATAATACTTGGCCACGCCGCCAAACCAATTTCCCAGTATACACAACCAACGAATCCAACTCAGCTTGTACGGCGAGGATTCGCTGGAACTGAATTCCCTAAGCAAGCATAGCAACTCTTCTCGTCTTCCTAGTAAGTGGCAGTGAGCTTACTTTGTGGGGAGGAAGTAAGTGCACCGGCGTACGGCACTGATTAGCTTCCTCCTCCATCATAATTGGTAAAAGTTCCGCACATGTTCCGCCAAGCACTAGGTAAACTGTTCACCCGAAAGAAACGAATGTTGGGGGATTACCTTTCTTTTTGAAAACGTTTTATTGGGCAGCAGCACAGGAGACATGCTTTAACAATGAAATGTGTCTAGTTTTGAATTTAATTTACTTTTAAATTTTGAAAATCAAACAGTTAATGAAATTTATAAATTGTTTATTGTTTGTCTTTTACATTTTTGTATGATTTATACGTTTTCACAAAAACTATTGAACACTTTCGTATGAACTTAATGATATTGTTTTATCAATGAGACTATTGCATACCGATTCTTTTGAAATTTATATGTTTTCGATAATAAACAATTTGGGATCAATAAATTTACGTTATTTCATAGATTCACGGATAAATTTACGTGGAAAAAAAATAAACTAAAACTTCCTAGAGTTGAAAAATAAAACACACACGACTCCGGGTATATATTTGCGTGTTACTGTTTACGCTTCTCCGCTGGTGGCGCGGAGAGCGGGAGTTTCACCGTGCGACCAGCGTGGTCGGAGGATGGAATAAGACTCAGCGATCGTCATCTCATGCAGAGATGATTTCGCTAAGGAAAAAAAATGAAGAGAGAAAAAAACTCTTTTCTTAAGGGTGTGAATATATCCTTGCCAAGGATATGTTTTATCTCCCACAAGTGTAACGTAGAGTCTCTCTTATGGGAACAAGAAAACCAGATCTCGTAATAAAGGTCATGGTGGTATGTGTGGGATCGTTCAGATAGATGCGTTTCACACGTGCAGTGGAACGACGAAACAGGCAGGCGGCAAAGACAATAGGGAAAAATGACCAAATGCCCGTTGGTAATGCGGGTCATTGTTTACACGATGCCTCGTCGCTATTTTCGACGTTAGGAGAAAAAGGTGCTAAAAGCAAATTGAATGTTTATGGCATCTCTGGCTGCAATAGAAACCGGGTTCATATTTGCATTAGGAAATGCTGGAGAATTTGGTTTCAGCGTCTATTGCGCTAATTATATGCAGCTGCTTGGGTTGTTTGTTGGTAAGACAAACAAAAAAGGTTGCCAGGCAATGTATATGAAAAGGTATATGGCGCGGCTGGGAAAATAGACGGCGCGATATTTATGGTATTTGTCTGGTACCGAATTGGTTCAGAATACCAAATAAGCAAACAAAGAAATCTTATGAAAAATTGTATGCGAAGGGATGCATGAAGGTAAGTTTTCTTTATAGGGATTTTAGGGTTATAATAATTGGGTCTGTTTGATGCGTGAAGCATCTAAGATGCTAATGCGAATTGCATTAGCGAAAGCTGGTGCAGACCCGGGTTATGGTTATGGGGGTTTTTTCAGGAAGGCGAGCCGTGGGATCTGGCGGAATCGCCACAACTTCGCCATGACTCAACTACCACGACACCCTGAATAGATTCTCGCCTTCATCATCATTAGTCGTCATTCAGCAACCGCCACGCGCACATCGAGAGTCCCCTGACAACCGCCGCCATCACACGGAGGCACGCACGCCCCCGCGTGCTAAATAGAATCGAGTCGAATGTTCCCCTTTAAATTGCTGTGGGCACCGCGTCAGAGAGAAATAGAAGAGAAAACATTCAGGCGCAGTTCGTGAATAGAGACTAGCAACTTATGGAAAATTCTAATTTCGTTCAGAAACCAGTATCCGGTACAATCTTACCAGTTAAGTGCTTGTCAGTGGAATGGATAACTCATGCGATGGTTCAGATCCTTGCCACCGCTAATAGGGATGAAAACGAAAGAAGGACACAATAAAACGACTGTAATCCTGGATATTAATGAAATTAAAAATTCCCTTGAGCAGCCACCGGTTATTCTAGGCCGTGCAAATAAAGATGTGTTCGTGTAATAAACAAACAAAAGTGACCCCGTATAGCGTGTGAGTGCGTTATATTTCTCTGCCCGTCACCTGTCCATTTTGCTCGCTTCTTGTGGACGTGCCGTCGGCGGAATAACTTGATGGGGGTCCAAGTGAAAGGGTGTCATACGTTGACACATCTACCTCGAACCCCCACAATTCCACGATGGAACTCCATTTAGGAAATATGTCCCGGAATTTGATGATGACTTAAAATTATGGAACATTATAGCGCATTGCGGCGATAATGGAGAACGTGTGATTCGAACTGACTCTATGACGGTTAGAATCACTAAAAATGTAACCAATGCTCAACACACCAGGCCACTGCCGCGTGTACGAATTCGATTTCTAAGCTCAAGTACACTCAACTGATGTGGAATTGTTATGTTATCGCTATGGTGTACGTCTCTGATGCATTTTCTTATTCGATTTTTCTTTCGGTGTTCTTCATTATTTGCTTGTGCATTGTGTGTGTATCTGTTAGAAACGCCACAACATCACTTTGAACTTTAAAGCTGGCGTAATTTAAACTGTCACAAGTATATACCGATTTTTAAAGAAATTCATTCTTTCACCGATTGGCACACACATGGACCATTCTTTTTTACCTTGTGCTTACTCGTCATTCCAACATTCAAGAGTAATATGTATTGATAAATTGTTTATTCATACGTTACACTTTTTCTAACCCACAGATCGTTGCGATTTAAATTTATCGAACGTGTGTCCGTTAGTTGTAATGAAAAAAAAAGTTTGGCTTTCGTCAAACTTCATTGGAAGTAAAATTTATGTATCCTATGTTCCGGGCTTGTCATCCATTTGGAGCCTACAAGAAAAAGTCTCTTGACTCTTGACCTAACGTGACATAAGACATAAAATTTGGTCTGAATCCTGTATAAATATCTGTTTCAGCTCCAAGGATAAAAAAGTTTTCTTCGTTATCCGAACTCTTAGTATTGAAGCTCCATATCAATAGTCTTATAGAAACTTTGATCACAGTGATAATCTCAATCCATTGATTTCATTCCCCGTTCTACATTCATTCCTTTACCCTGCTCATATATTTGTTGTTAGTATATTGGAGCAGCAGATTCTACTTATCACTTCAGACCAAATTTCTATGGAAAATTTTAAAGCCTGTTTCATCAAGTAAACAAAAACAAAAATGGCAAAGGCAGAAAAAGGGAAATTGTCACACAAAGTCTAATAAAACTGCCAAGAATGAAATGAGTCGGAAATAAAGAGATGATTTATTAAATGTTGACTGTTTCCCATCAGTATTCCATTAAGTTTTTGCCATATTCGTTGCTGCTGGCACAAACCGCCTTCGCATATGCGTCTGTACGAACTCGTAGTTTTTGCTACTATGTTTTTCAGGATATCTCAAAGTTTATATTAGCAGTCCCATTGATATGGATACAAATCTGTGAATTCGTGGCTTATCACATTCCTACTTTTGTTCTCTTTGGATTATGAAATATTTCTTGGTTTTAGAGGTTTATGCATTTGATATGCTCTAAAGAGATGTAGAGATAGCTTGTTTTTGATTTTTTTTGAGTTGGAAGTTGTCTTTAAGTGAGTATGTTTGTGCTCGAGCAAGCATCGAACGCAACTTCCACGAACATTGGAGTTTGTTGTGGTCAAGGGTGATGACTTCTGACATCGATAAACAGGCGGTCTCTCCCCTGGAATTAACTGTTATGTAATAACACGAAAATATCCAATACCACGAGAGAAATTGTGGGCCAAAGCAATGGCACCAGCAACACTGATTCCTGAAACCAATTGCTAATTAAAGTGGAAAATGGAACCGAATACCTTCGATGAATTCCAGCAGAACGTCCAGAATGATTCCTTCGTTAAACTCGGTTTATTTAGTTTTAATCAATGTACCCTTTATTGGCCTTTATTGGAGGAAACTCCACAACCATGAATTGGAAGAGCTATACGCAAACCTACAATAGTGGGAGTAATCAAGTCGCGAAGGTTAAGATGAGCCGGGCACGTGGCGCGAATGGGCAACGATAGGACCGTCCATAGAATTCTTGACGGTAAGCCAAAGGGAAAGAGACCGAGAGGACGTCCGCGACGGAGATGGGAGGACAGTGTTAGGTTTGACGATGAGGAGATCGGATAGGATGGTCATGCGTGGAAGGAGAGCGCACAAGACAGGGAATGATGGCGGAGTCGAGTCGGTGAGGTCATGAACTTCCGGGTTCCTACAGTCCAATAAATAGTAAATAAATAATAGTAGAGGTAGCTATTGCTATATGTCCCAGAGGTTGCACTTACAACAAGTGAAAAATAAATAAACAATGACTTGTGCGACGTCTCGTATTCTTTTATTTAATGGTTTGCATAAAATTTATGATCGCACCGCCGCCCTTCTTTATCTTGTGCACGTTTTCAGACAGGAGCAGCGTTCTTGAACGGAAATTTGTAGTTAAAACTCAATTCGAACTTGATCTATTTTGTGTCATCAGAGGGTCATCTAGTTCTTAACGCCCTAAACTAATCAAATTAGGTATTTTAGATGCTTCCTTCATTGAAATAAATCGCTAAGAGTATTATTCACTTAACTTTGGCCACCACATCACATTTTATAGCTTCAGATTATAATTGTATTACAAAACATACACACCTGGTTCATGTTCGATGTTAGACCCCGTTCGGCCACACACAACGATACACACTGACTGAGTGCGGACGTGTTTTCAATTCGCCGATCGAGATAAATGTAAAAGTTACTTTTATGAGTCGCGAGTGAAATTTGAAATAATAAGACTATTCATAAATAAATCAATTCTAGTGACAAGAACAGTCAAAACAAAGTTATTATACATAAATATAAACAAATAAAAGAGAACGAAGCCACGTGTTTTGACAGTCAAAACAAACACCGTTTAATACTAATCAACTGTGAGAGTGTATGTGAGCACGTGTTTAGCGGAAAAAAAAAATTAAAGTAAAAGAAAAACAAAACAAAAACAATAAATATAAATAAAAAAGAAACAAAAGGAACTAAAATATATAGTGACATTACAAAGTGAAGCCAACATAATAACTGGTTTACAACAAAGACTGGCCAGCTATCTTGGATGCAACAAGCTCGGTGTATCGACCCTCAGCATGCAGAATGGCAGACAAAAAACAATATATTAAAAAATTGAAACCAAAGTCCGCGTTAATAAAACGCCCGGCGAGCTCCCCACTAACACGAGCAACAACAAAAGTCAACAAGTCAAACGAGGCAATAACAGACTTGCTCGAAAAGGCGCAAAAAATGGAAGAGGACAATACATTCCCCCCGGTTCCATATAATGACGGCCATGTCACCAATAACATATTTGCATGTTTAGCGACTACAGACACTGAGCACGAGGAGGAGGAAATCGGCGATCTTGAAACGAGGCCAGCCCGAGCAAGGGCGTAATTAGCAGAGAAGCGTCGCAGAAAAAAGGAATTGGCAGAAAAGGAGCAGCTAATGGTAAAACAACAGCAGCAGAAAAATCAGCAACAATGTGCACAACAGAAGCCCACCCAACCAAAAGGATATCCACCGCAAGAGATTACAAAACAACAACCACAACAAGAGCAACAGGCAGCAAAAAGGAAAGTGAAGATGCCACCCATCAACATTACAGATACGGACTGTAACGAACTGGTAAGTCTATGTAAGCTTTCTATTGGGGAGGATTTTTCAATTAAAAGACTGACGGGGAACAGGTTTGCCATACAGACAAATTCAGTTGAGGACTTCGAAAAAATGAAAAATATGCTAAAAAGGGCCACCGCGGAATTTTACACCTACACCCCGAAAGAAGTAAAGAATATAACGGTTCTACTAAAAGGCGTCGACCCTGAAACAGAACCAGAGGTTCTATTACAAACGCTACGAGAGCTTAACTGTAATGATATTGAGTTTATCGCGGTAAAATCTTTCAATACAGCTAGGGGTAGACGGGAGAATCGAAAATTACCATTCTTCCTGGTGCAGCTGGGCCCTGGGAGCAAAATTGGTGGACTTAGGAAAATCGCTATCCTGAACCATCAAATTGTCACATGGGATAAATTGAAAAAAGGCAGAGATATAATCCAATGTCTTCGCTGCCAAAGGTTCGGGCACTCAGCAGCACACTGCGAAATGCAATATCGATGCGTAAGATGCGGACAGGACCACAGCGCAGAACAATGCACGTTAGGTAAAGAAAGGGTAGACGACAGATCTCTTCTAAAGTGTGCAGTTTGTAAGAGTGAGGGAGACCCCGCTAATTATCGAGGCTGTGCTAAATTCCGCGAACTACAGGAAAAAAAGTTTTCACAGCAACGAAAATTAGAACGCCCGATAGTTCAAGGCCGACCAGCACTAAATGTAACACCCCAGTTCTCGTATGCTCAAGTAACAGCTGGTAGGAGAAACACGCCACAAGCCGCCACACGGGCACCGCCGCAACATACTGTGCCTCCAGAAACAGTAACACTAGCAGATGTACTTACAACCTTGCTCGCTATACAGACGCAGATGACACAAATGCAAAAACAAAGGACCAGGACACTAGACTAGACTGGGTCTATTCGCAGTTGTCTAGCCAGCCGTCAATATAAACCCCCCAACAGAAGGCACAATTAAGGCTTTAGTCGTGAATGTAAATTCACTTATCAGAATCGAGAGAAGAGCCGCTCTCTTTAAACTGTTGCAAGACGAAAGTCCTGACGTGCTTCTGGCTAGCGAAACTAAGCTGAATCAGAGGCATAAACTATGTCACACAAACTACGACATTATACGAAGAGACCGACCCAACTCCACACAAGGAGGAGGGGTGGCAATCTTTGTTAAAAAACAACGTCAACATAAGGTAATATATAGTGGTGAGTTGCGCAGATTTCAGGTGCTTGAAGCGTGCATTATCCGCATACCCCACCGACAAGGTAGGGGGATGTATGTGATATCTGCCTACGCACCAGAAGCACATCAACAAAATCTATTTATAGTGGAGCTAGAGACTCTTTTCCAATGCTTACAACTTTACTCGGAAGGGAACTATTACATCGTAGGTGCCGATTTGAATGCTAAACACCCAGATCGGGGAAATAGCATATCCAACACGAGAGGAAATCAACTAGCTGGTTGGCTAGATCAACATCACATTGAATATAAGGCTGACCTGCTAGCTACAGAATATCCTTCTTTCCCCAGAGAGGATCGTTCATCGATATTATGCTTATTGACACACGACTTAAACATACACATACTAACAGACAAAATATAAACTGCCTACGCACGATTGAATATGACAGCAATCATTGTGCATTATTGATCGTGATAAAAACACCAATCGAAGTTGTGGAACTCGGTGAATGTATGATACCGCAACCCTATAACTATGGGGGTATGCGATGGACGCGTTTCACGAGAACCTTAACAAGAGAAATTCGCTTAAAAGATATTAACCCTCCTGCCAACAGAAACATATCCAACGATGATATCGACAAATACATATAAAAAATGGACGAAACCATAAAATAAACTATGGACAAAACAATAGTAAAAACCACACCTACGGACAACATGAACATGTACCGAAACGCCACAATCAACGCACTCCACAGAAAAAAAAGTAGACTTCTGTCTCAAGTAAAACTACGGTACAGACGATTTATTGATAGGCATGACCAGGAGATAATATCACAGAAGTCCAGATTAAAAAATCTCCAACAGCTGATAAAAGCCAACTATAGGCTATCAGCAAATTTGTATTGGAACAACAAAGTTCGGGCGGCAAAATCCAACAACCCTAGCATGTTTCCGCAACTTAATAAAATATTTAGACGAAGTAATAAAAACGAGATTCAGTGTCTCCAAATACCACGAACTGACGAAAACCAACGAATGCTGACAAATATAGGCATAGACACAAACAACGCCATCCTAAATGACGAAGTTTTTGTGTTTGAAGATCCCTTGGAAAAAGTGAATGTTGTAGGGGCCGTCTTTCAAGAACTGTACAAGGCAAATGAAGTAATTCGCCGCAACCATGAGTTGGAGGATAAAGTTCTACTGAATTATCGTCATCTTCGAAATGACATTTCACAGTGGCGATCAGAAAACCATGGTTTTATCGAATTCAGTAATGAAAATACGGCAAACGCCGAGATCACTGTCGAAAGCGCCAACAGCCTTTTGATCACTAGTGAAGACATCCATGGCGTCTTTGCATCATTAAGAAACAAAAAATCAGTTGGAATCGATGGAGTACCCAATATCGTACTAAAACATCTTCCTCCAATCGCAATGGACATATATGCAGTCTTGTTTAACAACGCTCTGAACAACGCACGCTATCCAGTACGTTGGAAAACGGCCATCATCCAACCGTTACCAAAAAGAGGGAAAGACAGAACAAACCCAAAAAATCTGCGATCGATCAGTTTGTTACCGAGTATCAGTAAAGCATTCGAAAAGGTTCTAAACAAGGCTCTACTTAAATGGGTTGAGGACAATAATATTATTCCAAATAACCAGTTTGGTTTTAAAGCTAGTCATGAAACCACACATGCCGCAGCTAAACTGGTTTCAGACATTCAGTGGAATAAAAATCTGAAACAGTGCACAGGTGCCTGTTTGATTGACTTGGAGAGGGCCTTCGACACCATTTGGCTAGAAGGGTTATACTACAAGCTAATGAGACTAGGCATTCATAAACCACTACTGTATATACTATACGACTAGTTGAATGAAAGGAAATTCGTCGTCAAAAGTGGCAATGTGACCTCCAACATTACTTACCAAATAAAAAACGGTCTGCAACAGGGAGCGGTGTTATCTCCGATCCTTTTTAATATTTACACTAGCGACATAATAAGGTCTCTTCATCAGGCTATTGCGTATGCAGACGATCTGATAATATATAGAACAGCTCCAAAAATTGAAATCATTAACAGATTATTACAAGGGGATTTCAATGATTTTCAGGGATACTGCGACAACTGGAAACTCAAAATCAATATCCAGAAGTGTGAAACCATCGTCTTTAGAACACCACTGGCTGAAGCTACCAGGGACACCAGGAAAAACTGGCGAAAGCTAGCTATTATGGGACCACACCAACAAACACTGGAATCTAAAAATGTAGTCAAATACTTAGGCATCTGGCTGGATCAGTGTCTATATTTTAACAAACATGTGGAGGCTACGCTGGCCAGGGCAAAGAAAGCTTAAGCTATGACAAAAATACTGTTTCATAGTAGTCAACTTGACAGCAGAGTTATATGCTATGTTACATGGCTCTCATCAGACCGATGATCATATATGGATGCTCAGTGTGGTTTAATGTGGGAGCTAGCTTAATGGAAAAAATTCCGATTTTTGAGAGGCGATGCCTCAGGACGTGTCTTAACTTACATCGGGCTCCTGAATCCGATCACAAAAAATATTATCCCAATGAAGCGTTGTACAGTGGGGTCAATGTAAACAGAGTGGATAACTTTATGATCAAGCTGATTCGAGGGTATATTGCGAGATCAATGAGCTCACGGAACGATTTGATTTTTGGTGCATATTACCCAAACAATATGTATTATGAGGGGGTACGTCGCAATGGCTTTATTCCACCAGAAGCATTCCTTAGTCTTGACATGAACGGCCTAATACGAAATGAATCCGCTATACCGTTGATTTATCACGTGCGTCGGTCGGGTATAGATAAACGAATATGTTATAATCGAGAGGTTGCGCACACTAATGAAGAGAGCCTGCAGTTCAGTACGGCAGTAGCACAGAAAGACCGAAAAGACACGAATAAGCAACACCAGAGATTTTGGTGGCTGAGTGGCAATTAAAAACCTGTTTCCTTATAAAACTGGCAAAAAAAAGGGAAGTAATAATAATAATAATAAAAAAGCCCAACAAACAACGGAAAGCGTACATAGATTTAGCATTTCGAAAAGTTAGTTTTGATGTTAGGTTTAGAATAGAGTTAAGTTAAAAAAAAAAAATCTATAGATAGTTTAGTATTTAAGTTAGATATAAGGTAAAAACAATAACAAAAACAACGTTTTTTCTTTTCTTCATTTTCTTTGTATCCAATTAAGTTCCCTCAAAATTCATGTAAACAAAATAACCATAAGGTATGCATGTAACTTAGAGAGTCCGCAAGGGACCAGTAAGTTAAGAAATAAGATAACATAAGCTAGAGTTTAATCATTTTTGTCTAGCAACTAAGTAAATTATAATAATAGGAAGAAATAAAAAATGATATTGTCACAAATTCAAAACCGACACACTTGTCAACCGTTAGCGTGACCTCATGGCGTCGCACCGAGCCTTAAGCCAACTAATACGACATCAACACACCGATTCTGGAGTCATCTAGAGAAATACTGGAGAATACACGAAACTGGCAAAGAAAACGTCAGAAGCAGACGGAACCATGAGAGAACACGTGCAAGAACGAAGAAGAAAAAAGGAGAGCTACAGGAGACGAGGGATTGAGGAATTTAACGAAGCAAAAAGAGGTTGTCCTTGAACATTGAAGCACTCTTGCGATCCAGTGGTCGAACTCGCGTAAAAAGAGCCGGTAGTTTTAAACTGGACATAGTTTAACGGTCGTGTGCGAAGTAAAAACGTAGCAATTGGTGTCAGAAGTGGGATCGCGGAGTCATCGTGGACAATGGTAAAGTTTGCCGACCTAAGAATACCTCAATTGAGGGATGAATTGGAATCTCGACGATTGCCCAGAACAGGACAAAAGGCGGAACTGCAAGCACGATTGTGGAAGGCTCTGGAGGACGAGGGCATCGAAGTTGAAACCTATGAGTTTTACCAAGGTGCTACGGGACCTTCATCCGAGGTCAAGGAGCAGTTGATGGAACCCCAACCAACTCTGGCATTCGACATGAACGTGCTTTTGCAAGCAATGGCACAACAATTGGCGGAACAGTCTTCACGTATGGAAAATCAAATGGCGGAGCAGTCCTCACCCATGGAGAATCAGTTGACGGAGCGCATAGAGAAGCAGCTGACGGAGCAGTCCTCGTGCATGAAGAACCAGTTGGCAGAACACACTTCACAAGTTAAGGACCAACTAGCGCACATCGAAGGAAATGCCGCTAAGTTGCGGGCGAGGCAGGACCAAATGGAAGGCGAACTACATCACTTGGAATCGAGACTTAGGGAGTTGGATATTCATGTGCGTGAAAGACAGTCAAGCGAACCAGTTACGACTGTCAACGCGATGAAACTTGAGGTTTTTAAACTACAGTTCGAGACGACAGCACAAACTAATCATTGGACAAGGACGGACAGAGTGGCGGCGTTGGTGGTATTGCTGAAAGGCCCCGCCGCCGATGTGCTACAAACTGTCCTTGCAAGTGATCGTAGCAATTATGAAGCAATAATGGCTGCGATTGAGCGGCGTTACGGCAGCGATCATAGGAAGCAGATGTTCCAGATAGAGTTGATGAATCGCCACCAAAAAGCAAACGAGCCGTTACAAGAATATGCAATGGAGATAGAACGGCTCGCGCACTTGGCAAACGCAGATGCACCCGTGGAGGTAATCGAAATACTCAAAACCCAGGCGTTCGTCAATGGTTTGAAGGATGCAGACACAAAACGAGCAACGTACTCTACGCCGAAAAGAACATTCGCGGAAACAGTGTCGTTTGCATTGACACAGGAAACAGCAAGCCTGTTAAGCAAACCAGTGCATAGAGTCCAACCCGTGGAAGTGGAACCGAACGAATCCCTGGAGAAAAGTGTGAGGGATCTCATAAAGACTATGACTCAAATGATGTCAACCGGACGCAAGGGCTCCGACGGGAAATGTTATAATTGCGGAAAAGCTGGGCACTTTTCACGGGCTTGTGATGCACCACGCAAGGAAAAAGAGATTGCTGGTCTGGACTTGAATGGCGGCAAAAACTCTAATAGTCCCACAAATAAAACGACTCCTTCAGCTGAGCAATACATACCACCCCAATTACGTGGAGGAGATAAACAAGATTCATTAAATCGTGATAATAAAGGCGAAAAGGAATTCAGGAACGACAGGGATAGGGAATACAGGACCGATTTCCGCAGAGGAAATAATAGAACCTTTGGAAATAGAGATCGTCCGGAACGAGTAACTTCAGAATATGGAAACTATCTCAAGAGAAAGTTCGAGGAAAACTTCCAGAATGGTGAACCTGAAACTCGCCGAGAGGACTGGAATCGTAGTGGTGGTGGACGCTTTCAGAATAATCGGAATATGGATAAAGAACGCCGTGATGATCGCCCCCGTGAGCGCAATCAAAGAGATGACGGCGGCAATCGTAATGATCGTCGGATAGAAAGGCTGCAGAACTACGAGGGTTGCATCTTATGTTTCGGGATTTGGCAACCCTAGCGTTGCAATCCGGCAATTGACAGCTCTATCGTAAAGTTGGACATTTTTGAGGTTATACGCACTCACAACGTTTTGACATACGAGCGCTATTTGTGTTGTTTACAGTAACTTAAAAGATTCATCTCGGCCCAAAAATGGAATTAAATCGTCAACATTTTCGTGCGATTATTTTTTACAACTTTCGGTGTGGATTAACTCAGCAACAGTGCATGGATGAACTTAATTCAATTTTTGGCTATGAAGCACCATCAAGGACCAGTGTTTATTGATGGTATGGTGAATTCAATCGTGCTCGTAGTTCACTCCAAGATGAATTTCGTGAAGGTCGTCCAAAATCAGTTGTTGTTCCGAAAACCATTGATGCTGTGCGCGAACTGATATTGGAAGATCGTCATGTGACCTATCGTGAGATTGAGACAACCTTAGGCGTTAGTGGGACCAGCATACATTCAATATTGCATAAACATTTGACTGTCAAAAAAATTTGTTCGCGTTGGATCCCACACAATTTGTCAATCGCCCAAAAAAAGGCTCGTGTCAATTGGTCGAAAGAAATGCTCAAAAAATACGGTCGCGGTGCTTCGAAACACGTCTATGACATCGTGACAGGTGATGAATCGTGGATTTACGCGTATGAGCCCGAAAGTAAACAGCAGTTGACTGTCTGGGTGTTTCAAGATGAGCCAAATCCAACAAAGGTTGTTCGCGCACGAAGCACTTCCAAGCAAATGGTCGCCTGTTTTTTCGGAAAAACTGGGCATGTCGCAACTGTACGACTAGAACAACGCAGAACAGTCAATTCTGAGTGGTACACAACCATTTGTTTGCCAGTTGTCTTCCAAGAAATCAGGAAAACCAACCGCCGAAGACGGATGACTCTTCACCACGACAATGCGAGCTCTCACACATCGGCTGCGACAACTGCATTTTTGATCACCCAAAACATCGATTTGATGGGTCAACCGCCGTATAGTCTTGACTTGGCACCGAATGACTTCTTTTTATTCCCGTACGTAAAAAACAAACTGAGAGGTCAACGTTTTTCGACACCTGGAGAAGCGGTTGCTGCATTCAGAATGCATGTGCTGGAGATACCTCACTCAGAGTGGCAAAAGTGCTTCGACAATTGGTTCAAACGCATGCAAAAGTGTATAGATCTTCATGGGGAATATTTTGAAAAACAATAAAGTGATTTTCGATGATCAATATTTATTTTTGTTCTCTAATCCCGAAATATAAAAGGCAACCCTCGTATGACTGCGAGATACAACACCGAAAAGGAGGACAGCATGGAAACGCCGATGCACTCTCTCGACGCCCATGTGCAGTGGAGTGTAAACATTGCTCAAGGGCTGAACGATGTGAAGGGATAGTCGACATCCGCTTGTTGAGTCTCGGACCTGATGCGGAATGGGCCTCCAATGCTATGAGAAAAAGCCAACTGGACGATGCCGATTTGGTCAAGATCCTGAAAGCAAAAGAATTGAATGAAAGACCAGCAAAGGAAGGAATGTCATCGGAAAGTCCAGTGGCCAAGGCGTATTGGGCGCAATGGGACAGCCTGAAATTAATAGACGGAGTATTACATCGCCAATGAGAAAGCAATGATGGTAGGTACACCTCCGATTTAAGTGTCCTACCAAAATCAAGGATAGCAGCCGTGTTGGAAGAATTCCATAATGGACCAAGCGGAGGACACCTCGGCGTTGCAAAAACCCTGGAGAAAATAAAACAACGGTTTTACTGGGTGAATGGCCGGGATTCAGTTGCTAACTGGATTAAAAACTGCACACAATGTATGGCAGCCAAGGGCCCAACAGTCAAAAGCAGAGGGAAGTTACAGCAGTATAATGCCGGAGCGCCATTTGAGCGCGTCGCAGTGGATGTAGCTGGCCCTTTCCCTACTAGTGACTCCGGCAACAAATATGTACTCGTGGTGATGGACTATTTCAGTAAGTGGCCCGAAGTGTATACGATACCAAACCAGGAGGCTAAAACTGTAGCCGAAGCTTTCGTGAAGAATTGGGTCACGCGATTTGGAGTATCGATCGAGTTACATTCGGATCAAGGGAGAAATTTCGAGTCTGCTATCTTCCAAGAAATGTGCTCACTGCTGGGCATCAAAAAGACACGGACGACAGCTCTGCACCCGCAGTCGGATGGAATGGTTGAGATGTTGAACCGTACGCTCGAGGAACATTTGCGAAAACTTGTCGACAAATGTCAGCGTGATTGGGACAAGCACATCCAAATGTTTTTAATGGCATACCGATCAGCAGTACACGGCACTACCGGACACCCACCTGCACACATCATCTTTGGTACAGACCTGAGGCTCCCATCGGACCTGAAATTCGGTAGCAACGGTGCCACTATTAAAACCGGAGGCAACTATTGGGAGGTACTCCAATCCGAGATGGACGTAATACACCGTCTCGTGAGGCAACGGACGCGGTTGATGAGCAACAAAATGAAGGATCGGTATGATCGAGCCATGAATTCCGAGGGATTCCAAGAAGGCGATTTAGTACTATTATACAACCCCCAACGGAGGAAGGGTCTGTCCCCAAAACTGCAGACATCGTGGGAGGCCCATATAAAGTCTTAAAGCGACTAAACGATGTGGTGTATCGCATACGGAAGCGGCAATGGAAGATAAAAGTTGTGCATTTAGAGAGACTATCCCCATTGGGATCATGGAATTTGGAGTCTTAAGAGACTTAAGTGGGGGGTAGTGTCACAAATTCAAAACCGACACACTTGTCAACCGTCAGCGTGACCTCATGGCGTCGCACCGAGCCTTAAGCCAACTAATACGACATCAACACACCGATTCTGGAGCCATCTAGAGAAATACTGGAGAATACACGAAACTGGCAAAGAAAACGTCAGAAGCAGACGGAACCACGAGAGAACACGTGCAAGAACGAAGAAGAAAAAAGGAGAGCTACAGGAGACGAGGGATTGAGGAATTTAACGGAGCAAAAAGAGGTTGTCCTTGAACATTGAAGCACTCTTGCGATCCAGTGGTCGAACTCGCATAAAAAGAGCCGATCGTTTTAAACTGGACATAGTTTAACGGTTGTGTGCGACGTAAAAACGTAACAATATATTAAAAAAAAAAAACCCCCGTTCGGCCTGCTTCATGTCTCATACAATTAATTATAATAGAAATTAAGTAAGAACAAATTAAGCTGTCCCTAATTTTCATTGAATTATAGTCTAAAATTCTTTATGAAGACGCATGAAATATATGCTTTAAGCATGAAATATTAGAACTAATAGAGTTCCCCGCTGAATTTGTATATCCTACGTTTTACTTATTCAGGTCTTTTGGGAATACACTGCCATTATGTTAAATGATTTGTAATTAAGTTTCTAGTTCTATGATAAATTCTGGATCAATTGCTGAGAGACTACACTCACCCTTTGAAACCCAACCCTGGTCCTCGCAAATACTATAGCCTAGAGCGACGTTCAAGCGTTTGTAATAATTTCAAAGCCCTCTGTGTAAGTGATAAGATCTCCGTCTTCATTATTCATCCACGGGCTAGTTTTTAAAGTCCTCGCCACACATTTTCCTAAAAGGCAGATAACACGAATAGAAACCCTTATCAAATGTCACTGTGGTTTGTTCCAAGTCTGCCAAAGTCCTCAAGGGGAATAATTAATGTAACAATTCACATTGAGGAGTAAGCTACTAATATTAACGTTCACTTGTCCTTTGCGTCTATTCATGCGCCTGCAACCGATGGTATGTCCATTTGATCTGTTAACTTAATTACAGCAAAGTTTAACTTTCAAAGGCTTGGAGTTTTGGTCATGGAAGTTGACACTAGTGACTGAAACCGCTTTGATAGCCTGAAAGCACTGCTTCTACTGCATTGTGTTTAGTTGTTATATTATGCACATTTCAATCAACTGCTAAGGATAGTTTAAGGAACAATTTTGCTTTACTGGTGGAATATCAATTCCGGTCAGAAATGATTTAATGAACTTAAGTGGCGACGATGGTTAATAACTTCATTCCTGTTAGAATATCATCTGGATTGGAGGAGGGCAGAAGTTTGGTTTGAATTAATATGTTATAAAGTTTATGATTTGATTAATTGGCTAAGGAGTCAAATCTGTTATTTCAAACTCTTTAAGTTAGTCTTTTATATTACCGAAGTCTTGTTTTATGAACACAATTTCTTTCATGCTTTTCTATATATTGTAACTTTCGAAAACACAGAATTATTTGGTTCCATGTTATTGGATAAATAATTAAGATAGCAATAAATAATTAAGATAACAATAAATGAACTTTATTAACAATGTGTCATATTTGGGTACTCAAGTAAGGGCTTCAATTTACAACTCCTCGCTAAAATATTTCTCTTTAATTTCGTTAATAGTTGTGGGTGAGGTGATTGTTTGCTATTTAAGAATGTCATCGATTAAACATTCCTGCATTCTGCCATTAGCAGTGCAATCAGTGGAGTAGTTGAAAAAAGTCTCGTTAATACTTATATCGGGTTTTCCAATAGGGACTTGACAACTTTGAACTTAATTTGTGAACGCACTCTTTCACTAATCATCGAACTGTCGCTGTCAATTTATTCAGTAAACTCAAAATTTTCATCACGGTTAAGTACACGAACGAACAACGTCTTCAAATTATAAAAATTTACTACCGAAAAAAAGTTGTCAAGTCCCTATTGGAGAACCCATTATTATGTCTTAGAACAACTTTTTTTTATAAAAGGATTCTTCTTGCGAGTATTCAAACTTTGGCCTTATATATTTTTTTAAATACTTATGACGAACAATATCAGTGTTATTTTTATTGCTTAAACATAAAACAACAGGGTAAAAATAGAATATCGCTTTCCGTTGCACTTTGTGTAGCTTCTTTCACTAAACAAAACCCAACTAGAAATTGATACCAGTATTTTAGGTAGCCAGCTTCATTGCTTTATCTTAGTACCTCTGTTCTTTCCGATCGTGGTATAGCCGTAAACATACCAGGTGATATTGTTTATTCCATCCTGTCATAGTATAGCCGCTGCTCCAACCTAAGGCTGGTAAATTGAAACAGAGTGAAACTGTTGTAGAGTAGTATAGACGAAGGGGAGATACCACGTGGTCGGATGGACGTGACTTACGGCGGATAGTTAATAGAGGAGAGTGATGATGCACGTACATCGTCAGGAAGCCTTTGCAACTTGACGAAATACAAAATGGTGGATGTTCGTCAAGTTCAACCAATTTCATTGTCGCCGGTGTTCGCATCGGATGTACACTAATGTAGAACATTCGATTTCCAACACTTCCCCTCGATGAGCGCACTAGTACGAAAAATTTACTTCAGGTTTAAGAGGTCGAGACACTTCGCGTGCTTCGGTTTGGATAGGGCTTTAGTGAGATTGTCTGCAGACATTTGTTCCGTGCTTCACGGATGAAATTATGTCGGACGTCGATGTTTTCCTACGGGAGTGGAATACCGGACTCTTAGCCAGCTTCCGAGAACCGTTGTTGTCGTTGAATAGCTTCAGCTTGCTTGGTAAGGCGAATCCCAGTTGACTAATCAGTCTTCGTAGATGTATGGCCTCTTTCGGCGCGTCGGATATGGCCATATACTCTGCTTCTGTGGATGATAGCGCGGTGGTTCTTTGTTTCCGCTATTCCCATTAGACAGGTGTACCGTTAAGAGTAAAGGCATACCCAGTGTACGATCTCCGGGCAGTTGGCCCAGTCCGCATCTGCGTATCCGGTGAGACATTTCCCGCTCGTTTTATAGGATAACCCAATGTTCGCCGTGCCTTTCGGGTAGCGTAAGACACGTTTGGCGACTTTTCCGCAATGGTAGCAGAAAACTACAACAATCAGATAGATTCACAAAACTGTCGTTACGACAATCTCAGGCCGCAGATCCGTACACTGTGCTGTGCCGTGGGTCATTAAACTCTCCTTACTGAAACCTCAGACACAATGGATTCAAACCCATGTTGACAACCGCCCGCAAGGGATTTTCTCCTTTGTTTTTGGGATCACTTTCCGGAGAGAACGACGCACTTTCTCGCTTCGATTTATGACTGTTGATGTTTCCTTGGATTTATTGAAGTAAGGCGAACAAAGAAGGATTTCTTTGATTGCGGTGTGATAGGTGATGCAGTGCGCTTGGTGCTGATGGTGGAGTCCCGCTTGGGGGACGTGGATGATCGAACCACGATTTCTATGGACAGTGTAATTGGCTGGCGTCGCTGGTTGCGCTGATTGGTCTAGTGGTATGTGCCCTTTATTCCCGGGTAAAGGCGGATGAGTAAATATAGAACCGATTACAGTATTCGGTTGATGCGACAGTAGAGTTAATACACTAGTTGCACTCGATTCATTTGCTGATGTTGGTGTACCTTGATGGGTATATGGAAGAATATTTGAAGAAAATACTGTTGGCTGAGGGATGGCGTACATTGTTGAACCATTTATATTAAATGCCAGAGCTGAAGGAACCCCATGTCCTAATTGATAAGCAGGATTTACTGGACTTAGCGAATGATTATTGCCTTGAATGATATTTTGTTTGTGATGTGGTGGGGTTGCTCCTTTACCCCGAGATCCAACATTTATTATAGGGTTATTATTATTTAGGGCACTTAAATTATTGTTGGGAGTAATTTGACTAGATGGGGTTACAATGCTTGGCATCACGCCGTTCGGTGGTTGTAGAGGGGCCGCTGTTGAAGGAAGTATGGATGGAAGTAAAATTTGTAATAGATTGTAGAGGCACATAATATGCCATTGTTTGGCCCGAATAACCATTATATGGATACGGGTGTCCTATTGAATAGGTATTCAAAGGATATTGTTGCATTTTAAACAATAGCTAAGTTTATGTTATGTTAAGAAACGAGTTGTAGATAATGTAAACTATGATGATTGTAATGTGATGTAATTGTGTGGATGGGTTTTAAATGGTGGTGGTGGTGTTATTGTTGTTATCGGTTACCGTCTTTTTTTATGTTGTGTGCTAGCACGGGCACGGGTTAACATAAAGCCCCACAACTGCTGCTGCGATATGTCTCTAGAAGAAATCAAATAAAACACGACCCTGGTTTCTAATTCACCTTCTTTATTTTCGTCTTTTTCACTTAAAACTATTGTGGGGTTAATTCATGAGTGCCGGCGTACGACACAGGTTCACTAAAAACACCACTTGCTTCGCCGATACAAAGGAATGAAGGAAATAAAACTCACTGGTGTTGTTTAAGTGTTAGGTGTTCTCTTTATTTTTGTTAATTCTCCAATCTACTTTCACAAATGATCTTTAATCAATTGAACCACAAAATTTCTTGTGCACTTAAACTACTCCTTTTGTCCTAGATAGTTTGTTACGACATATTTTACAGTTACAGTTTAATTAAAGAAGCAAATTTCACATTGAGCTCTTTTTACTTAATTATTTAACTAGTTCGGGTTTCACATTGGACTCTTTTTATTTAATTGTTTAACTAGTTTGTAACTTGCACTATATCCTCCTTTGCGTAATGTTCTATGATGAGCGATAGTTATTAAAGGCGATAGCGAAACTACGCGAAATAGATTGTGTGGAATTTCGAATTGATGTTAGCTAACCGACGATTTCTTTCACTACTTAGAACCGAATTCGACAAGTGTGTATTTGGGACTTCCCCCCAATTTGACTTTTCGAACCATGGGGACGAATCATATCGCCAGTCGCACTGCAGTGGATTTGTGGCGTCTCTAACAGATATACACACAATACACAAGCATATAGTGAAAAACACCGAACGAAAATCGAATAAAGAAAGTCCATCAGAGCCGCATACCATAGCGATAAAATAACAATTCACATCAGTGGAATATACTTGCGTTTAAAAGTCGAATTCAAAACACGGCCAGTAGCCTGATGGGTTGCCCTTTGGTTCAGTTTTTGGTGATTCTAACTGTCATAGCGTCAGTTCGAATTACACGTTCTTCACTATCATTCCAAACCTTATAGATTCCCCCCAGTTGTGGTGGAAAACAAATCCGATATCTCATTCTAGCGGCGGCCAATGAGAAATCGGTTCGGTTTGATTGGAAGTACTTCCATGTGATCGTGCCGATCTGGTTGGTTGTCCATACACTGGAAGTGCGGACAACGATAATGCATCGACGGTTAGATGTGAGGGAGAGCGACCAGTCCTGCAGCTGTTCAAATAGATGATCATGTACCGGGGGCTGCCTGCATTGCGATCATAAACAATAGAGGATCGATTTTTCTGTTGATGTTAAGTCAACAGAACTTCGCTTACGATGGCAAGGCTAGGGTGGATGGGTGCATGTGTGATTTGGGAAACGAATCGTAAGGCACGACCATTGATATGATTGTTTGGATAAACAACTATGGGTCGTGTCCTATGCGATTTTTTTTATTTTTTTTTTTATTAGACTTCTCTCGGGAAAGGCGAACCTCTAGCGTCGAGTGGGCGCCCCGAGATGCCATCAAATAACTATTGCAGTTATCGGTTGGGCGACCGATCATGAGAAATTTGGCTTGTAGACGTGCAAGCGTATACTTACCCAGCTTGTCTTTGGACCAACGGAATCGCATCAGAGATTGGATGCGACGAAGGGAGTTCGACCAGGTCAGCTGTGCAAAGGAATGGTAGCTCAATAGCGATCGAAAAATGTTGCTATGCTTATACTAGCGATTCGTTTATGCTAGGGAATGTTGCCGTGCAGGCCAAAATAGCTTCTTCTATTTATATATCGTGTATATAGAAGCGTTCTGTTTGATAGCCAGCGTGAGGATCGTGGCTGTTCGTTGTTTAGACACCAAATCGTAAGATACGACCGATGCGATGATCGTTCCTCAATAAGGCGACAGATCATGCAATCAGTTATGCAATTATACAAGCAAGCGGCTTGCTTTGGCTTGATCGTGGGAACAACGGTTGCCGGAGAAGAGCAAACACAGTGGAATTGCTGTGTAATGATAAGCATGGATGTCGACAATAGGAACCGGTGGAATTTCTAATGAATCGTAGTGGTCATGGGTGCCGACCGAAGGAACCGATTACGCTGGTGAGATGCGGCAATGTTACTTAATGCTATGGCAATATGATGGTCTTGCCATGGGTTGTTTCGTTTTTTTGAGGAAATGGATGGTGATTGAAAGGTAGCTTAACGCTGCCGATTGCAGGTAAGCTAATAATCTCTAGGTGAGGGATGGGGAGTTGATTAAGATAGATGGGTGGTTCTTTGGGTAGGTTAGAAGAACCCCCACACTATCTTCGGTTGAACTCCTAGATCTAAATTCGTCACACAGTTTTAGACACTGAAATGTTAACTAAAAGACAAGTCGGCACACAAGTTCACAAACATGATAATTGTTCAGAAGTCAATCCGCAAACATAAAAATAGTTCAGAAGGCAGCTCGGTGCACTGTTTGATAAACATAGAAATTAACTAAAAGACAAGTCGGCACACAAGTTCACAAACATATTAATTGTTCAGAAGTGATTTCACAAACATAAAAATAATTCAGCTGTTTCATAAAACATAGAAATTAACTAAAAAAAAACAAGTCGGCACACAAGTTCACAAAGGCTATCCGTTCACGCAAGCTATCTACTTTTCAAAACGTTTTATTAATCGCACACAATGACGCAGTCCACGACTGTACTCTACTCCAGTTGAATCACGACTCACCTAAAAATCCATTCGCGGACGTGCACCGTCCACTAAGGGTGGGTTTCCAATCCACGCAATAACAACGTAAACTTGTTCGTGTTGGGACCAATCAGAGAGGAGGTCTCTGATTCGATCACCGCAAGGGTACGTGCTCTTTCTTGTTGCCTGACCATGGCAACAAAAATCGACGAAAATGAATCAAAGAAGGCATAATAGGAAGCAGCTACATCTGAACCGTGGTTTGTCCGTCCGTAGGGCGACTTGGGGTATTGGCTGTTGGTATACCCACACTACGACGATTGTGCGTCGCATCGATGCTGAATTCTTCATTGCATGTTATAATGCTGAAAGATTGGATTTTTGGCAGCCTGGCGCGAGATGCTCGAGCAAGTTTTTGTCGGTTAGACATAACTTGGGGTGACTTTGAATAAGTCGTGTGACTACACTCCACACGTGTTATGGCAGTGTACGTATGTTGGCAAGGGGCATCGATTGGTTTTCCTGATGTGTGTTGCATGTTGGGTAATCCGTTCCTTGGAATTAATGTGATGCAACACACAAGCGAACGTTTCTTTGTTTAGGGTAATTTTTGGCTGTTGCCCCATGGCAATGCAGTAAATGCTTGTGCCAGGTTTTTAGGTTTTTGGTTATGCTGCCGATGACATGAAAAACTAAGTTAGATGGTGCATTGTCTGTATACGATGATAAATTCAGACAATGCATCCGTTACCTGTGTTATGCCCTCGGGGACGGGTACCTTTGCGGGAGGTAAAGGCTCACGGTAAGGGGTTGATGTTGGCATTATGCGTAGATGCAGGCTATATTGTGGCTGGTTTAGTGGGTTGGTTCTCAACGTGGGATAGATAACCCCCACAATTGCATTTCAGTTATTTGTTACTCTAATAGTGTGGCAATTTACAGGACCGTGAATTAATTTCAAAAGGTTTGGGTTCTGTTGTGATGCCACCGATTGTTGTTTTATTTCCTCTACTTATTTAATGAAAGTTGTATTTACAAGAAATTACAATATATTGCGTTTTCATCTCAATTTGCGATGTCTCAGTGGCCTTTAGGTGTGTGCGCGGGTTTTTTAACACAGATTTAGGAATGATATGATACCTTTCAAATATTGACGTCGAACTTACTACCATTCCCGTCGGCTTCGAAGGTACTAGCCCTTTTGTCGCCCCCCCCTATTAACTAAACTAAAGAATACTTTATGAGGATACTAGCTCCTAGAATTGGTTTTGTTGTTAATTTAATCTTTGAGATACAATTCTAGGTTCGCTACTTACATAGAGCAGATTCTTTGGCTGCAACGACTGCTGTAAAATAGTCTCATCCCAAGACACAATAGCAGTAAGACTAATGTTCCGACAAATTTATCCTCATCATTGTCGGATTAATGCTCTTTCTTCGAAGAAAGTGAAAAAATATTCTTTGATTAATCAAAGTGTGAACGACAGTAAATGTTTAGCTTTTTTTCCGTTCTCTTCAACCCTCATGTTGCTTTCTTTCTTTATTTCGTTTCGCTGAGCTTAGTACCGCGTTTTCTATTGACACAAAGACGTAGTGTCGTCGGCAGCATTTGTTTCTTTTTGTCAATGCCGTCGTCTTACTTTACACGCAAGTCGTCCTTTACAGTTGTTTGTCGTTAAGCTTTGAAGGAGAGATTTTGTGTTTCGTATGCCAATTTGCAATCCCTTAGGTTGTGAGGATAAAATGAAAGTGCACCCGCTAAGAGGCACCATTCGAAGACTTAAGTCTTTTCATCCGTAACGGGTAATCTGTGGAATGTTGTTCGCGTGTGACATGTTCCCACCCACACTCTATCTTGCTCCAGTATTCTATCGAAATCAGAGGCTGTCACCCCTCAGAAATAAAAACCTCCACTTAACACAAGTCAAGCGGAGCAATTTCGCTTTCACCGTCGTGTATCAGGGAATCAGTTATTTCGAGGAACTCATTGAACGCCATGTTAAACACATCGGAATTGAATGTAAATTTACCTATTTACTTGATTTCCAAATCAAGAAACGCATTCTGAGATTGCTGAAGAGACAAATAAATGTTTTCTTAACCCCCAATGGATCTTTGGTAGCGTTTTCAATCCGGGAGTACACGAATCCGCCCGTCCACCCATTTCCGTCACATTCACATGTATATTGGGGCACTGCCTCGGTTGGTGGATAAATCACAAACACCATGTGAGGTGTAATCGTTTGTTTTGGGGTACAATAGAAAATTGTTTTTGGTTCCATATCTCATTTTTGTAATTTTGTCTCGGGTTTTTTTTTACTATTCTAGGTACAAAGGGGAGCGTATATAAAATGTCGGCTGGACAAGGAGAAGGACTCGTGATGAAATCATATGCCTTGTGTAGCCATGATTGGAGTTTGATAAAGGATAATAGGAATGTAAGGTCAGGTTTGGTCAGATGGGATTTTCGAGCCTGATGACACTATAGTCCTGCCTACTCCAAGTGGTATCAAATTTTATTGCATGTGCCGCGCAATGACAAATCACCCGTCGGAAAGCAGAATACATTCATTTTTTTGTGGATATGTATATGCCTGTGGCATCATGAATCGTAGTACCAGGATGCGTGCTCGATAAGCCTGGTAATTTATGATCGTATGGGAATACATTTTTGCGGTTGGTTGTTGTGTTGGTGGGGTTATTGCTTTGTTGTGTTTTACTTGTTCGAGTTTTTTCTTTTGTTATTTGCTTTTACCGAGAATGAATTCACTCGTGAATATGACAGATGGGACATTAAAATGGTTGTAGATTTACTGAGAGGATGCTCCAAAGGACATTCGTCATTGTGGCTGTTACTTAGATAGTAGATGATGGGGCTTTTGTTGGGTGCGATAAAATAATGATTGTAGTTGAACCGAGCAAATAAACGAAGATATTTGTAGGTGAGTAGTTATTTAATTGCATTCCTGAGGGGAAGCCGAGATTTTAAAGGGATTTATAGATAATACTATTTTTATGGTGACTTTTGAAAAGCAATTCTATAGAAATTATGGGCATCCGATTTTTGCTTTAAATTTTTGCTTTAAATTATACCTTAAATATTTGACTGTTAAATGTCCTGCATGGCATTACACGTAAGACTCCGCATTTCAAAATAACTACTTAGTGGAGTCATCGCATTTGAAGTCATTTAAGGTGAATTTCCTTGGATATTAGCAGTGGTATTAAATGGTGTTCCTTCCACATTTTGGGAATGCATAGGTTCATCCTTCTTGGATTTACATTAACTTAAATGGGGTGGCGAGAGGCCGACTTTAGGGAGACAAGGACAAATGTGTCCTTCATCTTGTCTCTGGCTTCTGGCCACCTTGCGATAACCAGAATCACCCACATCCGCGACGATGTTGGACTCGGTCTCAAGATATCTGAAAAGAATGGGGGGAAGGAGGTATCTAAGGATAGTGTGGACAGGGTTAGCTCAAGCGTTCTCTAACTACTTGGATGGGGGGGAGGTGGGAAAGAAATCGTACAAGACCGGTAAGTCTTGAGTGCGGTAGTAAACGCAGATCACATCTTTGGCGTCTGATAATCTGCGCTTTGGTCGGTGTGTGTGTGTGTGTGTGTGTGTATGCGTGCGCGCGCGTGTGTGTGTGTGTGTGTGTGTGTGTGTGTGTGTGTGTATGCGCGCGCGCGCGTGTGTGTGTGTGTGTGTGTGTGTGTGTTTGTGCCGTCTTCTACTATGCGTGCGTGTTTGTAGTGTGTCAGCAGTAGGCCCAATGGGATGGGTCCAGGAATCCTCTATTATAAAGGAGAATGTTGTTGGGAAGGGTGCTTTCTTCAGTTTTGTACTGAAGAAGAAATTGTGGTGGTCTGATCCGAAGAGATCGAAAGAGAGAAGGGTCAAGAACGCAAGACTCCCGTACAAGTGGGTTCTCTCGCTGTTCTGAATGGTTTCGAGGTACTTGTATAATAATTGTAGCAAGTACTCGTCGATAGGGATAATGGAGGCACCTTCGTATAGGTGAGAATTCGGGTAATGGCGACCGCCAGGCCTTCTAAAGTGGTTGGTGCATCTTCTGAGGAGTTTCCTTTCGAAAACTTGAAGTCTTTCCATTTGGGCCGAAGATATGCAGGACCATATGGGAAGGCGTATGATATTCCAGATCGGATTAGCTGCTTATAGCAGAGAAGCTTAACTTTGGTGTCAAGTTTGTTGTTCCACTTCAAGATGTTGTGCAGTTGCTTAGACTGACCGAGGCCCCTTTGAAGAATGTTGGTCACATGTTTGATGAAATTCATCTTTGGGGTATAGATGACCCCAAGACATTTCATCCTGCCCTGTGGTCTAATCGTGGTGCCTCCTATTTGTATTCGGATATTCTGTGAATATCCAGAAGTAGGGTCACTTACCTAAAAAAAAACCCCATAACTTCCACCCAATCACATAATTTCGCTGATGCAATCGCATTAGCACCTTAAATGCTTTACGCTTCGAAGATTATCTAAGGTATCGACCCTTTTAGCCAGCGATAAGTAGTCCAACACCTCGTGCATGTAATTAGCACCATCCACGTTGAGACTATTTCACTAACTCGCACCACGAGTAAACAAAAGACCGCTGTCCTTCATCAGGCATTCTGGCGATACGCAAACAATTCAATCATTCTAGAATCTCAAATGCACCTACCATCTAATGAGTTGCAACTTTTTTACTCAGTTGAACTCTCAGGTCATAAATTTCTTTTATGCTACATAGTTCTGGATTCGTTTCCCAGTAACCTTCTCACATAAACAAATATCTCCACGATCCCTTTTTCCTTTCTTTGTTTTAGATTCGTTCCCATGACCTTGTTCCATGAAATAATCAATGTACACACATACATGTGTGCCGTGACGATCTTCGCTATGAGATCGGTTTGGTTACTCCAAAGAGAGACTTTAGGACTCTTTTGGAATAGGAAAATGCACGCCTTGATTAAGAGAGCCAGTTTCACTAGCCGAATTCCTTTGCCAGCGAGTGAATATCGCAGAGTCTTAATACAACCATCCCAGGAGTCGGACGGGTCGTCTCCACCGTATGCACGGTATGGCGCCTTACACACTCGATTTTCTACGTGCGCACGATAGTGAAAGTCGTTTTATATCCGCAGTGAAAGTAGTAGACCACAATAAATTCTAACAGTTTTTTTTTTAAGTTTTGATTAAATTACAATTGTTACTTCTCTCGCGGAATTAAAGAACAATTAGAACAAGTGTAAATCAATAACCTAAGTAACCAAAAATAAAAAGAACATTTCTGACAAAATGACACCAGTGTGTTTAATTTTCCGGCTGCAGTTTCTGAGTGTTTGTGTGTATTTCCGTTTTCTCCTGGTGAACAGTTTTCTTTTGTTGCTGCGGTAGAACAATCGGAGTATTAACGAAAAGTTGTGGGACGAAGTAGAACCCTGCGCCCATGCTGGCGCTCATACTTCCTCCCCACAGGAGTATTTACTACTCAGAATTATAGCTACTGCTTTGGATGGGTTAAGTCGAATTTTCCATCAACTGTAATACTGATACAGCTCGTCTAGATGACGGTTGAGTCGGTTTGTTGCGAGTTTTGGGCTTTTGGATGACGTGTGCACTAGGACGTCATCCGCATAGCATATCTGGTTTACTCTTCCGTCCGCTGAGCGAGAAATATCTGAGGTGTAGATATTAAATAAGATGCGCTCTAGAATGGAGCCCTGTGGTAGGCCTGCAGCGGCGTTGAAAGTTCGGGAAAGCTTTCCATTCACTCGGACTTGGAAGGTTCTGTTTAAAACGAACTGGTAGATGATACTACACAGCGGCTTACTGAGGCCAGTATTCAGTAATTTAAAAGCGAGACCTTCGATCCAGGTTGTGTCAAAAGCCTTTTCAATGTCCGGGCTCACCGCAATAATGGGTTCCTTATTAAAGAGGCACACGCAAACGTGGTTTTGAAATATGTTGAGAGCCATGGTGGTGCTGTGCGCTCTTCTAAATCTAAATGGGAAATCTGGTATTAGGGTCCTGGCACTGATAAATTTATTTACCTTCTCGTATATGAATTGTTCATATATTTTGCCGATGCAGGTGAGGAGTGAAATAGGACGAAAATTTGAGGGGTGATAATTTGGCTTCCCAGATTTGGCTATTGGGCAAACAACAGCATGCTTCCAAGCTTGGGGAAAGTGCCCCATGTTGTAGGCATGGTTGAGCAGAATGGAGAGCTTTATAAAGAATAAAGCAGAAAGCCTTCGCAACGAGTGGTAGGACATGCTGTCGATACCGGGAGACTTCTTGGGGTTTCGAGATTTAGCTAGGTTCTGTAGGGTATTTGGTGTGACGAAGCCGTGACTATTATCACGTGTGTCGTCGAAGTATGCACTGTTAGCTGAGTTAAAGACAACTATTGGCTCGTTAAAGTTGTCTAATTTATTGTGAACCTCTGAACTCATTATTGCATTAATGTCCAGGTCGCCATCCTCGAGAGTGAGCTTGTGATTATTTTGAAAGGTCTCTCCGATGATGTTTATTTTATTGGCATCATTATTGACAACAAGACCGTCGTGCATGATTGGCCCGATACGAGAAGTGCCACATATCTTTTTAAATTTTTTATAAATGTTCTGGTCCATCTGAATACGCTTCAGTTTGTCTTCCAATTGTCGGGTGCGATTGTTTTGGATTCTTTGTTTTATCAGTTTGCCAATATTGTGAATAATGGATCGCAATAGTGGTTCCCTTTGCGTGAAGCGGTGACGGTATCTCATTCTGCAGAGCTTTTTACGCTCCCGAATGAGATGAAGAGTGAAGTCGTCATGGGGAATCTGATAAGTCTTTTCAAGTTTGTACTTCGGGACATGAGTCTCCGAAGTTTCAACTAGAATCTCGTGAAGTCGAGCTGCAGCGTTATTTATCTCAACCGTCGTTAGGTTCCTGTTAGTGGGATGACAGAGTTGGTGGAGTTTTTCGTTCAATGTAATATTGAAGTTGTCCCAATTTGTGCTCCCATAATCGGGTATGTATCTGATATGAGTCCGCAATGCTCAATAGCAGCGAATGAACGTGGTCACAGCGTTGTGGTCAGAAACACCCGCCGATGCTTAGGGAGGAGAGATTTGGGGAAGTAGATCTTTGGACACGAGAAAGATGTCCAGAATTGAGTTACCTCGCGTACCAACAGTAGGTGCCACTATTTCAAAATTTAGGGCATGCGAGTTTTCGGTGTACCATTGGTACAATTTTGTGCCATTTGGGCAAGAGACCGAGTTGGCTCACTGGGGATGTTTGGAGTTAAAATCTCAGCCTATAATGAAGGGTGTACGCCCCGAGGACGTTATTAATTGGCTGATATCCTCGGGATTAATGGGGCCATTATTGGTTTTATGGATTAACTTAAATGCGACAAACCTTTCTATATAAAGCGAATAAAATAAAAATTGGGGATATTCACTAACGTTCATATTTTGTGAGAAATTCTTATCAATTTGTCTTTGTTCATTCATCCAATAGTCGGAGACACACCCTCTAAAATGGACAGTAGGCTTCAGTTCTATAGTCAAATCTTTTCTCAAAATTTGATGTAATGCGATCGTGGAGACATTCACTTACTGCGCACAATGACAATTGAGGGTGCTAGGATTCTCGGCTGGATTTGCGCCCAATGCAGCAATGCTTTCGACTGAACGATATGCACAAGCACTCGCGGATGTTTTTACATCTGTTATTTAAACTATCTTTAAGTTTTGCACCCATTTTCGGAATTGCACTCTCAGTTGGTTGTGACAAAAACATTTGCGATGTGCGGGAAATGCCTTTTTATTTGAACGGCTATTTTCACAATAGGCTTCGATCACTGCAGCCTGTTCTTGAATAGTTAACCTTGCCATAGTTATGTGCACCTATCAAATGAAAAAAATGGTGTCTGATGTGTTTTTGGACGTTTGGGAACCATTTACATTTAACATAATTTGTTTTAATTATTGGAACACCCTTTATCCTTGGTATCGTTAATCACCACGAAACATTTAGATCGAATCAGAGTATTGACAAATGTTACACATTACCTGGAATTCGCATGTCTTGCTCACTTATCTCCGGCGTTTGTCTATTTATAGTATACTCGCTTGTCAGAATGTGATAACATTTTTCGATTTACCCGGAAATTAAGGGTAAACCGGATGGGATGTAAATAATTCATTGGATCACCTATTGCGTCTGTTGATTAAGGGCTACCGCCACTCTGTTTTTTTTTCAAAAATGTTCAAAATTTTTATCGCTTTCAAAACTTTAAACGCGGTTATCTCGAAACAACATTTTTCAACACCTCGGGATACGCTTGTGATTGAGGAGTGCAGGCTCGGGCAGTTGATTGGACCTGAGAGTAGACGTTGTATGAAGAGGATGTCGGCATGAATTCTGCGCTCTTCAAGTGTGTTAAGGTTAATTAGGTGAAGACGGCTCGTGTATGGGGGTAGAATCAAAGGATTTTCCCAATTCAATCCTCGGAGGGAAACACGCAAAAAACGACGTTGCACGTTTTTGACCCTGCGAATATGGGACGAGTAGTGAGGAGACCAAATCTGACTAGTATATTCAAGGAGCGGACACACAAAGGCTATGCAGAGCGATCTGGAAACGTAAGGATTCGAGAATTCTTTCGACCAGCGTTTCACAAAACCAAGGGCAGAGTTGGCCTTGAGAATAATGTCATCAATATGTGGGATAAAGTTGAGCTCTCTATCACATAAGATGCCAAGGTCATGAATAGTTTGTACAGGTGTTATCTGCTCGTTGAGTAAGACATAGGGACGTAGCGGAGAGGGGGATTGTTTACGGGAGAAGGCATTTTTTTCAATATTTTGGAAAAATCCTACGTCATCTTATGGAAGTTAATTACTTCCATTCGAGATAGACATGCAATTCAGCTCTCTCAGCAAATCTTCATCAATAGCACTGAATTTATTATTAAACTCGTGAAATATTGATCTTTATTATTATTGTTATTATTATTTATTGGCCTGTAGGAACCCGGAAGTTCATGACCTCACCGACTCGGCTTCGCCATCGTTCCCTGTCCTGGGCACCCTCCTTCCACGCTTGACCATTCGATCCGATCTCCTCAAGGTCAAACCTAACATTGTCCTCCCATCTCCGTCGCGGCCGTCCTACCGGTCTCTTTCCCTTTGGTCTACCGTCAAGAATTCTATGCACGGTCCTATCGTTCCCCATTCGCGCCACGTGTCCGGTCCATCTTAATCTTCGCGACTTGATTACTCTCACTATTGTAGGTTTGCGATATAGCTCTTCCAATTCGTGGTTATGAAGTCTCCTCCATTGTCCTGCCTCCTCGTCATATTTACCTCCAACGATGCCCCTCAAAACTTTATTCTCGAATACGCGGAATTTGTTTTCTTCCCGTTTTGTGAGAGCCCATGTTTCGCATCTATATAGAACAATCGGCACTATTATGGTTCTATAGACACGGAGCTTTATGTTACGTGATAGCAGTCTGGATTTCAGCAGTTTACTGACTGCGTGCCAACTAGCGTTGCCGGAATGCAGTCTCTTGTTAATTTCCTTCGACATTTCGTTACTGGCCGTCAGTATCGTTCCCAGATATTTTAATTCTTTAACTTTTTCAACTATCATACCTCTGACGTTTATATGTGTTCTCTGAGGTCCACCTGCTCTCGGCGTAATCATGTATTTTGTTTTGTCTTCATTTATTTCTAGGCCCACCTCTTCTGCCGCTTGCATGATGATTTCACAGTTTTTACTAACAGTTTCTAGATTATCGCCCAGAACGGCGATGTCATCCGCATATGCGAGCACTTGTGTGACCCCGTTCAGGGATGCTCCGGCCATGTTGTCGTTTTGTACCTTTCTGATGACATACTCGAGCACAAGGTTAAAAAGACATGGCGATAGGTCATCTCCCTGCTTTAGTCCGTCCCGGATTTCAAATGGTTCTGAGAGGTGGTTTTCTATTCTAACCCGCCCTTTGTTTTCGTTCATGCAAATTTGAGTGAGGGCGGCATATTTTTTTGGGACTCCCAGCTCAACTGGGAAATATTAATCACAATTTATTAATTGCTCGTGCATTTATTTCGATTTGGTATACATTTAATAATCAAAATCAGCTCGTTTAATTCTCGGCTCATAGTAACTGCCGCTTCGCCCCCTTTTTGTGCAGGACCGTGTGTTACTTACTACCTTGGATTAGAAGAAGACTCTTAATACTAGGACGATAGTGTCATTTTTTCACGGAAACGTATATATCCCACCGACTACAGTCCAAAACTGAGTCATGAACCATCACATTGACATCGAAGGGTTATTATTTAACCGGGCACTGTTTCACTTTCTTCCCCAACGTAGTCAAACGAAAATGGTCCAGCACAAAGGAAAAGAGACAAACAAAAAATGCACTGGTTGTAGTTTAATTGTTAATGGCTTTTTTATATTTAGTTTAACTTAGATGTATCTCTAACACTTTATACAAATAGATGCAAGGTGGACGTGTCAAATTAATATCTTCTCTTTTTGCCAAATAGGTAATTGCAACCAGTCTATTTTGGAGGGCAACGCGTTTCTCTTTCTCGATTGACTAATGGGACACTACGTTCGTCTGATAACACTTCCCTTTTACTTCTGACTCGACCGTGTGCTCCAACGTGCACGCCCTGCGGTAGTTGAATAACGACTGACTTGAATTTGGGATGAAGATGGGTAATCTAATTTTGCACACTGGGCAACCAATAGAGATCATCTTAACATTTCTGCACTCTCATGTGCCACGCCCGTCGAGGTGTGGTGAACTCTTCGGTTAATTCGATAGTTGACGAACGTGGGGGAATGAGAAAACAGAAACACAATGTAGTATGATCTCGGGATGGGTTTGGTTGTGTTTGCATGAATCAATGCAGCAGTGAGGATAACCCACAGACCTAATTCGGTGAATATGGTGATCTTAGAGTGCATTGACCTGTAGGAAGACAGAACTGTGAAGGAGAGGAAAATTTAGCTGGTGCTATTCACCTGCGAAAAGAGATCAATGATCCCCAGCAAATGGAGTGTCTGGGGAAAGTCGATAGGACGCTATATCGGCTAGGGAAATATTACCATGAGAAAAACGCTAAGGAATGCGGTAATTACCCAAGCCATTGGATGATGATGCAACCGCGTCGTTTGTTTCGACTTGGTTGTTGATAACTAATATGAATGCGATTTCCGGTGGGAATCTCATGGTTAGGGTAATGGAGTTGCCGTATGGCAGAAAGGTAGCTGAAGTCAATTATGCATTATCTGCATGCGCCCACTCGGCGCTATAGGTTCGCCTCCTTCGGGAGAACTCAAAAAAAAAAAAATTGAATAATGAATTCAGCTATGCGTCCATTTGGGAAATATGATATTTCAGGTGAATACCTTGAACGGTGGGATAGGGGTTGATGTGACGCGCTGCTAGCAGTCGAAAATAGGTTAGGATTGTTGGTTGGTTCTCCATGTAATATAGAGAACCCCCATCCTGTCACAAGCAATTGTATGAGGAAAGAGCCACAATGTTTCCTTAAATCAATAACACAATCACATATAATGACTTACCGTTCTTATTTAAATACGACCATCACTAAGCTTGTAACCGTGTAAAATACCGAGAACAAGTTGGAAGAAAAGGCACAATAAAATCATAAAAACAAATACTCGTCGGGGATTAAGTGTCGCGCAATCTCTGGTACGTGGTGACACATGGGTCTCCTATGTATCAATGCGTAATGATTCATTATGACACGAAGGAATGGTTAACCCGGACGAGTGGTCCTTCTTAGCAGTGGAGTATTAATTTCGCGTTAGTTGATTTTACATGATTAGTCCAGTACACTGTGAACTAAATAAAATTCAGACTTACATTAACCATCGGCGCAGGTCCACTGTCGAAGTCAGACACGCCGATAAATCAGCTTCAACAGCACAAGAATCCTTAATAATGGCAGTGATGACTTTCCCATTGAGTGCCATTTTTTTCTCCTTTTCACAACGTTCACTTTTGCTTCTCTTAAATGAATTAATGTCACACGGCACACAATAGTCACTGAATGAAATATTATAGTTTTACCTTTTGTGCACCAGTCAATCTGAACCTTTTTAACACTCTAACCACTCGAATAGGTTATCTAAAATTAAACGGATGTTTCGTTATAACAAATAATTAAACATCGGCACTTCACTGTATCTATTTTATTTTCATTTTTAAACATTTTTTTTTATTTTCTTTTGATATTCTTACTTTCTAAATTAGATGCTAGACAAAAAATGCTTAAATTCTAGCTTAATTATCTTATATTATAACTTACTGGTCGTACGCAGACGCTTTAAGCGAAACATTACATAACTATTGTATAATTTGCCTTTCGGCGACAGGACTTTGTTCACTGTATCTACTGTGACGACGCAATTCGTAGTCTGTTCCTTCTAATTGATTTTGTAACGCAAATGAAATGATGACTGTAGACCAAGACTCTTCAGGGCAATCGAACAACTTCAGGTGGCTGTGGAAATATAAACACCAGCAGCATGATGAGGGTTGGTGAGTCCATGTATGCGGCCATGAATAGAAGGGCGTATCATGAGATGGTCTTAATTAGGAACATACTGTAACCAAATATCGGGTTTTCCGATAGGGACTTGACAACTTTTTTTTTTTTAAATAAAACCGAAACCATTTGAGATATTTCAAAAACTTTATTATCGGCTTGAAGTACAATCAAAACATTTATGAATGGAACTCGACCTCGTTCATAAGGCCACCGCGAAATAGCGCGTTCAGATATTAAATTCAAAGTTGTCAAGTCCCTATTGGAAAACCCGATAGGATAGAATTCAAGCAAATGGACTTAACCAAGAAAAAATTAATAATACACAACATTCATTGGTACAAACAGAAGAGGAAAAGAGAATTCACGGAAGATGATGAGCTCAAGTGAAGCTGCTGTGATGGCAGCTGCGTGTTTCTGGGTGTTCTTTTAACACACACCGACCTAAGACATCGTTTTTATCTCACTTGAACAGCCCCAAAGTGCGCTCTGAATCACCGATACATTGTTGTTTTTGGTCTGGTGTGAGCAAACACTACAAGGCTAATAACCTTGCCCGGAAAAACAAAATATTATGGAAAATTTAACAAGCCTCGGATATGGGCCGGATACACGACGACGACCACGAGATTTGTTAAATAAGGCCAAGACCGGATGCCGGTTGTAGTGCCGATGATGATGATGTGAGCAAACACTGCAATTACTTTGAAAGCATTTTACGCATGCTCCCATTTTTGTGTAAAATTGTAAATATACTAATTTACGTTATTTTTAAGTGTCAACTTTTTCACACAACTTTAGTTTACGATCGTTGAAAACCATTTTGTGGACTTCTTTTTTATATTTTCCAGAACTACTGCGGGTTTTGGGTGATCAGCGCGTTCATCGGTGTTTGTACGACCACGTTTAAAATCACCACTTCAGTTAGTAATAGTTGATTTCCCTACTGCCGAGTGTTCATAACCCTTATCAAGTCATTTTTTGGCTTCAATAGTATTTTCCCAAAATTTTTTTTGCTATGGTTTTGGAAATAGCTGAAGTTGTTTCACTATCATCATCATCATTATCGGCACTACAACTGGGATCCGATCTTGGCCTTATTTAGCAGCTCTCTCTACCGGTATCTGGTCCGTATTCGAGACTTGTTAAATTGTCGATAATAATTTGTTTTTCCGGACAAGGTTATTAGCCTTGCGGCAACCTTTATCAGGATGTCACTGCATGCATTGGTTCACTACTTGGCGGGTGCCAATATAGCTATCCAGGGGTGTCACGTGGAGACTGCATGTCAACTTGGATAGAACAGGGACAAGGATCGTCCTGGCCTTCGCCGGGTTGAAAGCAGAGACTTTGCCCTGTATGTTCGCTCCCACTCTCCCTGTTTCACTATAACCCCTATAATTTGAGAACTAAATTCCAGACTGTCATGAAATTTCGACACGTATCGTTTGAAGGTTAGTATTAACTAGAAGTAATATCGGTCTGTTAACAGTATTGCCACTTATGTGTCAGACCGAAAACTTATTTAATAAGGTGTATTGATCGTACTGGTTAACGATATGCGAAGGGGTTTGGATCCGATTCACTTCAAAACATGACCGCTTAAATTGATTGTTGAATTCCGATTTCCTTCCATGCCCATTTATTTTTTCTTCCATTCGTCACCAATATATTCTTGCGGCCTGGCACAGTTCATTAACTCCCAATTTATCAAACAAGATCCTATTCTTGGATATCTTAGCCAGCAGACAATATTTAATCCTTTGGTTTTGTAATATTCTACCATGGATTATTAATGCAGGAGATAATCAAACACTACTTGGGTACCTAACCAATGTTCAAAAGATATTGTTACCCATATTTTTCGGACTATTAGTAGTCAAGAGTGTCAAAGATATGCTCGTGTATTTTATTGTTAGATGGGAGAACATAAATATCTCCGGGCTGCCCCCACATCCGCCTGTGTAAATATCTAATATATCATCGAACTTCTTTCTAGCAATTCGCATGCGCCCCTTTCATCCTGTTGTCCTGTAAGGCATAAGCGGCAACGCTCCGAAACATGGGCAACAATACAAAATCGTTAATCAATTTCAGGAACTCGATCATGTAGCAGAACACCCTTTCCTTTCCTTTTGTCCGTTTTCCTCTTTTTCTCACACCCTAGTTGCGTCCCTCAGGCACCGATACTCACGATTGATTTACAATCTTTGGAGTTTTTGTTATTTGAGTGGAGTAATATTCGTCATGGAAGGGATGTGACCGGGATTTAGGTACGAATCTAGTGGGATAGCTACTACAAGGACATAACACGTGTATTGGTTGCTTTCGCTTATCTATCGTTGGTTCTCACTTACATCCTTCTCTGGTGCGGTATTGGTTTTCTGTGTCGGGTCAGTTTAATGAAACGGAAATTTTGAGTCGATCTTTGCAATATTCGTGGCCTGAGATGCAATATCTTTTCTGTGTCTGCCCACGTCTCTAATCAGAAGCCAGCTATCCTTGCACTTGCGAAACCCAGGTAATACGAGGGTTGCCTCTTATGTTTCGGGATTTGACAACCCTAGTGTTGCAATCCGGCAATTGACAGCTCTGTCGTAAAGTTGGACATTTTTGAGGTTATACGCACTCAGAACGTTTTGACATACGAGCGCTATTTGTGTTGTTTACAGTAACTTAAAAGATTCATCTCGGCCCAAAAATGGAATTAAATCGTCAACATTTTCGTGCGATTATTTTTTACAACTTTCGGTGTGGATACATCAGCAACAGTGCATGGATGAACTTAATTCAATTTTTGGCGATGAAGCTCCATCAAGGACCAGTGTTTATCGATGGTATGGTGAATTCAATCGTGGTTGTAGTTCACTCCAAGATGAATTTCGTGAAGGTCGTCCAAAATCAGTTGTTGTTCCAAAAACCATTGATGCTGTGCGCGAACTGATATTGGAAGATCGTCATGTGACCTATCGTGAGATTGAGACAACCTTAGGCGTTAGTGGGACCAGCATATATTCAATATTGCATAAACATTTGACTGTCAAAAAAATTTGTTCGCGTTGGATCCCACACAGCTTGTCAATCGCCCAAAATAAGGCTCGTGTCAATTGGTCGAAAGAAATGCTCAAAAAATACGGTCGCGGTGCTTCGAAACACGTCTATGACATCGTGACAGGTGATGAATCGTGGATTTACGCGTATGAGCCCAAAAGTAAACAGCAGTCGACTGTCTGGGTGTTTCAAGATGAGCCAAATCCAACAAAAGTTTTTCGCGCACGAAGCACTTCCAAGCAAATGGTCGCCTATTTTTTCGGAAAAACAGGATATGTCGCAACCGTACCACTAGAACAACGCAGAACAGTCAATTCTGAGTGGTACACAACCATTTGTTTGCCAGTTGTCTTCCAAGAAATCAGGAAAACCAAGCGCCGAAGACGGAATACTCTTCACCACGACAATGCGAGCTCTCACACATCGACTGCGACAACTGCTTTTTTGAGCACCCAAAACATCGATTTGATGGGTCATCCGCCGTATAGTCCTGACTTGGCACCGAATGACTTCTTTTTATTCCCGTACGTAAAAAACAAACTGAGAGGTCAACGTTTTTCGACACCTGAAGAAGCGGTTGCTGCATTCAGAATGCATGTGTTGGAGATAGCTCAATCAGAGTGGCAAAAGTGCTTCGACAATTGGTTCAAACGCATGCAAAAGTGTATAGATCTTCATGGGGAATATTTTGAAAAACAATAAAGTGATTTTCGATGATCAATATTTATTTTTGTTCTCTAATCCCGAAATATAAAAGGCAACCCTCGTAACTAATACAGATATTTCCGATTTCAATATATTTGGATATAAACGATAAAAATATATAGTGCCTCTATTCTTTCTCCATTGTGGAGTAGCCACAAATACGTACGAAGTGATGTTGCGTATCAGCTTCTGCCACAATATGGGCTCTGCTCCAATCCAGAATTTAATTTATCGTGATTAAAACTTCACGTTCGTAAGCATATCATACCCTACTTCGTTCTCTACAGAAGCCCAAAATTGGATAGAAATGCATCTTTTAACGAATGTGATACTCTAATTGATTATGTCGATCGGATCTTGACCATATATCCGCACACTGAAATCGCTATTGCTGGTGATTTCAATGTGCATAATACTCAGTGGCTTCGCCACTCGGACACAGCACCTAAAAGTCAGTACGTCCAGCTATTTGCTGATTCAAATAGTTTAACTTAACTCGTCAATGACCCAACATGGGTACCAGACATAGATGCTCACTCCGCCAATACACTGGACCTGTTTCTCACCTCTCATGCAAACATACACAATACACAATTGAAGTTTCTTCGTCTTTGAGCAGTTCAGAGCACTGTGTCGTGTCAGGTAAGGTTACTCTACCAACAGCCCCGTTAATGAGAAAACTCACAAAAGAATAGTATGGTTCTACGAGAAAGCCAACTGGGAAGGTGAACGATTTTTTGGGGGGTTAAATTGGTCGTTATTTTATCCTCAAAAGCGATGACAATTTTGTAGCGGCCATATTGACAGACATGATTATACTTGGCCTTTACCTTTAATCCACATGGGGTATCAAACCCAAGAGAAATATGTGGTTCGATTCCGGAAGCAGAATTGGTGATTTTCAAAATTTCATTTATATTATTTAAATTACGGCCAATAACGACTATTCTTTTTCAATTCATCCTTTTATTTATTATCGTATTTTCATTTACGACTTTTCCTTCTCAAAGTTTTATGAAGATTTAATTCATTTTTTGTTTTTCATATTTCTCATATTTTGCAGCGCCTACTCTATCTCTATACTTAGTAGTTTTTTTATTTATATTATTAATTACTCGTTTACATTAACATAGAGAGAGAGAGAGAGAGAGAGAGAGAGAGAGAGCCCGGGCCCATTCGCGGTATTATTATGCGGGATTCAAAGATAGACAATCATTTCTTTCTAAAATGGCAATAGCCTGCAATCTGTTGGCGAGACGCTACCCAATGTTGGTGGACCCCGACCCCATATAAGGAGCCGTACAGTATAAGTCGTACATGAGGGAGTGAATTGCTTACAACCCGGCGAAGGCCGGGACGATCCTTGTCCCCGTTTAATCCAAGTTGACATGCACTCTCTACGTGACGCCCCTGGATAGGTACTTTGGCACCCGCCAAGTAGTGAACCAATGCATGCAGCGACATCCTGAGAAAGGTTGGCGCAAGGCTAATAACCTTGCCCGGAAAATCAATCTATTATGGCAAATTTAACACCAATTTAACGACCACGGAAAAGTGGCTAAACGATTTGAGAATTTTCTCATGGAATGTCCGCTCACTATACAGAGCTCGAGTTGCACAACAGCTAGCCGATGCCCTGTCTGAATATAAAGCTGACATAACAGCATTACTTGAAATAATATGGACGGGGAGTGGTGTTATTCAAAGAAATGAGTATGACATTTATTATAACTGTCATGCAAAACACCATGTGGTCGGGGTAGGCTTTCTTGTCAGTCAAAAACTGAAGCCAATCATTATCGGCGCTAATGCAATAAACGAAAAGCTATGCACTCTTCGCGTGCCAAGCAAGTTTAAGAATATAAGCCTCATAAACGTTCACGAACCTACAGAGGAGTGCCCTGACGACGAAAAAGAAGAATTTTACCTTCTAGGAGAGCGTCGAACGGACCCTCAATGCCTACCCAAGATCCGATGTGAAAATCGTTCTTGGTGATTTGAATGCCAAAATAGGTCGGGAGCTGATTTTCAGGCACTACGCCGCTTCTCCCAGTTTGCATGAGAACACTAATGATAGTGGACTACTAGCCATCGAACTGGTAGCCTCAATGAACTTGGTCGTTGCGAGCACAAGGTTTCCGCGTAAAGATATCCACAAAGCCACCTAGGTATCACCCGATGGAGCCACTCGTAACCAAATTGACCACGTACTGATAGATCGCCGCCACTCCTCGAGCCTGATGATGGTACGAACGCACCAAGGTGCCAACGTCGACTCGGATCACTATCTTGTTGATACAGTTTTCCGAGCGCGGATTGTCTTACGGAGACGTACTCCATTCGCAGATCAGGCTCGGATCAACATGGGTGCCTTACGCAATGAGAACACCAGCAACACCTTTGGTCATGTTTTAAGACTGGCCCTCGAAGAGCTCGGCGGTGGGAGAGTAAATCCTGGGAGCAGAATGCCAGACGTGGACGAGAAATGGACACACCTTAAGAATACTGTCATTAGCACTGCCAACAGCATCTTCGGCAGTAGTCGTAGAGATCGGAACGACTGGTTTTATGATGAGTGCACATAAGAGTGCTGCATACAGGGCAATGCTCAATCTCACAGGACGCGGGTACGGGAGGAGAAATACAAAGAGGTCAGAAAACTCCACAGATAAAAGAAAAGTGTCTGGGAAAAAACCTTGTCTGTAAAATACTGAAAAGTAGAGAGCGAGGTCCGCACTAAGCGTGGAAGTTTTACCAAATAATCCGCAGTATGACGCGGTACACACTACGCTGCAGTTACTACAAGGATAAAGAGGGTAATCTGATCACCGATCCTGAAGGCATTCTGGAGCGATGGAAAGTGTACTTCAATGAATTGCTAAATGGTCAAGTCACAGAAGAATTGGAGACTCCACCAATGCAATATCTAGACCAAATGCTGCCACTGTGGGGGTTCTTTAAACATACGCAAAGAACCACCCCACAATTCCAACTCAACTCCCTTTGCAAGCCTGCAAATATATCCTTCATCAAAGACATTCAATGCATCTAATGCATCACCCAAATCCCCTGTAAACAATTCTCTAACATTTATGCATTCAATGCATCATCCCAAATTCCTGAAAAGAATTCTTTACATACAATCATCAACCACAATTAGGAAAACCTTATCGGCGCCTCTGTTAGCCAGCACGTGCGCAGCACATTTTCCTGGCTTATCCATGGCCTCGGCAGCCATTTGTCCAATCGACAAAAGCAATGCACGCATCTAGCGTCTAGCCGCCATGAATCGAATTCTTCAGCATATTAACATGCATACAAAAAATCCGACCCTTGCCGCCAAGAATCGATTTCTTTAGCATATAAATATGCATACAATAATTCCACCCCGTCCGCCAGCTAAGATTCAGGGCACAATCACCATTGTGTACCGAAATTCCTTTTAGCACCATTTTCCCAATTGCAATGCAGACTACTTATGCAGCTGCATCCATGTCATTTATGATGCCCTTTGTTCTATCCTCCTTTTTCAGTTTCGTTTCCCATGACTTCATTGCATGGGTACAGAATGGATCATTAGCACACTACTAAGATCGACTCGGAGCTATCCTCTCGACCTCTCCACCACACCACCACAGAGAGAAACTTCACGTTTCCCCCAAGGAAAAGAAAACTCACCCTTAGCTGAGAGAGAACTCACCAGAGTCTTTCGAGGTTAATTGCCGAGTACCTCAGTGAGTCGTAATTCAACCACCAGTGCGCACACACGAATAGTCGGGGCGTTCATCATCCACCGTAGCGTGCGCACCCCTGAGTGTGTCGCGATTAAAGTCGATCTTGTACCGGGGTTGAGTGCGGACGAGCTAGAAGTGTTTGTTAAATCTTGTGTGATACGGAGCTGATGATGAGAAAAGTGCGAATTTTTCCTACATCCGTGTAAATTATACGTTGCACTGATAGATTAATATATGTGTGTTTTCAATCCTTTCGTAACAAAGCAGGCATTCAGTAATAAAGTTAAACTGTAAGAATTAGGAGAGCTGTTGAATTCAATTAACTACCGTGATATCGTAAATGAAAAGAAACAATTGTATTGAATAAAGCGGGATGTGTTATAATAATTAAATAGAAATAAACTTAAATAAAAGTAAACAAGTGCGTTTTATTTCGAAAAACAGACAGCATATAGTGCAGGTGAATGCGTATGTACCGTTAAAAACAGATTTGTGTAGCCGAAAAATATTAATAAAATCTACTAATTTAGTGTCAAAATTAGAATTGTGAATATTCCCTACATTTTAAGAAGTTTTAAGTAAAAAGAAATACAACAAACATCCAAACCGACTAATTTAGCCGACGTGATTTCTGCACTGCATCGGGCGATAGGGCTTCGTCAGTGAACAGACAATGGAATCTTAGTGGACCCGTACCCGTGACGGCGCAAGACTAAGATAAAACCCACACCGCCACCAAGCATTGAGGAAACATTAAAAGCCATAAGACAGCTCGAACCAAATAAAGCTCCGGAGCTGATGGCATACCAGCTGAGCTGATCAAACAAGGCGGGACAACGTTACATCACGCAATTCATGAGACCATGGTTCACGTATGGGAGCAAGAGGGGATGCCGGAAGATTGGCGTCGTGGAATAATTTGCCCCATACATACGAAGGGAGATATCACAGTGTGTAGCAACTATAGGGGTATAACACTGCTGAGTACCGCCTATAAGATACTCTCCTCTATCCGACAAGATCGGATAGCTCCATACGCTAAAGTCACTATTGGTCAATATCAGGGCTTCGTTCCAGGCAAATCAGCGATTGATCAGATATTCACCCTTAGGCAGACGTTGGAAAAATGTCTGGAATTTAAAATTCCATTATATCATCTATTCATAGCTTTTAGGGCCGCCTACGACAGCAGAGCTAGGTAGAACTATATAATTGATACGACTTTGTAGATTGACCATGACTAACGTAACTAGTCAAGTAAAAATAGCGAGATTGTTGTCCAAACCAATAAACATCTTTAATGGACTCCGACAGCGGGATGGTCTGGCCTGCCTCCTCTTCAATCTGGCGTTGGAGAAAGCAATCCATGACTCTGCGTTACAACAAGAGGGACTAATGTCACTAAGTTCAGCCAGGATCCGAGACCTGGGTGCTCAATAAAAGGCACTCTGAACTCTTAGTCGCGTTCGAGAGGAAGGTCTTAAGGAGAATTGTTGGCCCCGTATGTGAGGGAGGACGATTCCGGAGACGCTACAACCATGAGTTGTACGCAATCTACCTTGAAGCTAATGTTGTAAGAAAAATCAAGCTCGGTAGACTCCGATGGGCCGGACACCTAGCTCGGATGAGCGAAGAGGAACCTGTCCGGATAGTCCTTTATGTCAGGATTTTGGCGGATTTGTCTATAACGTATGGCTGAGGAGTTCCGCCGAACGCCGTTCACAAAAAAAAAAAAAAATGAAACACGGAGCAAATACTGTTCACAAAATTGAAACACTGAGCAATTGTTTTCCACTTTTGTTTTTATTGTTTTCCTTTTTTTTTTTATTAAAGTACGCCAATTAAATCGGAACTACGATATAACTAGGGAGTGTTCTTCCCTAGCACTGATTAAAGGTTTTTCTTACACAATTTTTTGTTTAAACTGTTCTGCTAAATTATTCCCGTTTCTATCTGAACCGAATTCAAGATTATTTGATTTGGGATCGATGCAATGCGTCACTACCGTTTCCTTCGCAAATCAAAAAAAAAAAAAAAAAAAGAAGATAAATAAAAATCAAATCAACTTGACGACACGAGAAGTATTGTAAATTTTCTTGTTGTTATATATTGTTTTGTATTCGCGATAGTTTATCTTACGTGCGAATTTCTTGATTTCTTGTAATTTCCCGTTTCTAAATTACTAACCATCATTTACCGCGTGCACATGCGAACGTCGCCAAAATTATCCGCATCTACTATATAGGCGCTTCCTTTCGTTCACACCACTTCCTGTCGACTGACTTAATATTTCCTTTTGGGGATGATTCTACTCACCCGATAGTTCTCGTTTCCGATGTTCTCTTCAGATTTCAAGAATCTCTCCACCAGGGAAGATCGCACTCTTTTTTCGGTGCTGCGGTTTTCCGTTTCATCGCAGGCCAGATGTGCGGTTGCGCCCACACACACAGAAGCGGAGGTTGCTGCCTGTGTGGCCGGAGATCTTCCTCGGATCGCCAGAATTCTCACACCTTCTGTTGAATTGATTTTGTGTACGTTCGGGTGCGTGGTTTATTCTTGGCGATCCTGGGATCGTGATACTTATCGTTGGTTTTGATAATTGCATTTGCTATGCCCTATGGGAACAGCGTTTTCGTTTATCGCTGTTTCTCCACAATAGCCTTTGTTTAGGCGAAGTGCATTGCGGTGAGGTCAAAGGTTTAGCCAACGGATTGTTTTACGGCAATTTGCTTATCGCCGGGGATTTGATGTTTGTCGACATCTGGCGCAGCTGTGCCAACCACTTGTGTTTATCCAGCTAATGGATCGGTAGACAATTTCTATACTGGGTCGTGTCCTTCGATCGCCGTGCAGGGGTAGGGGAATTGTTCGGGACTTGGGGTCCAAGTATCTGTGGATACGTGGGGTTGTTGACACCAGTATGGATTTCACCTTTGGTCAGGTGAAAAGGTGGTATTTGGGGGCACGTGTCTGTGGGCACGTTAAGTTTAGTCATAGGTGAGTATGTTCCTTGGTGGGACGAAGGTATCTCTGCCTATGGTGATTTGTGCGGTTCGTGGAACCACCACAGGATGTATGGAGGAAGACAGCGCGGCAGACCTTATCTGCGATGGTAGGATGGCGTAGACCAGAACGCCCAGAGCCTGGGAGTGCCAAATTGGATGACATCGGCTCAAAATCGGGACCGATGGAGAGATATGTTAAATAAGGCCAAGACTGGATCCCGGTTGTAGTGCCGAAGATGATGATGATATATATGTAATTATCTTTTTTTTTTTTTGCACCTAAGGAAGTCGCGGCTTTGCATGACGCACTAATCATACAAGAGGATTGCCAGCGAATGCGGACACTATTAGAAATAGCTTGTACCGCGAAGGCAAAATAAAAAAGACCGAACTCGTATTGACAGAGTGCGTGAGATTCGTGACCATACGAATAGTTTTGGAGAAACGAAAGTTCCGCGGAGATCGGCGTGGATATGTGTTGGTTGTAGTCGGTAAAAATTCGGTATACCTCTGGATCGGTCTAGATTTCCGCCGAAACGGAAAAAAAACCGAATTAATTGAGTTAATTTATCTATATCTGCAAAATAAATTTTTAATATGAAACAGAATATGGTAGACGGGTCTGGCAAAAATATTTAGATAATAAAGTAATGCTGTACAATGCAACAACTCAGTTGCATGCCTTAAACGTCAATCGTCTCGACTATCCTTTGCTATGGTGTGAGATTCTTGTAATATTCATTACGGGTTGTCACTTGAATTTATTAAGTGGATCAGGTGCAATAAAAGTATAATACTTACGGTGTTCTCTTTCGTTCTTTAGTTGGGGATCTCAGATTACATCCTATTCCGATACGTTATTGTTCTTATGTAACGAGCCGTTGCAATGTCACAAGGGCTTCGCTTCGACCAGTGGAACTTGTCCACTATATCGTCCCATATATTGTATACGGGTTTGGCCGATTTTTATTGATTGATGTGTTCCACCGACCGCTGTTTACGAATAAAAGTCACTTTTTATTTTCTTGGATTCATTTATTTCTTATTTTTTTATTTTTCTTGAAAACTTTTTTATTCAAACACTCACGCCGACACACTCGCCCATTTCTCGAAATATCGCGGATCTTTTCCTGTGGGTGTTATCACTGGACTGGGCTCCTCGATAGTATAGTGGTTAGTATACCCGCCTGTCACCCGGGAGACCTGGGTTCGATTCCCCGTCGGGGAGCCTCTGGCGCAAGACTAATGACCTTACCCAGAAAAAATAAATCATTATGGAAAATTTAACAAGCCTCAGGACTTGCTAAATAAGGCCAAGACCGGTCCCCGGCTGTAGTGCCGATGATGATGATGATGATGATGATGTTATCACTGGACTAACTTGTAACGATTTTGTTGGAGGAAGGGAAACTCACCCGGTTGTTCTTTCTTTTTCTTAAATAAAAGCTTCCCCTGGATATCCTCTCTTTTCCAATGGGTTTCTTTTTTCCGTTTTGTTCGTAGTGATACTGTCTAGATGCACACACACACACAGACGCGAACGTTGCTGTACATGTGGCTGGAGATATGCCGAGGATCGCCAGGCTTTTCCACACCTGCGGTATCCCCTTCCATACATTACCCGCGTGTGGTTTATGGCCCTGGTGATTTCCTCGCACGAAGTCATTATCTTCGGTTGCGATATTTACAAGGTTTTTATCTCCTTGTAGGAACAGCGTCAGTTGGTTTATTGTGTACCGTCTGTTCCCACAATACTCCTTTCGATAAGGAAACAGCAAATAACGGTTGGCTCAAGAGAAGATCATAAATTTGTTTATTTCTTGGTCATACTTTTATCACATGGGATTTTGATGGCTGCCGGCCACTTGTGTTAGTTTATAGCGTTTGGGATGATAGTGAAGAACGTGTGATTCGAACTGACGCTATGACAGTTAGAATCACCAAAAATTGAACTAAAGCGCAACCCATCAGGCCACCGCCGTGTGTACGAATTCGATTTCGGATTTGTTATGTTATCGCTATGGTATACGGCTCTGATGCATTTTCTTATTCGATTTTCGTTCGGTGTTCACTTCTTGCTTGTGTATTGTGTGTGTAGCTGTTATAAACCCCACAAGTTAATGGTCATCAAACAATTTCGTTCCTGGGTAGAAGTCCTTCAATAACCGTGCAGGCATGAGGAGTTGGGTTCACGTGTCTGTCGATACGTGGGGTTGTGGACACCAGTATGTATGCCCTCTTTAGCTAGACGCAAAGGTATTTAACCCACAGTGGTTTGTGGGGTTCCCAGGACCGCCACGAGGGTGAATCAAATATAAACGGTAATTTATTTTTTACATTGATTGAATAATGTTACACACTAACTACACTTTCAACATTTTTCAATATAGTCTCCTGCGTCATCTACACGTCTTTGCCACCGATTTGGAAGCTTTAATATCCTTTGTTCGTAGAAAGATTTAGGGCAAGTTGTTACCCAATTGCGTACGTGCTCCTCGACTTCTTCATTACTTTCAAATTTTTTTCGTCCAAATGATTCCATCAAGGGTGCGAACAAAAAATTGCCACAGCAAGACAAGTCTTGGCTATAAGGAGGGTATTTGAGGTTTAACCAGCCAATTTCTTCCAATATATCCTTTGTCAAGGACGCGGTGTCCGGTCTGGTGTTGTCATGCAGATGGATGACATCTCGAATGGATATACCTCGTCTTTTGTTTCGCTATGCGGCTCGAATGACAACTCGAATGGGTATACTCCGTATTTTGTTTCGCTATGGAGCTTTTGCCAACTGTAACCACTGACAGTAGTAAGCTGCAGTCACTGTTCGTGCTTCGTGAAAAAAATCAATCATTAAAACATCCTTTGAGTCGAAAAAAATCGTTGCAAGAAATTTTCAGTCAGAGAGACAAATGTCTACACTGGTCAGGCTTCATCATTCCTTCGCCACTCCTTATTTACCATTTTCGTCTCGGGAGTATGATCATGTACCCATGCCTCATCACAAGTGACGATGCGCTTCAAAGAGTTCTCACCTTTTGGTCGAAATCGACCCAGGAGTCTTCCACAGATCTCCGACCTGACCTGTTTTAGACTTATGGTCAATAACCTCGGAAACCATCGAGCAGCAATTTTTTTGAAGCTAAGATCATCAGTGATAATTGATTGGAAACTTCCATAGCTGATACCCACTTCTGATAAGATTTCTCCAACAGTTAAGCGGCGATCACTTTCAATAAGCTCTCGAACGGTACGGAGGTAGTCATCTGTCCGACTTGTCCTTGGGCGTCGATCATGACTTTCGTTTTCGATAGGTTCTCGCCCACATTAAAATTTTCTAGCCCACGTATACACACGATTCTGAGACAGTGTATCACCACCAAACTGTACCTTCAATCGAGAAATAATTTCCGAGGGTTTAAGAATTCATTTGTAAAAAAAATGTATAGTAACTTGTTGCGCAACAGACGTATGTACATCTTGCTCGCTCATGGCTGTACTGACTACAAAGTCGAGCGCGGCTGTTAGCCAAGCCGGTTCTCCTACTTTTCATAAACCAAACAACAGCCACGCACAAGATTATCTAGCTCACAACTTGTTGCTAAGCAAAAGAGTAAAATTACCGTTTATTATTGATTCATCACCATCATCGGCACTACAACCGGGAACCGGTCTTGGCCTTATTTAGCAAGTCATGAGGCTTATTAAATTTTCCATAATGATTTGTTTTTTTCCGGGCAAGGTCATTACTCTTGCGACAATTATTATTGATTAACCCTCTTATTAAATATATAACAACACCACTTTTCGAGCGATTCCTGGATCTACGTAAGTTTTTTTTTTCATCAAATAACAGGGTCTTATTAATGTTCGAAACACGTTTTTCCTTTGTTTTAAAAATATCAGAAGATTTTTTTTTAAACGTCGGTGCCTCGATGATAATTGGTGACAATAACACATTGTTTGAAGGCTTTTATGAACTAAAAATTGTATGGAAATGCAGTTATATTCGCCATCTATGTTCCAGTGTTGGTACTTTTTAAATGACCTGATAATTAAGATTTACTATCCTGAAAAACATCCCAACTTTAAATATATATTGCAGTAAATTAATAGCAATGATATGTGAGTCAATAACAAGTAGATGCACATGAACTAGTTCTTCCTTCTTGTGGTTAATATTTATTATATAATTCATATTAAAAACTTATCCTTATTCCCTCTTCGTTTAGTGTCCAATAATTGCATATTCGCTGCATCTTTTCAAATTCCAATAGAGAAAAATAAAACAATTTGACAATCGATTTTCCAATTATATTGTATGCGAACGTTTGACGTTCTTTCACGGTGATGTAATTTTAAAAACTTATTTTGTAATTAGAAAAATAAACAGAATTCTTTTACAATAGTTTACATATGTGCAGTCATTTTAACTCGGTTGCACAAGGATATTAGTTCAAAAATACACGAACAATATTCGTAATGGTTGTCCTCATCGAGCTACCTACTGGCTGCATCCAAGAAACTTCTTTTATTGAACGTGAGCACACCATGAAATATAATTAAGGACGTGACAATAAGACTTAGCATTGGCTGCACATGACCTGGAAATAATCGATTTAAATTTAATTTCCTTTCATTACCGATAAATTGTTCATTGTCCACCACCGTCCATGCACAGCTGGTTGGTCTATCTTATCGCATACAGTACATTTTATTTGAAGAACGAAGACTACAGGAAGGAATCAGAATCAGGTGGCAGTAGTGATGGGATTGGGTGATATGTGGAGCAGGTGCATTTAAGTAACTATAGACATGGTTCGGTTGTTTAGTTCTGATTTTCAAGGAGTATTCTTACAACATTTTGTGACGGAAACTGTGGCGATTCAGGAAGACAGTTAGTCCAATACAGAATATTGTGGGTGGCAGGTGGGTGGACGGCAAGTGCAGATTATACAAGCGTACTCACTTGAATGACTTTCAACCAGCCTCTGATTGAGGCCGGCTTCTCTTAGAGCCATGATTGTTGCCCGCACAATGGCTTCACGTGTGAGCGACGGGACACCTATTATATTGGCAACACATTTCATTTCCAATAGTTCACTTGTGTGGATAAAACGTGGGTCATCTATGTGCATACGAATCTGTAAACTGCTTGAGTATAGAATGAAGTCGTCCGGGTTTCTTGTCATCTCGTGTTGCTGCTGAGATAAGGATGCAGGAGGTGCCTGAAATGAAAAAATGGAAGAAATAATTGATAAAAAATCAAAGACACTCGATATATGTATATCTAGTCCATCCTGTTTCCTACGAAGGTGTCCAGTGAACAAACTCAAAGTTACATATGAAATCCCTACGATAAAAATCTAAAACTAATATATGTTATACATAGAATTGGTTTGTGTCTTTTGAACGTGTCATAAACCTTACGTTGGACCTTGGGATGAATACTTTTTATCTAACCGTCAGATACCGTACATTCTTTGTATTCCTTTTAGACAGTGGTTTAATGAAGGCTGCTTAACCGTTTATGTCTGAAGACATGGGAAAATGGTATCCTGGTTTATAAGATAGGTTTAAGATTCCTCTATTAAAGAGGGAGGAATGATGTTGGAAAGTGAGGTGTCTTCAGTTGGGATAGAGACACCTTCTTATAGGCGAGAATTAGTGTATTACATTAGGCCTCCTAGAGTATTTTTTAATTAGACTTCTCTCGGGAGTTAGTTAATGAAACCCCTGAGGAATTTTCTTTCGAATAATAGCAGTTTTTCCATTTGAGCTGAAGATATTGTAGGGGTTTCCTATACTACATGGAGAACCAGCCCACAATTACCGCCTTATTTCGACCGCTTTCAGCGCGCCATATCAACCCCTATCCCACCGTTCAGTTAATTCACCTGCAAAACATGTTTCCCAAAAGGACGCATAGCTAAACTCATTATCCTTTAGATAATGCATAATTGAGTTTAGCTATCTTTTCGCCATACGGCAACTCCATTTCGCTAACCCATGGGATTTCCACCGGAAATCGCATCATGCCGGTTAGCAACGGCATAGTCTGATCAAACAACGCGGTTGCATAATCATCCAATCGCTGGGGAAATTATTAAAGTATTTAATTTAGTTCCCATGACCAGATTTCCCTAGCCAAGTCGGCGTCCTACTCACTTTCCCCAGACACTACATTCGCTGGGGATCAATGGTCTCTTTTCACAGGTGAATAGCCACAGGACATTTCCCTCTCCTTCCCGTTTCTATCTTCCCCGGGTTCAATGCAGTCTGAGACCACCACAGTCATCGCACTAGGGAAGTAGGTCATGCTCAGAGACTGCATTGATACAAGCGCACAAGCTAAGCCAACCCCGAAGTTATTGCGCTCTCTCTTTTGTTCTTTTCATCCTTCGCATGTCCAGTGACTGTCGAATGACGTGCAAGCACTATTCACCTCACTGAGACATGCAACTGAATAGATTCATGAGAGGGCGCGATGATGATTGGCTAATATCCGTGCGAATGTAAAACTAAAATTTCATCCCTAATTGGGATCAGTCGTTACACAGTCATCATCGCGGACTGTCACGCTGCCGCTCGGGCCCAAAAATTAATTTCGCCAATTTTAGCAGTCGCTAATCATCCACCATACGGTGCACAAGTGACCTGAATCGCTATTCAACAATTATCGCGGTTGGTCACGCCGCCGTTCAATAAGTGGTGTCTAAATTTTCATTATTGCGGTCCCAGTGTCGAGAAAGAAAGTTATTTAAGTTATATTAAAGTTATTTATTCCAATTGTGCATTACAAAAATTAGTTTCATGTAACCAAAAAATAGACTTGTATCAACGCCTAGTTTTTAAAATAAAAATTCAAAGAACAAATAAAGTAGCAAAATAAAAATAGTGTTTTCTATTCCTTCTGGGGAACAACTTTCGGTGGCATAACATCGTTGGGGGACAAAGTGAATCCGAGTCATACGTTGACTAACATACATCTTCGCCCACAATATAATTGAGAAAGCGATCTCACCGAATTTGCTACTGCTTAGTAGAGAAGTTTTACTTTGATGTCTATCTTGTTACTTCATTCCAAGATGTTGCGCGGTTGCCTAGACCGACCCATGGCTCTTTGAATGATTTGGATCAAATGTATGATGAAATTCATTTTTGAATAGATATAAAAGACGCGGAGGCGTTTCCTCATATCCTGAGGACTATTGGTAGTATTTCCTCTTTTTTGAATATCGTGAAGTAGGCGGTTGGGTTTTCTACTCAGAGTTATTGTATGACGGCTGTTTTTGTTGGTTTAAGTCGGCTTTTCCAACCACTGCATGATAGTGGTACAGGTCATCTAGATGTTGGTACAAGGACAAGTACAGGCCGAAATGCAATAGTGTTTTAAAAGGATACGAGTATAAAAACAGTAACCCAACAAAGGATGGTTGAATGCCAAAACTTCAATGAGGTAACCACAGTTGATAAAATTATGGCAGCAGTCCCTACACAGATCCCGGCATTGTATGCAATCCCAAAAGAAGCGATAAAAGAAGCCCAAACACATATAAATAGGCATGCTTAGTCTACTATTCCAAGGCAAACATTTTGATAACTACAGACTTTATAGGGTATTGCGATGATAATGAAGACTATGTGATTCGCACCGACGTTGTCATGGTTAGAATCACTAAAAGATAGAACCAATACTTAACACACCAGGCCACTGCAGCGTTTTCGAGTTCGATCGTTATTCTCAAGCACATACAACTGATGTGGAATTGTTACGAGAGCAGTTTGATATGAGACAAACACAGTCTTTGGAGATTTTCATAACCTCTGCTATCTCCCTCACTTTAATTCGGCGGTCGTCTAGCAGTATTTGGAGAACTTTAGCGATGTTATCATCAGTTGTTGCAGTTTTTGGACGTCCCAAACGTTCATCGTGTCCCAAGCCCTCACGGTCACGTTAAAATTCAGCTGCCTAAAATTTCACTGTGGTAACTGATGGTGCAGAGTCCCCGTATACAGAGTCGAACTCATCTTTGATTTGCGTCGGCGTATTGCCTTTCAAAAACAAGAATTTAACGACAGCTCGATACTCAATTTTACCATTTTCCCAAAACACTCACACCGACTCACTCAAACGACTGTCAAATAAAAACGACGTGTCCAAAATGACTGAAATTTTGGTGAGTAACTGTCAAAAGGTGCAAAACTACGTTCACTAGCCTTTACTGACAAGTGCTTCTATCTCCACGTTGAGGTCGGAAACATTTCAGGCCACCCATGTAGTATCGCATGTTTCTGCCAGCTCTGTGACCGTTTGCCATCCACTCTAGTACCACCAGTGGGTTTAATTATCTTCCTTTTTTGGGGTACTGCAATTCGCGGCCGCCTAGGATCTTTAGCATATCGTTTCTGCTGTTTTGGTGTTGCTCCTTTACCTTTTTTCGTCAGTGGGTATTTTTGTTGACTCTTCAATTTGGGTGCTGTTACCCTGGACAGCGCCAGCGTCCGTCCTTCCGTTGGAACTGCCTACCTCATTGTAGGGGGCCCCGATACTATACATCTATACTATTATTACTGTTTATTGGCTTATGAGAGCCCGGATGTTCATGACTTCACTGACTGGGCTGCGCCATGGTTCCCTGTCCTGTGCACTCTCCTCCCACGCTTGACCATCCGATCCAACAGAACGACGGCATGATTATGATTCTATAAACATGGAGCTTTCTATTACGTGATAGCAGTTTGGATTTCAGCAGTTTACTCACTGCGTGTCAACTAGCGTTACCGAAGTGTAGTTTTTTGTTAATTTCCACCGACATTTCGTTATTGGTCCCGTCAGTATTGTTCCAATATATTTAAATTCTTTAACTTTTTCAAATATCCTGCCTCTGACGTTTATATGTGGTCCCTGAGGTCCACATGCTCTCCGTAACTATGTATTTTGTTTTGTCTTCATTTATTTCTAGGCCCACCTCTTCTGCGGCTTCCATGATGATTTCACACATTTTACTTACAGTTTCTAGATTATCGCCCAAAACGGCGATGTCATCCGCATATGTGAGCACTTGTGTGACTTCGTTCAGGGATGATCCGGCCATGTTGTCGTCTTGTACCTTTCTGATGACATACTCGAGCACAAGGTTAACAAGACATGGTGAGAGGCCATCTCCCTGATTTACTCCGTCGCGGATTTCAAATGGTTCTGAGAGGAGGTTTTCTATTCTGACTCACCCTTGGTTTTCGTTCATGCAAATTTGTATGAGGGCGGCATATTTTTTTGGGACTCCCAGCTCAACTAGAATATGGTAGAGTCTCTGCCTTGCGACTGAGTCGTAGGCTTTTTTGAAGTCAACGAACAGTTGGTGAACCGTCTCTCCGTATTCCCACTTCTTTTCTAGCAGTTGGCTTACTGTAAACATTTGGTCAATTGTTGTCCGGTTCCTACGGAATCCGCCCTGGTAGTCTCCCAGTATTTCTTCTGTGTACGGGGTGATTCTCGCCAGTATGACATTTGTTAGTATTTTCTATATGGTTGGGAGCAATGATGTTCCTCTGTAGTTTTCGCAGTCAGATCTGTCGCCTTTTTTGATGGGGATGACTATTGAGGTTTTCCAGCGTCGCCTTTCCTCCATACTTCATAAGCTCTGCTGGTATGTAGTGGACTCAGGGAGCCTTGTTGTTTTTCAATAGATTTATTGCGTCTACAACTTCTGTGAAAAAGGGCTCTGGGAGGCTGTATGTACGTCTGGTGCATTTATTTGTGGTTGATGGATGCGCACATTAAGCAGGTTGTCAACGTTTTTCGATCTTGTCGCGATGTTGTTTGTTTCTGTGGCGAGACAGCCGTTTGCGTCTCGAATTAATTTGGCTCTCCCTCGGTAGCCATTTCTAATTGACTTTATGCCGGCATACTTATTTCTGATGTTCTTTGCTCTGGCCTTTTCTAGGATTTTTACGATCCGAGTCTTCTACCATGGGTTTTTTTGCGTTTGAAAAGTGTCGTTGTCTCTTTCCGGATCGTCGCGTATCTTTCTGCGTTGACTTCATCATATCTTTCTCAGTGGATCACTCTGAGGCGTTTACGTTGTTCGATCTTCGCCCGGCACTGTTGACAAAACAAGGTTTGGACTTAACTGTTTTCTTAAATCCTAATACCTTTTGGGCTATTTGTTTGGTAACGTCTCTGATTGACGCCCATATAATGTCCACATTACTCGTGTCGTCTTCCTCATAACCCCCATTCTCTAGGATGCTAAATCTAATCGTTAGTTAGTCTTAATATTCAACCCTTTTGCGCAGGTCTTCTAGTTAATCAGTGTCGATCTTTTTGCTCGTCTCTCTGACTGGTCATGTATGTTTGCTGCCAGCGGGCTCCTAATTTTGCCAATTACTAGAAGATGATCGGAGTCGCAATCTGCTCCCCTATATGATCTTACGTCAAAGATCTTCGAGTGGTGATTTTTGTGTATGAGGAAGTGGTCTATTTGGTTACGCGTTACGCCGAGTCTTGGGGTTGCAAATAGCCCGCTATATCAGAGTCCCGTTTTGATATGGTAAGGTCTGCTTACTGCTCTGATTCGACCTGGTGTCAGAGAGGCGCCGTTATAATACAGCCGGTATACCCCAGGCTGCAAGTCATCCCTGGATGAGGTGTGGTAGATCTTTGTGTGTTACACCTCGCTAGCCTGTCCAATAGTGCCAGGAAGCGTATGCTCCCATCAGCATACCTTGAGTGATTCATTGCAATTTACCCACACCACGTTAAAGTTTCTACCAAGTGGGGGCTAGAAGGCCCCGATATCACGAAAAATGTCCCTCGTTCCATTATTGAACGTTCTTTTTTAGATGGGCACCATTTCGCATAGCTCGGCAATCTTTTTCCCGGCCGAGGGACCGTAGTCGTTGGATTTTTTCGTGGATTCAGCGCCAGGGATGTCAGTCCGCCCTTGGCCAGACTAGGTAGGGCTCCTCTTTTTGATGGCGCTGCCTTTAGTGTTGTGTTACTTGTAACCATTCTATATTATATTTAATTGTACCTTAACTTATAATTCGTTTTTTAGTTTCGATTTTAGGATCGTTCGGCGTTGTTGTTCTCGTCCCCAGTTGGAACAACACGAAATGCGAGGAATCGCCGACAAATAATTTGCCGTGTACTTTTTCATTATTTTTTACCTGATCTGTTATGTACGTTTATACCAAGTTGCTCACCTGGGTTGTTTAAGCGGATCTTCCTTCTGTGCTACATGCCACTGTTGCACTTCGAACCAAACTTTTCTAAATTATTTAATTTATTATGAAATCCGATTTTACCGCACTTTCACACTTGATCAGTCCACAATACCCTATCTCAATCATATTTTAGGAGGTGTGAATATGCCTTTCTCAGTATGTCCCGTGAGTGTGTGGGGAACGAGTAGATGTGCTAACGTATGGCACTGGTTCACTAAGGGTCCACCGCCAGCCATCGTTCACCACCACGATAGTCCACTGAACAAATGAAACTGAATTCCGCAGCGGGCCGTTGCACGAGAGGGAAAATGATACAGACTGTGATCGATTGGTTGTAAACTTTTTCATTTTATTGTTATGTTCTTAAACGAAATTTGTCACTTGTGTATATTGTTTGAAAATATTTTACAGTTTTTATTTGACAAATCTTCGAAGACTATACATCGGAATACCTCGCGTGCGAGGGCGATCGTCCCTGTTTATTTTTAATTCAGCGAATCACTATTTTGTTCCACGCCTTGTTTATTTGCAAGTACTATTATTTATTACGTTACAACCTCCCGAAAGCACTCGCTCCGTTTTGCCCCGCGTAGATTAAAACTTTCGTTCGAACTATTTAGTGGCACTGGGCGGTTGGGGCCCGACTGACCGTGTATGTGTGCCTTGGCGGTTGCGACTCGACTGACTAATAAATGGAAAGAATCTATTCATCGCGTCGTGGCGCTTGAGTCATAGCTGAAATAAACTCACTGCCACTTACTAGGAATTTCGAGAAGAGTTGCTATGCCTGTATAGGGGATTAGTTCCGGGGGATCCTCGCCGTATAAGCTGAGTTGGATTCGTTGGTTGTGTGTACCGGGGAATTGGTTTCGACTGCATAGCCAAGTATGACCAAGGGTCTTGATCCTTGTGATGGTTGTTTCGTGGAAAATTAGCTGCCGCTTGGTTGCAAGCGAGAAGTATAGTTTAAGGAGGAAATGAAGCGAAGTGGTTTTTGGAGAAAATGCATACGGTTTGATTGTAGGGAATTGATGTGGTTTTACATCTTTTCGGTAGAATAGGAACCGAAATGGTTTTCGGGGGAAATTGGAATTGCTTGTGTGCAGGCAAGTGATATAATTTAGATAGAGAATTAACCGAAGCAATTTCGGTGACATGTATGCGGCTCGGTGTAGTTGGTGGTGATGATTAATGTTCCGTTGTAGGTTTGAATATGCGTTTTATACAGCATATGAATTTCTGGGGAAATTAAGATTGCTTGGTCGCAAGGAAGGAATATGACTTAAGTAAAGAATTGACCGAAGCAATTTTGGAATGTATGCTATTTGGGATATAGCATGGAGAGTTGGGTTAAGGTGACGCGCTGTTAGAGGTCAAGGTTGGTTGGAATTGTGGGTTGGCACTCCATGTGGAGTAGAGAACCCCCACAAGTGTACTTTAAAAGGCCACAGAACAAAGTACATGGAAAACCGCCCAAACCCTTTTAAGGCGCAAACTAGTTTGGGTGAAATCAGGCGAAGTTAGCCCATCACAGCCAAAGTTAAATACCCGTTGTGCCAAGGTTGTGCTCTGTACTTGATGCGATTACAAATATGGTGTGTATTACGAGTTGCTGAAACCATTTGATATCTGCTCTGGTGACGTTTACCGACGAGAGTTAATACACGTGAAGTGAGTTGCAAAAGAAAAATTATCAGAAATTAATTTTTCAATATGACGGCGCCAGACCGTAAATTACAAAAGGCGTGAAAAACTATATGGTCAGGACTGGGAAGTGATTTTTCGCCCGCCACATTCGCCAGACATAGTCGATTACATTACCACTTATTCCGGACGATGTAGTCAGATTTCACGGGAGAGCAGTTTACATGTTATGGAAGACATAATATTTGGTTTGACAATTGAATTCCCTCTGTGCGATATCTCGTTGCCGAGCGAAGAATGTCGTCGGTCAAGTTCCTTGGAGTTCCGCCGAACGAGGAATGTCGTCGGGGAATATGGATGGAGCACGTTGCTGATGGGGGATTGACGCAATGGCGTCCGAAACAACGATGCCTGAAACAAATGGGTTTAGAATGTAAAGGAACAGGAATACCTTTGTTGACAATCTTCCGGCTTGAAGTTCCCACTGAATGTATGTATTTGATGAAATTGCTTGTCCCTCCGTATGCAGTGACGATCACTTTGATTTGCGTTGGGTTTCAGCAGCGAATCCAGACTTTGGGGCACGGTTAGTAGACATATTTGTATACATGAACTAATTAACTTGCGAAAACTTAAATAAATCATCAACTAAAATGAAAACTGATAAATTCTCGATGGACTTATCGCTGAACACAACTTTATTCACCAACTACTTAAAGCAGAGATTTATAAAACCAAAAGCCACATGGTGGCGTGCGCAATTAAAAAACCCAATTAAATCCAATTACACTGATCATTCATTGACAGTTGATCGTGCACTGTCATCGAGTTGCTGGCAGGTGTGGTGAATACGTTTGTCGGGGAGTGTACTAGACGATGAACGTACTAGATTCTCCCCGAGCATATAGTTGCGAATCCGCAACACCCTCAAAAGACTAGGATTTCTCAAGTATAGGAATTACAAAATACTTTGGAAGATAGACGAAGGTCGTAGCTGCAGATGGACCATACTTGGGATTAGTAATTTTTCATTTTCCAAACAAGCATATGGGTTTTACTCTCCCAAAATAGAGCGAAATCATATTCACCCAAAATAAAAGTAAATACTTAATAAAGTTTTTCGGGGCGGTTTTTTTTTGTAAAATACCGCCGACATTTTTCTGTGGAACAGTTCAAATTTACGTGTTACACAAATTAAATTCCAGTTTTGCGAAACAATGCCATGCAATGCAATATACCGCCAGAAGTTGAACGAACGTTTCTATCAATTCGATTAAAAATTTAAAATACACCATTCTCGTACAATAGCTCACGCACAAATGCGTTTTTTCGACAACGACTCTGACCTAAATACCAGGCTCCTTCATTACGAGTTCTTCCGCTTAACATATCAAATTATGCCCTCGGCATTTCTCTCTTTCTATGGTTATATTATAGCTAAGGATACCCAACATTTTTTTAGACACGCGATTTATAAAATAAAAAGGGAAGAAACGAATAATAATTGAAAACAGTTGACATAAATCTCCCACGCCAGAAGAGCTTAAAATAAAGTATTCTTGTGTGGGTCCATTTACCCATAGGTCCTCTTTATCAAGGGTATAGTTTATTTAGTTTCCCTTCTTTAATTTTTAATAAACACCAGCTATCGTCATGTACCACTAGAAAGGACATACCGTCTCAAATCCTAACCTTACAAGAGTAAGACCTATTTCCTTTTGTTGGCGTGAACATACAATGACCTGAATAGAATAATGTCCCTGCGTGAGGAATACCAATCACTTGGGACGGACAGTGTAACCTAGAAACCCTTCACTCAAATGATCGATTTACGACTATAAGTGTTTGTATATATAAAGAAAAAAAAACTTCCTGTATGGTTATAGTTCCTTCTTCCGGTCCTTCTCAAATGACAGTACCGCATCAATATGTATCTTCGTTATGTACTTTTTTTTTAAAGGACTTTTTATCCTTTTGGGGGTTAATATCCTTGTGTGGATAGGTCATCGTGTTTATGTGTGTTCGAATCTATTTGATAAATTTCAGCACGTACCGTTTTGTTATTGATGTACCACGTTAGTGTCGCCTGGGGATTTGACCATTCGGAACTGCAGTTGGCCACCAAAAAATCACCATACTTGTAAGGATGTGTGATTCCGCTGATGTACGGGTCAAATTTCGGAAGGACTACAATACAAAATAAAATACACAACAAAGAATTAGTGGTGGAAACAAAATTTCGAGATAAAGTCAAATAAATAGAAAAAAGCGAATGATGTGGACTATGTATTCAATGTCCTGTATCGCTTTTAGTTTATGTTCTTTATGTGGATTTCATCTGTAAGTCTGGGCATTTAGTAATGATTGTAAATTTTTTCAATGTATGCTGCCTGATATAACTTTGCACTAGTGTAATGTGGGGAATTTCGATGCTAACCCATGAGGACACTTAAGAATAATACTATTTTGGCATGGGACTAGAGGGTGTTAGGAATGGAACAAGAAGAAAAATAACAACAAACAAAACAATCAAGACGAATTCTTTGGACCTTAACAAGTTTTTTGGTTCCAGTTCAGGAATAAGAAATGTTTATCCCGATGGGACTATCCAACATTTAGGATATGTTATTCTTACAGCTTGTCCTGACACACATTATACCTTTCGTCCTTAGTGTTGTGACCTTGTGTAGGCAGAAGTTAGAAAGATAAACGATCCATTGGCATATAGCAGATATATATGCCAGCTAGACATTAAATTGAGGAAAACAGTGATTTGTTTCGTCCTTACGAAAGAATCACCCAAAGTACTCTCATGGGGGTAATCTTTGATGAAGTAAAAGTAATAAAGTTGCGTCAGAAATATCCCAAGTGTAATGGGGCCGAGGAAATTGGTTGCTGCTTATTGAACTGAGAATTATGTTGTTTGTGCGTATTGTCCTTGATTTTTCTTAATGAAAGGTTTCTACGTCGAAAATATATATGTTATGTAGTTAGATGTTTCCACCTGCGGTTATTCGTGGTTAGAAGGGATTTGGGTCGTTGATAGACTAGCATAACCTAGGTATTAACAACAAATTATATTGGGATTGGGATAATAAGGCTTCTGGAGAAATGTCCATTCCAGGCAGGAGGAAGCCATTACTACTTTTCGAATAGTTATGAATTCGAGAGATCTAAACCCTTTTTTGTATTACACTATTAGGTGGTACATGATAAGTTTAGTTTTTTCAAGTTTATTTCATTTAATGTTCCAGTTATTGCTGTTCCTAAACGTAGTAGGGATTTGTACTTCTACAGGTTATTGGTCTATTTAAGTTGAGAAGATTAATAAATTCTATCATTTTGGTATATTTCTGATATTTTGGGACGAAATACCTTTTGCGTCTTCTATATAAAGGCAGTATACCCGCCTGTCACGCGGGTGACCGGGCTTCGATTCCCCGCCGGCAAGCCTCTGGCGCAAGACTAATGACCTTGCCCGGAAAAAACAAATCATTCTGGAAAATTTAACAAGCCTCAGGACTTGCTAAATAAGGCCAAGACCGGTTCCCAGTTGTAGTGCCGATGATGATGATATAAAGGCAGCGCGGGAGACCACAACTCAGGCCTCAAAATACATCAAGTTACTGAATGACATCGGCTTGAGATTCATGCTAGTGTAAGAGATGGTGTGGTGTTTCTAACAGATACACACACAATTCACAAGCAAATATTGAAGAACACCGAACGAAAATCGAATAAGAAAATGCATCAGCCGTATACCAGGCAATAACATAGCAATTCCACATCAGTCACATGTACTTGAGTTTGGAAACCAAATCCGTACACGCGGGAGTAGCCTGATGGTTCAATGCTTTGCTTTTCACCCATTTCATCGTATGTTCAAATCACCGTCTTCACTATCCTTGATTAACGCAACAATCCGACGTGATCTATATACACACAACACACAATCTCCCATAGGTAAACAGAACTTTACTACTCGATCACGACTTCCGCATAGAGCAGTGGCACACTCGCCTGGTCCGACGTCCACTCGCATGCTCGTTCCTCGCTCCGTCCTTCGCACATGAAGTTGATCGTAACAAAGTTAATGAGGAAGGAGTAGTGTCGCGTTTCTAACAGATACACACACAATGTGCAAATAGTGAAGAACACAGAAAGAAAATCGAATAAGAAGAAAATGCATCAACCTTATACCAAGCAATCATCATCATCATCATCGGCACTATAACCGGGAGCCGATCTTGGCCTTATTTAGCAAGTCCTGAGGGTTGTTAAATTTTCCATAATGATTTGTTTTTTTTTCGGGCAAGGTCATTAGTCTTGCGCCAGAGGCTCCCCGACGGGGAATCGAACCCCGGTCTCCCGCGTGACAGGCGGGTATACTAACCACTATACCATCGAGGAGCCCAAGCAATAACATAGCAATTAAACTGAATGATAGACAGACGAGTCGACGCCAGACAGAAAATAAAAATGCTCCTATAACGGATTTGGCTGGCAATGAAAAGTGGATATATTTCGAGAATCCTAAACCCAAGAAATAGTGGCTTAACTCCGGCAACCATCAATGTCGTTCGCAACGTCAAATCACGTCCGACGAAAGACGACACTTGGCGATTGGTGGGATCAGAAGAGTACTGTAGCGTTTCTAACAGATCCACACACAATATGCAATCAAATAGTGAAGAACACCGAAAGGAAATTCGAAAAAGCAAACGCATCAGAGCCATATACCATAGCGATAACATAACAATTCCACACCAGTTGAGTGTACTTGAGTTTAGAAATCGAATTCGAACACGCGGTAGTGGCCTAATGTGTTGAGCATTGGTTCCATTTTTAGAGATTCTAACCGTCATAGCGTCAGTTCGAATCACACGTTTTTCACTATCGTCGCAAGAGCTGTAATGGCATTTCCGTGTCCGTTTGTTATCTTGATAGGTCAGCCTACGTTTCGAATGTTGTGTCTAAGGGTCAAGTAGGTTGTTGATTTTTGAGTGTACACCTTTTCTTTCAAGTACCTCTATAGGGAGAAATTAAAGGGCCAAAGTTGACATCACCACTTCCTGATCTCATTCGGCCGGGAGAAATTTCTTTCAAAATTTATATCGTGGCACGAGCTGTGTGTGATGTGGCGCTGTCTTGTTGGAACCAAATGTTCTTGGGGTATACCTGACCCAATTCGGTCACAAGAAAGAGTTCCAATATATCTAGATAGCAGTTAGAGAAGTTGCCTGTAACCGATTCAGTGTTGGATCTAGTATCCTTAAGGAATATGACCTAGTGACACCACAACCTCAAATGTTATACAATGTAGTTACTCTACGAGAGTGTAGTGTTTTTTGGTGAATCAATTGGGAATTTTAAATTTCCTAATAGCGACCGTTCTGCATATTAACATAGACGGTCAGGTCGAAATGTGTCTCGTCGCTCATAATCATTAAAATAAGATATATATATACATATATATATATATATATATATATATATATATATTTATGTATATATATATATATATATATATATATATATATAAATATACTATTATTGTTGGGGGTTTCTCTATTCTACATGAGAAACAACCCACAATTCCAACCAACATTTCCACCTAATTACGACCGCTTTCAGCGCGTCATACTTACCAATTTCCTTTATATGTATTCCCCTGTAAAACATTTCAAACGGACGTATAGCTAAACTCATCATCCTTTGCAGATAATGCATCATTGAGTTTAGCTACATAAATGCCATACGGCAACTCCATTCTTGCTAACCATGAGTTTCCCATCGGAAATCTCATAATGTCGGTTAGCAACAACAAGTCTAAAATAACGACGCTGTTGCATCATAGCAATATAGCTGGGGTAATTTCAGCGTCTTAGAGTCTGGTTCTCACGCGAATTATTTCCCAAACATCAGCGGCGTCCTATCGACTTTCCCTCAGATCACCCATTCGCTTGGGATCAACGATCTCTCTTTGCAGGGGAGTAACATCCGCCTGGTTTCCCTCTCATTCGTATTTCTTTCCACGGTTCAATGCGCTCTAACTACACCATAGCCGTACCACTGGGTCAGTAGGTCGTGTCAGTAGCTGCATCTGATACCAACACACACAAGCAAAGCTACCCCGAGATCACAGCATATCATGTTTTCTGTTCTCTCATTCTTCATGTCCGTCAATTACCCTATTAACAAAAGTTACTCATACTTTGACGGGCGTGAGGTTGAGAGAGCAGAGGCGTGGTCTCTTTTGGTTGTCCTGTGTGTAGAAAGAAATATGAATTTCAACCCTAATTCACATCAGTCGTTACACATCCACCACCGGTGACAGTCAAACCGCGCCGTATTAAAAATTATCCCGCGTCGCGTACATTTAATTCAGCCAGTCGCTATTTGTATCTGAACCTGGTTGTATCCGCGGATGAGATAGTTCGTTTAGTTCACGGAACAAAAAGCCCAAGCAGCCGTTCGGTAGAGTTGGTGCAGACGTGAAGTTCTTTAGTTCCCGAGGCCTGTTTTGAAGGTTCACCTATAAAATAATAAATATAAAAGAACTACCTTCAGTTAAAAAAAAAAAGAAAAAAAAAGGAAAATGTATATGTGTATATAATTCAATTTTAAAAGAATTAATTATAAGTGCTAAGTTAAAGTTAAGAAAAACAGAACAATAAAAACGGACTAGACCGAAGCAACACTCCAGTGCGTTTTTATTTAACTTATTCTCCTCGGAGGAACAATTTACTATGGAACAATTAGTAAGTGCAGTGGGGAAGAAAGTGAAACAGTGCGCATACAGGAGCAATACTTCTTACCCCCCACATTGGTGACGCGACAATAAAATCACGCAACCTTCATCGTAAATACAAAAATCAATAGACAGTCCCAAAAAGGAAAGTTTCATCAACAAAAAAAAAAATCCAAAATTATTAAAAATCAAATAAAAAGTGCCAAAATAAGAAAATTTCCAAACAAACTACGAAATTAATAAGAATCAAATTCAAAAACAATAGTTACAAAATTAATTTAAAGCTAGATAAACCAAACAAAAATTTCAAAAAAACCAAAAGTAAAAATTTAAATAAATTAAACTAAAACGAAAAATTAATTCAAAAGACGCTGAAAGGGCAAGTAGAGCCCCACCCCACCTTTAACACCACGGCGGCGCCAAACCATATCGCCCACCCCTGGACTAACCAACAACTTTAACTCCTCAAGCCAACATCACCCCAGGATAACAGGTTTTTCCTTTCAAATTACAAAGTGGTTATTTTCTTAAGGTGAGCTCCTTCCGGGCCGCCAGAAATACAATTTTTAATTACTTTAAATAACCAACTCCTTGTGAAATTTTATATCGTTTCCGAAACAAATCGAAATCTATTTTATATTGTTGATATTAATTAAATTTGAATTAAGAAGAAGTGCAATTAAATAATTACCAATAGAAAGCCGAACGGCGGTTCCATACATTAATTGAAGTCAGGTATTCCACAAACACTGAACAAATTTTTAATTTTATTTTTGTAATTCTTAAAAAAAAAAAAATAATAAAAATAGAACAAAAGAGTTTACAGTTATAATTTACCAAAACAAATTTAAAAAGAACTTACCATACCTAACCAATTGTCAACTATTACAAATCATACAAAGGTGTTCCGATTCATAAACAAAAACAAACAAATAAATAAAGATTGTATTTGGTAGGTTTTAATTAATTTAAATTTAACAATTGTAAGCCCCTTCTGGGTATAATCAGTGTACAACACAGCAATATTCACGTTTTCACCGGACTTTGAACGACTCCAATTAGCTTTACGCGACTCTCACTCGTCTTTTCTCAACTCCACGCGTCCACTTGCGACCTTTTTTCACTTACTTTGCGACTTTCTCGATTACACACGTAGACACAACGCGACTTCTCCCTACATTCGTCGATACTACACGACAATCAACCTTCCAATCGCGGCTTCTCTTTACATTTCGGTGCCACAATGCCCACCACACGAGCCGGTACATCCCAGCAGGCGCAAGCCCGACCTCAATCCCCCGCTTTGCATGACGCTTCTAGCGACGATTTGCCATCCCACACACAAAGCGTAAAGCTCCCTCCGTTCGACGAGGAGGATCCAGAGCTTTGGTTCGCCATAGCCGACCGTTTTTTCGGGTTCGCTAACATCCACGATGAAGAACATCGTGCTGTAGAATTGCTGCGGGTGCTGGATGGGACACAGCGAATGCATGTTGCGCAGGCGATCAGGTCATCGAGCCCTGATCCCTACAGCAACATGCAGGAGAGTCTCCTTAACGCTTTGGACCAACCCACCAGCATCAGACTACAGCGATTGGCGAGCGAGACCAATTTTTCAGGTATTAGACCATCCCTTTTCCTGCCCCATTTACGCTCGATAGCGGGGACCAGGATCTCGGATGATCTAATTACACCACATTTTCTGAGGAGTTTACCTCAACATGCCCGCTCGGCATTAACGGCCCAACCTAACCAGAGTTTGGGCTACCTAGCTAAGGTGGCTGACGCAATTATGGAAACCTTGGACCCACAGTCTGAGCTACCTCCATATCAAGACGGTTAGCCAACATGTCACACTGCCTACACGGCACCCACGGCACACATCACCTTCGTTAGCAGCACCACGGACTGCTCCAGAGGCATCATCCTCACAGCTACCCTCCTCATCCTCCAAAAGGCACGCTCCCTTCTGCACAACCTGTCTCCACCAGCGTACCCACAACCGCGGGCCCAGCGAGTCTTCCGCAAACAGCTCCTCTGCGCCCACCACTAGATCCGACCTTCAAGCGTTGCAGGCCACACTCCGCCGTGAGTTAAATCAAATCCGCGCGAATGTTCGAAGCGTCCATCGAAAAGCACATACCCAACGGGTAGGTCGACATTCGCCCCATCAAAATACCACACCTGTGGATCAAACCACGAGGGACCACGGCGCTCGTCGCTTGTATCAGGTGACTGCACGCATCATGTGCAGTTTTTGCTATAAATTAGGCCACCTATACGACGAGTGCCGGAAAAGGCGAAACACACCTTTCTGCCGGGAGTGCTGGCGGTATGGCCACGACATTGTAGAATGTCGTGCGCGGTGCACCACACTACCACAGAACAAATCTCCGCGCTAGCAGAGGGACTCCAGAATAGAACACACCCGGGACCACACCAACCATCTGCATCCAACACTCCAGCAACATCAAAGCCCCGAGTCTATAGCATTCGCAGTTGCTGCGAGTTGTGTGGCCGTATAGGTCACACACGGAACATATGCAAAAACAGGGTAAAGAGGGGATGGCACGGATTCGATAGCTGGGGGTCACCAACAAGGTTAACGACATACAAGTCTACAACTCCAACACAAAAGCGCAAGACTAAGACTGTATGTCAACGCCAGCCTCCACAAAACTGCACTTCTACCAAGGGCGGCAAACAACTCCCCATACCGACGTATGGACGAAAGATGCCGACCCTAGACTCTGTTCTTCTCCACCCCGCACACGGCACCCCGTCGCTGCGGAGAAAAATTAACACTGGGCGTGAAGCTCCTCCATCCCACACACGCAACTTCGTCACTTCAGAAGCGAGCGAGCTACCGATAGGTCACGACCTACTCGGATGTCATACCTGTTGGTCTATGCAAACAACAACAGGCCAGTGGATCGCGCCGCAATCCCTTTGTCCCCGTCGGCAACACACGCGGTACCAACCAGGTCCACTTCCATTACAGACCCAAGCCCAGCCACGACCCAGGAACACGTCTACACGACAGAGCCAAGCCTTACCACCGCAACTACTGGGTTAATCCAAACCAGCCATACCCCAAACACACGACTCTCGTTCCGATACTTCACCTAGCGCTCCTTCAACCGTTCTACTCCTTCCGCCCTACCATTTTTTCGTGACTACGTCACTGGAGGGGGAGTACTGTGGCGGGTTTCTCTATTCTACATGAGAAACAACCCACAATTCCAACCAACATTTCCACCTAATTTCGACCGCTTTCAGCGCGTCATACTTACCAATTTCCTTTATATGTATTCCCCTGTAAAACATTTCAAACGGACGTATAGCTAAACTCATCATCCTTTGCAGATAATGTATCATTGAGTTTAGCTACATAAATGCCATACGGCAACTCCATTCTTGCTAACCATGAGTTTCCCATCGGAAATCTCATAATGTCGGTTAGCAACAACAAGTCTAAAAGAACGACGCTGTTGCACCATAGCAATATAGCTGGGGTAATTTCAGCGTCTTAGAGTCTGGTTCTCACGCGAATTATTTCCCAAACATCAGCGGCGTCCTATCGACTTTCCCTCAGATCACCTATTCGCTTGGGATCAACGATCTCTCTTTGCAGGGGAGTAACATCCGCCTGATTTCCCTCTCATTCGTATTTCTTTCCACGGTTCAATGCGCTCTAACTACACCATAGCCGTACCACTGGGTCAGTAGGTCGTGTCAGTAGCTGCATCTGATACCAACACACACAAGCAAAGCTACCCCGAGATCACAGCATATCATGTTTTCTGTTCTCTCATTCTTCATGTCCGTCAATTACCCTATTAACAAAAGTTACTCATACTTTGACGGGCGTGAGGTTGAGAGAGCAGAGGCGTAGTCTCTTTTGGTTGTCCTGTGTGTAGAAAGAAATATGAATTTCAACCCTAATTCACATCAGTCGTTACACATCCACCACCGGTGACAGTCAAACCGCGCCGTATTAAAAATTATCCCGCGTCGCGTACATTTAATTCAGCCAGTCGCTATTTGTATCTGAACCTGGTTGTATCCGCGGATGAGATAGTTCGTTTAGTTCACGGAACAAAAAGCCCAAGCAGCCGTTCGGTAGAGTTGGTGCAGACGTGAAGTTCTTTAGTTCCCGAGGCCTGTTTTGAAGGTTCACCTATAAAATAATAAATATAAAAGAACTACCTTCAGTTAAAAAAAAAGGAAAATGTATATAGTGTATATAATTCAATTTTAAAAGAATTAATTATAAGTGCTAAGTTAAAGTTAAGAAAAACAGAACAATAAAAACGGAATAGACCGAAGCAACACTCCAGTGCGTTTTTATTTAACTTATTCTCCTCGGAGGAACAATTTACTATGGAACAATTAGTAAGTGCAGTGGGGAAGAAAGTGAAACAGTGCGCATACAGGAGCAATACTTCTTACCCCCCACATTATGATAACATGTTTTAATAATTTTAATACGGTGTTTCGCGCCATAATAAATAATTATTGACTATTTTCGACGGGTATCAAATACCAATGGATCGATGCCATCCAAACCACGGTGAAATAAAACCGATCTGGAACATAAACATAAACCGTACTTTATGTTAATTGTGACAAGTATTCATTGCCAGGGGGCTCCTCGATAGTATAGTGGTTAGTATAGCCGCCTGTCACGCGGGAGACCGGGGTTCGACTCCCCGTCGGAGAGCCTCTGGCGCAAGACTAATGACCTTGCCCGGAAAAAACAAATCATTATGGAAAATCTAACAAGCCTCAGGACTCGCTAAATAAGGCCAAGACAGGTTTCCGGTTGTAGTGCCGATGATGATGATGATGATTCATTGCCAGACAGAATAAAAGCATCTCCAGAAAGGAGAAGAGAATAAGAATACTCTCGATCACTAGGTCTTCGAGAATAGTTGAAGCATCTCTTAGGCAGTTTTTTCGAATACTGGAAGTATTTGATTGGAAGGTATCTAGGTATATATTGAAAACGACCATATGGTGAAGGAGGTATTGTAGTGCCTGATTTTGCTTAAAAAAGTGGTGGTACGAGAACCTATAGCGTTTTGCGACGATAGTGAAGAATGTGTAATTCCAGCTGACGCTATGACGGTTAGAATCATTGGAAGATAGAATGAATGGAGAAGTAATAGAATACATGCTGAGTTCAAAACAGGCATGGTCCGTAACAAATAGTATTCTCTGTGAAATGATGCGGCAGTTGCGATGCGACAAGCGGAGTAACAGGTAAACTCCGTCCGCCCCACGATGGAATATCTAAAAGAAAGTTCCGCGGGGATCAGCGGGAATATGTGCCAGCTGGGAGGTGGCTTTAGTCGGTAAAAACCCGGTATGCCTCTGGATTGGCCCAGAGGTACTGGTTTTACTCAAAAAAGTGTTGGTACGAGACCGTATAACCTGTTGCGACGATAGTGAAGAATGTGTGATCCGAACCGACGGTATGACGGTTAGAATCATTGGAAGATAGAACGAATGCTCAACACATCAGATCACTGCGCGTTTTCGAATTTGATTTTTATTCTCAACGTACATTCAACTGATATGGAATTGCTATGTCATTGCTATGGTATACGGCTCTGAAGTTTTTGTTTATTGGATTTTCATTCGGTGTTCCTCTTCACTATTTGCCTTTGTATTGAGTGTGTCTGTTAGAAACGCCATAACCGTGTTATAGTGGCTGTGTCCGCCGACTGTTAGAACCAACCACACCCGTGCAAGTGTTAAGTTCGGTCTCGAGATATCTGATGGAAAGACTACCTACCGATAGTTCCTACTAGGTCGCGCAGCTTTCTAAAGAAGGCTTTAGATCAGAAAATTCCGTATTCTGAATGCTTGCTAACTGTAACAAGTGCCCATCGATAGGTGTAATGGAAGCTCTGTCACATAGGGCAATGGAGACCATCGGACCTCCCAGAGGATTTAACCCATCTCCTGAATCGTTTTTTCTTTGAATACTCTAAGTCTTCCATTTGAGCTGAAGGTATGCAAGTCCATTATGGAAAAATGGACGATATTCCAGACCGGATTAGATTGTTATAATAGGGGAATTTGACTTTCGTGTGGAATGATTGTACTTGCTGTTCGATTCACCTTATATAGCCCCATGGGGTGTTGTTCGTTGGAAGGTGAAGCGCTGTGGCATGTTCCTGGATAATTGGTGCACTCTTACCTCTTGCACTTTTTTAATGATGTAATGATTTGTCGGCAATAATGCTATTAAGCCTTCATAAACAAGTGGGAAGGACACGCGACATGTGTGCGTAGGCAAGTTCAACACCAATAAAGCTTGAAATGCTGCACATAGGGTATCCTTATAATTTTGTTACGATCAAGAAATAATTCACTATTTATTCTTGTAAAATTGTGATAATTTGCGGAAGTCAGTCTCAGTTTGTGAGGTTTTGATCGATTTTGGGCGGTTAGCCAGTATTTTTTTAATATTACCTTCAATCGTTTGCACCCAGTAGATGCACTAATTAAAACTACTAGCTAGAAAATGTTTAATGACTGACTGTTTTTGTTTTGTTTTTTTTCAGGCTTCTCAAACAAGGAGAGGTGCATGGGTGGTAGCATATCCGCCGGTCACTACTTTATTCGGAGTGTTTGTAATCGTCAAACTGTCATTTGATGACAGCGGCGTTCGTCTTTCGTTTTCTTTTGAACGTGCATGATCGGTAATGCATTCCGGGCTTCGGGTTATTACATTATATTTTATTGTTTTTATTAAAGCATCGTTTTGAAACTAGCTTAAAAAGTTGAGCTCAACCAAATGTCGTTTTTCGCTGTCGTCCGATGTAGATGGGAAGTTCCACAGCGATTTGCAAAACTCGTGGTATGTAATGTCGCGAATTAAATCTACGTTATGCCGTTTGTAATTCGTGTGATTAATTCCAGTCGTTTTTACGTGTTTGATTTAAAAGTCGAAAAAGAAACGGCGCGTATGTAGAAGACGCGCAGTGAAATGTTCTGTGAGGTGTTGTCTAGTGCGCTGAGTAAAATGCATCATGATAAAATGCAATTGTTGCCCCCTTTTTAGTGTGCAATTGTGATCTGTTTGGAAATCGCTTGAGCATCAACTAGGAATACAACTCATCGATCCATATTATACCGATTGGATAACCGTAAGTTTAATTTAATTTTTGAGGATTTATTTTTAATCATATTTCCATTTGCTATCTGCTATTGCTCTTTATTTGTTTAAAAAAATATTTGAGTGGATTTACCCATCGTTTTCTGCGTAACTCTAAACCAAGGCAATTTCTGTATAGTATTAATACTATAAGGTTTTCCAGATAAGCTTTTCGTTTCGATTAGCAAGAAAAAACGTTTTTTGGTATTAAATGTGAAAATTTTTATTATGAACGATAAAAGAAGGTTATTAACCATCAATAACACTGCAGAACACTGTATCAGCCTGTATGTTTAAATAGATTTGATTGATACAAGTCTCATAATATTAGTTCCCTTTTATTAATAAGAAGCACATGAAGCGATATACTATAGTTGAGAACCCATAAACCTTCTTTCAAGTCATAAACCAAGATCAAGCAAACCAAGATCAAGTACCCGTAAAGAAAAGACCCGAAAAGTGACAGATCTTTCGATTTTGAAAGCCAATAGTTAGAAGTATTTCGAGAATTCAACCACATTATTGTCTCTTAATCACAGTTCTGCCGGTTGTATGGAACTTGGCTCTATCTTGAGGAATAAAATGCCAGGCGCCAACATGTTCGACCTCTGGTTATAACAAAACATTTTAAAATGTTCTATATTTAATACAAAAAACTAACGATTATCTCTTGATGTACTTAACACTTCACTCAATAAGTCCCGAGCCTAATAATACAACAAATTTTGGGCAGAATTCGACTTAATTCATCAACGTAGTCTTCTTCTAGGGCGAATCACTGATTCTAACGGTTCTCTAACATTCCATGTCTTTTTGTAGAACGATTTATCTTTGGCTTCAAAACACCCCTCAGTTTCCGATCTTACTTCTTCATTGCACTCAACTCTCTTTTCTTTTGAGGTTTGCAAACATCCAGAAGTCGCTGCGGGCTAGATGTGAAGAATACTGTGGATGCGGAAGAATTTCGAAGTGCAATTCATGTAAACGAGAAGTGCACTTGATGAAAGAGTATGTTTTTCTTTATCATGTATGGCCTTTTTTTCCACAATGTCCTCCTTAAAACACAACACATCAATAATATTATATAATATTCGGCATTGAATATTCTATCTCTCTAAAGGTAATCGATGAATAGAATACTTAGCGCATTCAAAAATACGGAGGCCAAAACCTTGCCAGCTGATGTTTACGTTTTTGGGCGCTTTGCACGGCTTTCACCCGATGCTGTCCACTCAGTTGGATCTATGTTTCATCCATTGTAACATATCGACACACAAACTCCAGTTCATTATTCAGAAACAGTTACAAAACACACTCTAAGTTTCCATGCGTTGTTGTTTTCGATCTTCTGTGAGCAAACGCGGCACTCATTTTGAACATAGCGTTTCCATTGACAAATAGTCACGCGAGATGGTAAATACACTGCCTTCTGATATCTTCAATTCCTCCGCTATCTCATGCAACTTCAATTAACGATCGTTCAAAAGGATTTTGTGGACCCTTTGATGTTTTCTGAATTCGGTGTGTGAGTTTAGAAATCGAATTCGCGTACGCAGCAGTGGATTGATGTGTTGAGGATTGGTTAGATTTTCAGTCTTTCTAACCGCTATAGCATCGGTTCAAATAACACGTTCTTCACTATCGTCGCTAACGCTATAATACCACACTGAATAACCTAGCACCAAAAGAGAATCGAAAAAGAAATCGTGAGGGTTGCATACCAAAACATTCAGTTAGCAATCCACAGCTTAGGCAGCGAATGTATAAACGGCCGTCTCATGGGGTTGTGCTTTGGTTCTTTACTTTTCATACCGTGTGCTTAAATCATGTTCTTCACTATAACCCTGATTTGTGATACGAGGACAAGTATGCCCTCCATCATTGTGTTCGTCTTCCGGTTGTCTTGCAACCATAACAATTACACTCATCTATGAGAATGCTAGGCTTGGATTTGGAATATATAAACGCGGAAGGGTTGCTCAATTTGACAGTCTCTATTGGATTAGTGCTGCGAAGTACTTGAACTGCAAACGTGGAGGGATACTAAGAAGAATATCACATTCTTAGATCTTAGGCGAGGTAATACACCCAGATTACGTCTTTCATTCATTTCTGTTTTTCTTATTTTGTATAGTTCGTGTGTGACTGTTAAGTCAACGGTAAACCCCATGTGATGATGAAGTGCTGCATTTGTTTTGTTTTTCTTTTTTTTTTGCTCCTGAAGATGATTTTCTGGTAGCTAGATTCAAAGAGATCGAAAAAGTCTAGAATGGAAGAGTTCCGTGCACGTGCTAATTATGTTCCAGGTCGAAGTGTTTTTTTATAATGTTTAAATGGAATACAATTTTATAATAAATAATTTCTGGATCGAGCTCTTTTAAATAAATTTTTCATAGCGACTTCACAGACGTCTGATGATATTTCAGCTATTTTCGAATGTTGTCTTTAAGCGTCAAGTTGGTTGTTGAATTTTCAGAGTATATCTATAGTGTTTTGCGACGATAATGAAGAGCGTGTGATTCCAACCGACGCTATGACAGTAAGAATCACTAAAAATTGAACCAATGCTCAACACACCAGGCCACTGCCGCGTGTACGAATTCGATTTCTAAACTCAAATACATTTACCTGATGTGGAATTGTTATGTTATTGCTTGGTGTACGGCTGATGCATTTTCTTATTCCATGTTCCTTCAGTGTTCTTGACTATTTGCTTGTATATTGTGTGTGTATCTGTTGGAAAGGCCACATATCCATAGGATGAAATGAATTGTGGCAAAATCAGGGGGTCTGGGGGAAGTGGTTAGTTGACGTCATCACTTCCCGACATTATTCGGTCGGGAGAAATTTATTTCAAAATTTAATGTGTAGTACGAGCTGTGTGTGATGTGGCACTGACTTCTTGGAACCAAATGTTCTTGGGGTGTAACTGACCCAATTCGGTCACAAGAAAGAGTTCCAACATGTCTCGATAGCAGTTAGAGAAGTTGCCTGTAACCGATTAACTTCTATTATTTTAGTCCAGGGGGTTGGTTATTGGTTGAATGATATTATTACTATTTGGTTTGTTTTAATTAATTGTCTAGTTTTTGTTAATTAAAGTTTGATTCTTAATTGAAGATTTTTCTAATAATTTATTACACCGTATATAGGTGAATTTCTAGATAAGGCATTAATTGATACTTAGTGCTATTTTAATTTCAATTGATTTTTTATGTAAATTTGGATTTAATTTTTAAATAAAAGAGTTCTATAGTAATTGATTAGCCTAGTTTAAGGTTAAAAGAAGAAAAATTAGGAAAGGCTTTCACTGTTTTTCTTCGAGGGAAATATTTGGTGTTAACAGTTCGTTCGGGCAGAAAGCTTTGGACTTTCAAAGGTTCATAACAACAGCCGGGTTATTTCTTTTGCCTGAAGGGACTTCTTGGTATTACTTGTTGAATGTGGCTTTATTAAAAAAGGAACTTGGTTGTTTAATTTGATTCAACAATTTGGCCTAAACGTACACAATTATAACAACTTTTGAAAATTAATTAAACGGTGGTGTTTGATGGCTCAGAAGGAGCTCACCTTACAGAAAATAAATGCTTTGGATAAAGGTACAACAAGAGAAACCTGTAGTCCGGTGCTGGGAGTTTTACAGGTGGGCGGTATCTGCTTGCGTTGCCGTGGTGCCTATTGGTGTGTTGGGGCTGTTGCTCCTAGCCCGGTGGTGTTGAACCCAGGAGTGTTTGGGTTGTTGCACCCGTTTAGCGTCTTTTTATTTTTTATGCTGGGGGCTTATCACCGGTTGCACTTTCTTCCGAGGAATTGTCACTGACTGTTCAGGAGGTGGCAAGTTCACTGTTTAACAAGGGGTCACCAGTGTGGGGTGGAAATCTTGGCGCCAACGTATGGCACGGGGTTCACTATCACCCACCAGCGATTTGCTACACAAGGATTGTCACCCAGAGAATGAACCACGAAAGAAAACACACTGGGCTTGTTTGGTAGTCCAACTGATCTTTTATTTAACTTTACGATGAATCAGATAACGATATTGTCTACACATATACGAGGGTTGCCTCTTATGTTTCGGGATTTGGCAACCCTAGTGTTGCAATTCGGCAATTGACAGCTCTGTCGTAAAGTTGGACATTTTTGAGGTTATACGCACTCAGAACGTTTTGACATACGAGCGCTATTTGTGTTGTTTACAGTAACTTAAAAGATTCATCTCGGCCCAAAAATGGAATTAAATCGTCAACATTTTCGTGCGATTATTTTTTACAACTTTCGGCGTAGATTAACTCAGCAACAGTGCATGGATGAACTTAATTCAATTTTTGGCGATGAAGCTCCATCAAGGACCAGTGTTTATCGATGGTATGGTGAATTCAATCGTGGTCGTAGTTCACTCCAAGATGAATTTCGTGAAGGTCGTCCAAAATCAGTTGTTGTTCCGAAAACCATTGATGCTGTGCGCGAACTGATATTGGAAGATCGTCATGTTACCTATCGTGAGATTGAGACAACCTTAGGCGTTAGTGGGACCAGCATACATTCAATATTGCATAAACATTTGACCGTCAAAAAAATTTGTTCGCGTTGGATCCCACACAATTTGTCAATCGCCCAAAAAAAGGCTCGTGTCAATTGGTCGAAAGAAATGCTCAAAAAATACGGTCGCGGTGCTTCGAAACACGTCTATGACATCGTGACAGGTGATGAATCGTGGATTTACGCGTATGAGCCCGAAAGTAAACAGCAGTCGACTGTCTGGGTGTTTCAAGATCAGCCAAATCCAACAAAAGTTCGCACACGAAGCACTTCCAAGCAAATGGTCGCCTGTTTTTTTCGGAAAAACCGGACATGTCGCAACCGTACCACTAGAACAACGCAGAACAGTCAATTCTGAGTGGTACACAACCATTTGTTTGCCAGTTGTCTTCCAAGAAATCAGGAAAACCAACCGCCGAAGACGGATCACTCTTCACCAGGACAATGCGAGCTCTCACACATCGGCTGCGACAACTGCATTTTTGAGCACCCAAAACATGGATTTGATGGGTCATCCACCGTATAGTCCTGACTTGGCACCGAATGATTTCTTTTTATTCCCGTACGTAAAAAACAAACTGAGAGGTCAACGTTTTTCGACACCTGAAGCAGCGGTTGCAGCATTCAGAATGCATGTGTTGGAGATACCTCAATCAGAGTGGCAAAAGTGCTTCGACAATTGGTTCAAACGCATGCAAAAGTGTATAGATCTTCATGGGGAATATTTTGAAAAACAATAAAGTGATTTTCGATGATCAATATTTGTTTTTGTTCTCTAATCCCGAAATATAAAAGGCAACCCTCGTATATTCATAATTAATCACTTGGTTCGGTACTTGTAATTAGTACGTACTCTAAAGGGGTATTACAACTGATCTTGTGTTTAACTTTAAGAAGAGTCAGGTAACGATATTGTCTACACACGTATGCTCATAATTGACCACTTAGTCCGGTACTTGTAATTAGTATGTACCCTAAAGGGGTATTACAATTGATCTTGTGTTTAACTTTAAAAAGAGGCAGGTAACGACATTGTCCACGCACGTATACTCATGGTTAATCGCTTAGGCCGGTACTTGTAATTAGTATGCACTCTAAAGGGTATTGCAACTCGACGACACCTTAGGTTAAAGGACGATCCGCGCGTAGTGGTGGTTGCGACTCGACTCGGGCAAAAAAGATATAACACCCGACTGTGCGCACTTTACGGTGGTTGGACAACGACTGACTAATGAATGGAAAGAATCCATTCATCGCGTCGTGGCGGTTGGGTCATAGCAGGAATAGACTTGCTACCACTTACGAGGAACTTCGAGTAGAATTGCTATGCTTGCATAGGAATTCAGTTCCAGCGAATCCTCGCCGTATAAGCTGAGTTGGATTCGTTGGTTGTGTGTACCGGGAAATTGGCTTTGGGAACGCGAGCAAGTATGGGCATGTATTTTCGGGGGAAGGTGAAATTGCTTGGGTGCAAGCAAGGAATATCGTTTAGATAAGATATTAACCGAAGTAATTTCGGGGAAACATATGCGGCTCGGTATAATTGGTAGTGATGGTTAATGGTCCGTTATGGATTTGAATATGCGCTTTATTACAGCATATGAATTTCTTGGTCGCAAAGAGGGAATATGACGGAAGCAATTTTGGGAAAAATTATATGTGGGGTGATGTATTTGAGGGAGATGATTTAGAATATATTCTATTGAATTGTATTCTGTTGGGAGTTTTGGGAAATGCCTTTCATTGCAGTTTGGGAGATGGATTCTTGCAAGTTCGGGATGGATGCGCTTGCAAATTGGGATTTGTTTGAATGGGGGGTTTGTTAGGTTAGGGTGACGCGCTGTTAATGGTCAAGATTGGTTGGTATTGTGGGTTGGTTCTCCATATGGTATGGAGAACCCCCTCAGATCTAGTATCCTTAAGGAATATGGCCTAGTGACGACACCACCTCAAATGATATACAATGTAGTTACTCTACGAGAGTGTAATGTTATTTGGTGAATCAATTGGGTATTTTAAATGTCCTAATAGCGACCCCTCTGTTTATTAACATAGACGGTCATGTCGAAATGTGTTTCGTCGCTCATAATCATTAAAATAACATATACATATATATAGATGTGTCATCATCATCATCATCATCGGCACTACAACCGGGAACCGGTCTTGGCCTTATTTAGCAAGCCCTGAGGCTTGTTTAATTTTCCATAATGATTTGTTTTTTTCGGGCAAGGTCATTAGTCTCGCGCCAGAGGCTCCCCGACGGGGAATCGAACCCCGGTCTCCCGCGTGACAGGCGGGTATACTAACCAGTATACTATCGAGGAGCATATATATGTGTATATATATAATATTATGGTAACATGTTTTAATACGGTGTTTCGCCCCATAATAAATTGTTATTGACTATTGTCTACGGGTGTCAAATACCAATGGACTGATGCTATCCATACCACGGTGAAATAAAACAGATCTGGAACATAAACAAAAACCGCACTTTACGTTAATTGTGACAAGTATTCATTGCCAGATAGAATGAAAGCATCTTCATAAAGGAGAAGAGAATAAGAATACTCCCGATCATTACGACTTCTAGAATTGTTGAAGCATCTCTTAAAGTGTTTTTTTTTTTCGAATACTTGACGTATTTGATTGGAAGATATTTAGGTATATATTGAAAAAGACCATATGGTGAAGGAGGTATTGTAGTGGCTGATTTTGCTTAAAAAAGTGGTGGTACGAGAACGTATAGCGTTTTGCGACCATAGTGAAGAATGTGTAATTCGAACCCACGTTATGACGGTTAGGATCATTGGAAGATTGCTCAACACATCAGACCACTGCCGCGTTTTCAACTTTGATTTGTATTCTCATCGTACACTCAACTGATGTGGAATTGCTATGTCATTGCTATGGTATATGGCTCTGATATTTTTGCTTATTCGATTTTCATTCGGTGTTTCTCTTCACTATTTGCTTGTGTATTGAGTGTGTATCTGTTAGAAACGCCATAATCGTGTTATAGTGGCTGTGTCCGCCGACTGTTAGAACCAACCACACCCGTGCAAGTGTTAAGTTCGGTCTCGAGATATCTGATGGAAAGACTACCTACCGATAGTTCCTACTAGGTTGCGCAGCTTTCTAAAGAAGGCTTTAGATCAGAAAATTCCGTATTCTGAATGCTTGCTAACTGTAACAAGTGCCCATCGATAGGTGTAATGGAAGCTCTGTCATATAGGGCAATGGTGACCATCAGACCTCCCAGAGGAGTTAACCCATCTCCTGAGTAGTTTTTTCTTTGAATACTCTAAGTCTTCCATTTGAGCTGAAGGTATGCAAGTCCATTATGGAAAAATGGACGATATTCCAGACCGGATTAGATTGTTATAATAGGGGAATTTGACTTTCGTGTGGAATGATTGTACTTGCTGTTCGATTCACCTTATATAGCCCCGTGGGGTGTTTTTCATTGGAAGGTGAAGCGCTGTGGCATGTTCCTGGATAATTGGTGCACTCTTACCTCTTGCACTTTTTTAATGATGTAATGATTTGTCGGCAATAATGCTATTAAGCCTTCATAAACAAGTGGGAAGGACACGCGACATGTGTGCGTAGGCAAGTTCAACACCAATAAAGCTTGAAATGCTGCACATAGGGTATCCTTATAATTTTGTTACGATCAAGAAATAATTCACTATTTATTCTTGTAAAATTGTGATAATTTGCGGAAGTCAGTCTCAGTTTGTGAGGTTTTGATCGATTTTGGGCGGTTAGCCAGTATTTTTTTAATATTACCTTCAATCGTTTGCACCCAGTAGATGCACTAATTAAAACTACTAGCTAGAAAATGTTTAATGACTGACTGTCTTTGTTTTGTTTTTTTTCAGGCTTCTCAAACAAGGAGAGGTGCATGGGTGGTAGCATATCCGCCGGTCACTACTTTATTCGGAGTGTTTGTAATCGTCAAACTGTCATTTGATGACAGCGGCGTTCGTTTTTCGTTTTCTTTTGAACGTGCATGATCGGTAATGCATTCCGGGCTTCGGGTTATTACATTATATTTTATTGTTTTTATTAAAGCATCGTTTTGAAACTAGCTTAAAAAGTTGAGCTCAACCAAATGTCGTTTTTCGCTGTCGTCCGATGTAGATGGGAAGTTCCACAGCGATTTGCAAAACTCGTGGTATGTAATGTCGCGAATTAAATCTACGTTATGCCGTTTGTAATTCGTGTGATTAATTCCAGTCGTTTTTACGTGTTTGATTTAAAAGTCGAAAAAGAAACGGCGCGTATGTAGAAGACGCGCAGTGAAATGTTCTGTGAGGTGTTGTCTAGTGCGCTGAGTAAAATGCATCATGATAAAATGCAATTGTTGCCCCCTTTTTAGTGTGCAATTGTGATCTGTTTGGAAATCGCTTGAGCATCCACTAGGAATACAACTCATCGATCCATATTATACCGATTGGATAACCGTAAGTTTAATTTAATTTTTGAGGATTTATTTTTAATCATATTTCCATTTGCTATCTGCTATTGCTCTTTATTTGTTTAAAAAAATATTTGAGTGGATTTACCCATCGTTTTCTGCGTAACTCTAAACCAAGGCAATTTCTGTATAGTATTAATACTATAAGGTTTTCCAGATAAGCTTTTCGTTTCGATTAGCAAGAAAAAATGTTTTTTGGTATTAAATGTGAACATTTTTATTATGAACGATAAAAGAAGGTTATTAACCATCAATAACACTGCAGAACACTGTATCAGCCTGTATGTTTAAATAGATTTGATTGATACAAGTCTCATAATATTAGTTCCCTTTTATTAATAAGAAGCACATGAAGCGATATACTATAGTTGAGAACCCATAAACCTTCTTTCAAGTCATAAACCAAGATCAAGCAAACCAAGATCAAGTACCCGTAAAGAAAAGACCCGAAAAGTGACAGATCTTTCGATTTTGAAAGCCAATAGTTAGAAGTATTTCGAGAATTCAACCACATTATTGTCTCTTAATCACAGATCTGTCGGTTGTATTGAACTTGGCTCTATCTTGAGGAATAAAAATGCCAGGCGCCAACATGTTCGACCTTTGGTTTTAACAAAACGTTTTAAAATGTTCTAGGAGGCCAAAACCTTGCCAGCTGATGTTTACGTTTTCGGCTTTTTACATGTTGGTGTCCAGTCACTTGAGTTCCGGTTTGACTCCAGAGTGAAGTGGTGGATCCATGTTGCATCCATTGTAACATATCGACGCACAAACTCCATTTCATTGCTCTGAAATAGTTAATATATACTCTAAGTCTTGGATGCGTTGTTGTTTACCATCTTCTGTGAGCAAACGCGGCACTGAATTTGAACAGAGCGTTTTCATTGACAAATATTCATGCAAGATGGTAAATACACTGCCTTCTGATATCTTCAATTCCTCCGCAATCTCATGCAACTTCAATTAACGATCGTCCAAAAGGATTTTGTGGACCCTTTTAATGTTTTCTGGAACAACCACCGAATTCGGGCGACCAGAACGCTCGGCGTCGTAAGTGCTTGTAGGGCCACGTTTGAAGTTTTTATAGACGACTTACCTGTCGTTTTCGACGGAGCAGAGCGCTCATCGAGACATTGCTTTACTTAAAGAATATTTTCTCCAATCAATTCAACACCGAAATTCAGATTTTCCCATTGATGTGGATATATCAAAAGTAAAGTCACTAGAACATCTGTGACTGATTGACAACTCAGCCAAATGGGTTAAAATATTGACATGTATCGTATGAAGGTTGGAATTTTCTGAAAATCATAAGGAAGTGTTATTATGATGTCATCTAGATGTCAGGTGGGACTTATTGAGTCATGTGTTTAATTCGCTAGTTTTTTTATCTGTCAGAAAAACATGTTTTTTAGTTTCTAATGAAAAATTAAATTATTCAAGTTACTGTACTAGCCCCCGTGTGCTATACGCTTTTCCCATCCCTCGATCAATTTGTTGAAACCACGCGAAAAAAAGTTCTTTCTCTTTGGTGACAAACCACTCATTGCTCTTCAGCGACCGCGACGTCCATTGTCGGAAGGTCTGGTGAATAAGCGGCCTGGGCTGGCACCTTCCAGTTTACGGCCTTCAAATAGATTCGGCCCATTACTGGCGTGCGCAATTATGCGTTGTCGTGGAGAAAATAAACTTGTCGTGTCTATTTTCACTCAGAGCACGTTTGCAGTTTTTTCTATTGTTGGTGGTAGTGGTGAGCATTGACTATTTCATCAGGTTACAACTTCTTATAGTAGATGGTCTTATAGCGTTTTGCGACGATTGTGAAGAACGTGTGATTCGAACTGACGCTATGACAGTTAGAATCACTAAAAATTGAATCAATCCTCAACACATCAGGCCACTGCCGTGTGTATGAATTCGATTTCTAAAGTACAGTCAACTGATGCGGAGTTGTTACGTTATTGCTATGGTATACGGCTCTGATGCTTTTGCTTATCCGAATTTCCTTTCGGTGTTCTTCACTATTTGCTTGCATATTGTGTGTGTATCCGTTAAAAACGCCACAGTACGAGGATTGCCTCTTATGTTTCGGGATTTGGCAACCCTAGTGTTGCAATCCGGCAATTGACAGCTCTGTCGTAAAGTTGGACATTTTTGAGGTTATACGCACTCAGAACGTTTTGACATACGAGCGCTATTTGTGTTGTTTACAGTAACTTAAAAGATTCATCTCGGCCCAAAAATGGAATTAAATCGTCAACATTTTCGTGCGATTATTTTTTACAACTTTCGGCGTGGATTAACTCAGCAACAGTGCATGGATGAACTTAATTCAATTTTTGGCGATGAAGCTCCACCAAGGACCAGTGTTTATCGATGGTATGATGAATTCAATCGTGGTCGTAGTTCACTCCAAGATGATTTTCGTGAAGGTCGTCCAAAATCAGTTGTTGTTCCGAAAACCATTGATGCTGTGCGCGAACTGATATTGGAAGATCGTCATGTTACCTATCGTGAGATTGAGACAACCTTAGGCGTTAGTGGGACCAGCATACATTCAATATTGCATAAACATTTGACTGTCAAAAAAATGTGTTCGCGTTCGATCCCACACAATTTGTCAATCGCCCAAAAAAAGGCTCGTGTCAATTGGTCGAAAGAAATGCTCAAAAAATACGGTCGCGGTGCTTCGAAACACGTCTATGACATCGTGACAGGTGATGAATCGTGGATTTACGCGTATGAGCCCGAAAGTAAACAGCAGTCGACTGTCTGGGTGTTTCAAGATGAGCCAAATCCAACAAAAGTTCGCACACGAAGCACTTCCAAGCAAATGGTCGCCTGTTTTTTTCGGAAAAATCGGACATGTCGCAACCGTACCACTAGAACAACGCAGAACAGTCAATTCTGAGTGGTACACAACCATTTGTTTGCCAGTTGTCTTCCAAGAAATCAGGAAAACCAACAGCCGAAGACGGATCACTCTTCACCACGACAATGCGAGCTCTCACACATCGGCTGCGAAAACTGCATTTTTGAGCACCCAAAACATCGATTTGATGGGTCATCCGCCGTATAGTCCTGACTTGGCACCGAATGACTTCTTTTTATTCCCGTACGTAAAAAACAAACTGAGAGGTCAACGTTTTTCGACACCTGAAGAAGCGGTTGCTGCATTCAGAATGCATGTGTTGGAGATACCTCAATCAGAGTGGCAGAAGTGCTTCGACAATTGGTTCAAACGCATGCAAAAGTGTATAGATCTTCATGGGGAATATTTTGAAAAACAATAAAGTGATTTTCGATGATCAATATTTGTTTTTGTCCTCTAATCCCGAAATATAAAAGGCAACCCTCGTATTGACATGTATCGTATGAAGGTTGGAATTTTCTGAAAATCATAACGAAGTGTTATTATGATGCCATCTAGATGTCAGGCTTATGACTTATTGAGTCATTTGTTTAATTCGCTGGTTCTTTTTTCTGTCAGAGAAACATGTTTCTTAGTTTCTAATGCAAAATTAAATTATTCAAGTTACTATACTAGCCCTCGTGAGCTGTACGCTTTTCCCATCCCTCGATCAATTTGTTGAAGCCACGCGAAAAAAAAGCTCTTTCTCTTTGGTGACAAACCACTCATTGCTCTTCAGCGACTGCGTCGTCCATTGTCGGAAGGTCTGGTGAATAAGCGGCCTGGGCTGGCTCCTTCCAGTTTACGGCCTTCAAATAGATTCGGTCCATTACTGGCGTGCGCAATTATGCGTTGTCGTGGAGAAAATAAACTTGTCGTGTCTATTTTCACTCAGAGCACGTTTGCAGTTTTTTCTATTGTTGGTGGTAGTGGTGAGCATTGACTATTTCATCAGGTTACAACTTCTTATAGTAGATGGTATTATAGCGTTTTGCAACGATAGTGAAGAACGTGTGATTCGAACTGACGCTATGACAGTTAGAATCACTAAAAATTGAACCAGTCCTCAACACATCAGGCCACTGCCGTGTGTATGAATTCGATTTCTAAAGTACAGTCAACTGATGCGGAGTTGTTACGTTATTGCTATGGTATACGGCTCTGATGCTTTTGCTTATCCGAATTTCCTTTCGGTGTTCTTCACTATTTGCTTGCATATTGTGTGTGTATCCGTTAGAAACGCCACAGTACTCTTGTGATCCCACCCCGTCTTTCGTGGGAAGTGTTTTAACCTTGCGGACGATCTTGATGGTTGCCGGAATTAATCCACTATTACTTGGGTTTAGGATTCTCGAAATATATCCACTTTTCATTGCCAGTCAAATTTCGTTATAAGAGTGTTTTCATTTTTTGTCTGGCGTCGCCCCGTCTCCCTATCGTTCAGTTTATGTGGCATTAATTTTCTGGTGCCTGGAAATGACTGTTTGAGTAAGAGCCAATTGAACGGCAAACTAGTTGCGGTTGGGTATCGTCCACGTCCTAAGGAACCTGTTACTAATGATACCCGATATTCCTGAGCCCATTTTCATGCGTTTTGTCGTTCAAGTCGAAATTGTACTTTTTGAACCGGACAAAAAAAAACAATCTCCGTATGTTAGCGCATAAGCATTCGATGCGATTCGGCAGGCGATTTCCTCAAATTGAAGTAGAAAAGTATGGCTTCCTGTACATAATGTTTTCCGGGCAAAAACTAGACAATGCGCACAGATGTCAAACTCATTGAAAGAGTTTGGTATATGCCATTGCTATAGTATCTTAATGTCAAACATCAACTATGATCAGATTTAAACTTATACAGCTGGTTCAAATACAGTAGACGGGGTCTAAAATATTTTCATATTGAAAAACTATGAATTGTAACATCTAAAAGAATCAAATAATTTTAACTGTATGATTAGCTTAGTAATATTTCTCAGACTCTGATTTTTGGACGATTCATTGTTGATATGAGTTTGAAGTTTCTTTTAGTTGGAACAGCCTGCTGATAATATCCATGACTATTAGGGGTCAAGATTCCCATGAAAGTCCGTTGTGCAATGAACCAAGTCGCGTTGATAATAATTGTGGGATTACTTAGACACTCGAGTCAGGAGCGCAGTCCCTAATCTGGATTCCATAATTTCATGGAACTTGTTTGTTTGTTAAAGACATCTTGTTCAGAATTGTGAAAAAACTATGAGTACATTTTTATGAACTTAATGTTGAGTTCTTCATATTTTTTGTAAATTGTTCTTTCCATCGAAAATCATACCAATACATTTTACTATATAAACAATTTTCTGGGCTTACCCTTGAATTCCTAACGTGTCTTTCTAACATACTCTCTCCACCAAAGCGACGCATCGAATAGCACGCCAAGATATTTTACTGTGCTGGAAAATGGCAGTTGAATGCCGTTGATAAAGATGAACTGCGGTGTAATCGTTGGATCCATAAAGTCAATATTTGTCTATCTAGTTTCATTAAGTTTAGTGCGCTCTTACAAACACTTGCGATGATGTTTTTTTGGCAACCCAGAGACCGAAACCGTTACTTTAACTTCGTTTTGGAAAAAATAAGACTACCTGCAAGCTCCGTAAATGCTCAAACCTTCCGCTCGCAATGTGCTCTGGCATATAAGGGCACTCAAAAATCCCCTTTCGGGCGCGCGTTAGTGAAAAAAAAAATGGGGGGAAGATAGTCGGCCATTATTTATTTGTGTTGTTTTGTCATTCCACACGGGTGGCCAAAGCCAACCAAATTACATTTTTATCGCTAAGTACATAAAAACATCCCGTCGGAGTTTTTCGAGAATTCTAAACGGTTGGCGTGACTTTGCTGTTGTTTTCCTACACTTGCTAGATCCATTTAGGAAGTGCGTTTCGCAATTTTATGTTGGTATTCCTGTATGAATTTTAAAGGGCGACGTCATAAAAACCCGTCACACTCTTAGAAAGGACTGTAGCGTTATTTTATTTTTCAATATAATATTTTTGAATACACCTACGAAGCGCATAAAGAACGATTATGAGGCAGACTATTCGTGTTCTTCCGGCGACAACATACTTTTCTGAAGCTAGAAATCAATTAAGCCAATTGTCGATAGTTCGTATTGGGATTGGAGAGTGGGATGTTTTCCAGACATTATTGGCACTCTATCATTTTGTTTATTGAGTAGGTTTTTCATAGCACCGCATTTTCAGCATGGGTCACCTCAAATATGGTCACCACCATTCTGACAGCATAGAGCTTTGGTAGGTTTATTGTCTTTCCATTGAACCAGAATGGCTTATACTCGTAAAATAAAATGCGGGTAACTAGTGGTATTGTAGCAAGGCACTAACACGATACACTGGGCAGTCGCAACACTTAGGTTCATGTAATTGACAACAAGAGACTTCATTCAAATGCAAAGGCAGATTGCGTTCTATTATTGCGTACTTAAGCTCACATTCTTCTTCACCGTATGGTGCCCTTACTTGCGCCGATAAAGATTACCCGGTACCGATTGTCATGTGTACCTTGTTTGCGATCTTATCGTCTGGGTTCTTGGAAAAAGTATCTCAGGCGGCACGCTAACAATGTAACAACCAGATGTGAAACTGCGTACCTTCATGTTACCAGGATTCAAACGACAGAAAACCAGCCGTTATGATATGGTGTAACGGTAGCATTTGTATAATACATTTTTCAGAATTTTTGTTTACGACCTTGTTAATTGGTTTCGAAAGAAAGTAAACCCAACAGCGCACAATTAACGAGGATCCATTACGTGAATCTATGTTATGTTGGATTATAATCATATAAACAAAACAATGAGTTAGTTTAGTCTCTTTTGGAAGGTTTTTCTAGGAATGCTTTTATTCTGTGTACGCAAAACGAACGTTACAACAGATAAAATTACTAAAAAATAGAATCAAAGGCTCAACACATCATATCATCATCATCATCATCGGCACTACAACCGGGAACCGGTCTTGTCCTTATTTAGCAAGTCCTGGGTTTGTTAAATTTTCCATAATTATTATTATTATTTATTGGCCTGTAGGAACCCGGAAGTTCATGACCTCACCGACTCGGCTTCGCCATCCTTCCCTGTCCTGGGCACTCTCCTTCCACGCTTGACCATTCGATCCGATCTCCTCAAGGTCAAACGTAACATTGTCCTCCCATCTCCGTCGCGGCCGTCCTACCGGTCTCTTTCCCGTTGGTCTACCGTCAAGAATTCTATGCACGGTCCTATCGTTCCCCATTCGCGCCACGTGTCCGGCCCATCTTAATCTTCGCGACTTGATTACTCTCACTATTGTAGGTTTGCGATATAGTTCTTCCAATTCGTGGTTATGGAGTCTCCTCCATTGTCCTGCCTCCTCGTCATATTTACCTCCAAAGATGCCTCTCAAAACTTTATTCACGAATAGACGGAATTTGTTTTCTTCCCGTTTTGTGAGAGCCCATGTTTCGCATCCATATAGAACAATTGGCATGATTATGGTTCTATAGACACGGAGCTTTATGTTACGTGATAGCAGTCTGGATTTCAGCAGTTTACTGACTGCGTGCCAACTCGCGTTGCCGGAATGCAGTCTCTTGTTAATTTCCTTCGACATTTCGTTACTGGCCGTCAGTATCGTTCCCAGATATTTAAATTCTTTAACTTTTTCAAAGATCTTACCTCTGACGTTTATATGTGTTCTCTGAGACCCACCTGCTCTCGCCGTAATCATGTATTTTGTTTTGTCTTCATTTATTTCTAGGCCCACCTCTTCTGCCGCTTGCATGATGATTTCACAGTTTTTACTAACAGTCTCTAGATTATCGCCCAGAACGGCGATGTCATCCGCATATGCGAGCACTTGTGTGACCCCGTTCAGGGATGATCCGGCCATGTTGTCGTCTTGTACCTTTCTGATGACATACTCGAGCACAAGGTTAAAGAGACACGGTGATAGACCATCTCCCTGCTTTAGTCCGTCCCGGATTTCAAATGGTTCTGAGAGGTGGTTTTCTATTCTAACTCGCCCTTTGTTTTCGTTCATGCAAATTTGAATGAGCGCGGCATATTTTTTTGGGATTCCCAGCTCAACTAGAATATGGTAGAGTCTCTGCCTTGCGACTGAGTCGTAGGCTTTTTTGAAGTCAACGAACAGTTGGCGAACCGTCTCTCCGTATTCCCACTTCTTTTCCAGCAGTTGTCTTATTGTGAAAATTTGGTCGCTTGTTGACCGGCTCCTACGGAATCCACATTGGTAGTCTCCCAGTATCTCTTCTGCGTAAGGTGTGATTCTCGCCAGAATGACATTTGTTAATATTTTGTATGCGGTTGGGAGCAATGATATTCCTCTGTAGTTTTCACAGTCAGATCTGTCGCCTTTTTTGAAAATGGGGATGACTATTGAGGTTTTCCATTCTTCCGGAGTGGCTTCCTTATCCCATATTGTTTGGATGAGCTGGTGGATCTTTCGAGCGGTTGCCTCTCCTCCATGCACAAGCTCTGCCGGTATGCAGTCGACTCCGGGAGCCTTGTTGATTTTCAATCGATTTATTGCGTCTACAACTTTCGTTGAGAGACGGCTCTGGGATCTGAGGCTCAGCTGTATGTACGCTTGGTACATTTATCTGTGGTTGATGGGTGCGTACATTAAGCAGGTTTTCAAAGTACTGCTTCCATCTTGTCACGACATTGTTTGTTTCTGTGACCAGACAGCCGTTTGCGTCTCGAATTATTTTGGCTCTTCCTCGGTAGCCATTTCTAATTGAATTTATGCCGACATACATACCCCTGATGTTCTTTGCCCTAGAATTTTCTAGGATTTTTTCGATCCTAGTCTTCTCCCATTCGCGTTTTTTACGTTTGAAGAGCCTCATTGTCTCTCTTCGAATTGTCGCGTATCTTTCTGCGTTGACTTCATCATATCTTTCTAAGTGGATCACTCTGAGGCGTTTACGTTCTTCGATCTTCGCCCTGCACTCATCGTCAAACCAAGGTTTGGACTTAATTGTTTTCTTAAATCCTAATACCTTTTGGGCTGTTAGTTTGATTGTGTCTCTGATCGATGTCCATTTAGTGTTCACACTATTAGCTTCCTCTTCCTCACTGCTCACATTCTCTAGAATGCTAAATCTATTCGTTAGCTCGTCTTGATATTCAGCCCTTTTGCGTAGGTCTTTCAGTTTATCAGTGTCGAACTTTTTGCTTGTCTCCCGTGACTGCCCATGTGGGATTGCTGCGAGGCGACTCCTGATTTTGCCAATCACTAGAAGATGATCGGAGTCGCAATCTGCTCCTCTATATGCTCTTACGTCAAGGATATTCGAGTGGTGTCTTTTGTCTATGAGGAAGTGGTCTATTTGGTTACGCGTTACGCCGTCGGGTGATATCCATGTGGCTTTATGAATTTCCTTGTGCTTGAACATCGTGCTTTTTACTAACAGATCTTTTGACGCTGCGAACGTGATAATTCGAATTCCATTACCATTTGACACGTCGTGTAGGCTTTCTTTACCTATAGTTGGTTGGAAGATATCTTCCTTTCCAATTTTCGCATTGAGGTCCCCGAGGAGGATTTTAACATCGAACGATGAGATCCCATGAAATACATCCTCTAGGGTCTCGTAGAACGTGTCCTTCGTTTCTTCGTCCGCAGATTCTGTTGGGGCGTGTACGTTTATAAATACATAATTGTACCATCGGCCCTGTATTTTTAGCACAGACATTCGGTCATTAATGAATTGCACATCTTTTACATGGGGCGTAATCTTCTTGCTTATGATGAAGCCAGTTCCGAGGTTATGTGTATCGGTACCTCCACACACCAGTGTAAACCCGTTGGTTTCGATTACTTGATGTGGGAGTCGAACTTCGTGCAGCGCGACGATGTCCATTTTATATTGTTTCGCGTTTTCTACGACCGTCTGTATCGCGCCTGGTTTATATAACGTTCGAACATTCCACGTCCCGACGCGTATATCCCGCTTTTTCCGTTTTTCCCTACGTCTTCTTTTTGCCGAGTCGGTGTTTTCCTGATGATTTGTTCCCTTATGGTAGTGTTGGCTCATCACACCTACGCCTACCGGGTTTTTTGTGAGATTGTTTTTTGTGTATTGATCATTCATTTCATTGGATCACTCTGGGGTTTCAAATGGTCCGCCATATCAGAGCCCCTCTTTGATATGGTAAGGTCTGCTTACTGCTCTGATTCGACCCGGTGTCAGAGAGGCGCCGTTATAATACAGCCGGTATACCCCTGGCTGCAAACCATCCAATGGGCACGGTGACGCGTAACACCCTGGATTAGGGGCGGTAGATCTTTGTGTGTTACTCCTCCTCATTTTCCATAATGATTTGTTTTTTTCCGGGCAAGGTCATTAGTCTTGCGCCAGACAACACATCATATCACTGCAGTAAAAAATTGACCATCGACCGTTGAAGACAAAAGTGAAGTGAGTGCTATCATTAAACCAAACACTGTATATCGTGTATCTATGTATGGGATCTATGGGAATGAGGAAGAATTAACGATTCCCAATAATGCTCGTTATCCTGGAGCAGAGAACAAATATAAAGAACTGGTGACGCAAGGAAAGAACGTCTCCAGCAACGAAGACAGTATCGAAAAAGACATTGAGCGAGACGAATGGATTGCCGAACTACAGAGAAAAAACAATGAATTGCAATATATGCTTCTCTCAAGAGAGGCGAACCTATAGCACCGAGGCGGCGCACCGGGATGCCACCAGATAACTGTTCCAGTTCTTTTTGAACAGTTGCAGGTTGTAACGTTCCGGAAACACTCATGCGGGGAGGGAACTCCACCTCTTTCCCGCTCTGTAACGAAACGAGTTCTGATGCAGAGATGTTCGCGCCGTCGGGATAGGAACCGCAAATTGCTGCGAATTGTCTTGTGTAGGGCAAATAAACCGAATTGCGCGGAATAATACCACGAATCTCCGAAGAACAGTACGTGATAATATCTGTAAAACAGCCAGAGGTCAGCTACGCGCCTTCGCAGTGATAGCAACTGTAGTCCCAACGTCAGCGCCCTGTCCTCGATCAGGCGGATCGCTCGTCTCTGTGTGCTATCAGAGGCTGAGGGTGTGCTTAGAAGCAGACCTCCACACATGAGACCAATATTCGAGTGGGGGTCTAATTTGCGATTTATACAGGAGAAGTGGAGCCGGAGTAAAATATTTCTCGGCTCTAAAAAGATAACTTAGTTTTCCAGAGGCAGATGTGGTCATGTTCGATACGCGTTTATGCCATGATACATTCCCGCAGACATCGACGCCGAGCAATTTCATGCTTTCTCCAGATTTGAGGGCCTGACCATTCATCATGAGGTGTGAAACCGATGATCCACTTTTCTTTGTGAATGTCGTATATTATACCTTTCTCCACTGCAGGACGTTATCCAGATCCAGAATCAGAGAGTTGATCTGTCTACATCGCAGCTGGTGCAATGTTGATGCATTAATCGGCCCATCACTCGAAAAAGAGGAAACAAGTGTATTATCATCCGCAAAACCGAACACTCTGTTATTCTTTGACTCCAACAGATCATTTATGTGTAGCAAAAACAAGGTTGGAACCCAAATAGGACCTTGAGGCACCCCGGAATTAACAGGATACAGATCCGAAGACTCTCCGTCTACAACAACCTGGATCAAAGTCTACAGATCCGAAGACTCTCCGTCTACAACAACCTGGATCAAAGTCTACAACAACCCAGCGAAGCTGCTGGGAAAGGGGGGACGATACTGAACGTGGAAGGACAGGTAAGGATAAACTAGAAGCTAAGGTGGGATTATGAGAGTGGGTATATGTATATATCGTGGGAGTGTTTGGAAGAGATCGGGCGGGGTCAAGAGAGGAGACAAAGTTTAAGAGCGAGAGAGGTGGAACTGAAATCAAACAAGGCGCGGTCAAAGTTTGCCCCTGCAGCATTTGCGAAATGCGCCCATTAGAGCCGTCAGACGGGGGTTTTGCAGGTTACGGCGGTTTGTGTGGAATATGAAGGAGGAGAGCAGGCTAGGACAGTTGATTGAACCTGCGAGGAGACAGTGGATCAAGAGGATTTCGGCATGGATTCTGCGTTCTTCAAGTGTGTTAAGGTTAATTAGAGGAGACGGATTGTGTATGGAGGTAGATCTCGAGCATTTTCCAAATTCAATCCTCCGAGGGCAAATCGTAAAAAACGACGTTGCACTCTTTCGATCCTGCAAAATTGGGACGAGTAGTAAGGAGACCAGACCTTTCTAGTATATTCAATAATAGGGTGGACAAAAGCTATGTAGAGATAAGCGAACGAATCTGCTAAGAACCGGCGATAGTTCTGGATGACTAGTAGTAGTCCGTTCGGTCCGGTTGCCTTGTTACAGCCCAGTTCACATAGAATGCGTTGAATAGTACCCGGTTGGAACCTCACATCCTGCGTCGAAGACCGTACCTATGCTATTGCGTACGCAGACGATCTCATCATTTACAGAACAGATCGGAAAGTTGAGATCATAAATAATTTAATACAGTGAGACTTCAACAGCGTGCAGCGCTATTGCGATGACTGGAAACTTAAGATCAACTTCCAGAAATGTGAAGCCATCCTATTTAGAACTCCATTATATAAAGCCACGAACGACACAAGGAAAAACTGACAAAAGATAGTTAGCGTGGGACCGCATGGAGATAAACTGGAAACCAAGAGTTTAGTTAAATACCTTGGCATCTGGTTAGACCAATATCTGTATTTCAACAGACATGTAGAGGCTGCTCTGGTCAAGGCTAGAAAAACGTTTGCTATGACAAAGAGTCTATTTCACAGTAGCCAACTTGACAGCAGGGTAAAAGTCATATGTTACATGACGCTAATCAGGCCAATGCTCATATATGGTCGTCCAGTATGGTTTAACATAGGTCCAAATTTGATGGAAAAGATTCGGGTGTTCGAAAGGGAGGTGTAACAGAAGTTGTCTCAGATTATATCGCACACCGGAATCGGAATACAAAAAGTACTACTCAAATGAGAATTTATATAATGAAGCCGGCGGATAATTTTATGATTAAATTAATCAGATGACATATTGCGAGAGCAATAAGCTCGTCCAATGACCTAATTTTCGGGGCTTATTATCCAAATACCCTGTACTATGAGAACATGCGTCGCAACGGTTTTGTTCCACCAGAGGCGTTCCTTGATTTGGACATGAAAGGGGTTATACAGGATAAATCCGGAATTCCGCTGATCTATCATGTAAGTAGATCATGCGTAGACGGGCGATTGTGCTACGAGCGGGAAGTAACGCGCACAGTAGAAGAGCTCTTGCGCTTCAGTAGGGCTATCTCCCACAGAGACCGGGACGATAGTATTGGACAGCGTCAACAGTTCTGGTGGTTGAATGGCACATAAAGACCTGGATACCAAAGTCGGTAAAGAATAACAGTATTATCAGTCAGCTTACATAGACTTAGCTTTTCTAGAATTAGGGTAGTATAAAATTTAAGCTAAGTTATGTTAAGTTTTTTAAATAAAATTATATCAACAAAAAAAAAAAAGAAAGTAGGTTAAATTTTAAGAAAAAAAAAAACAAAAAAAAAATTTCGACACAAAGTTTTCAAAATGTTTCTTTGTCATTTAAATAATTATAAGTAGTCCCACAACCAAATTCTGTCGCCGAAAGGCAAATTATACAATAGTTATGTAATGTTTAGCTTAGAGCGTCTGCGTAGGACCAGTAAGTTATAATGTAAGATAATTAACCTAGAATTTAAGCATTTTTTGTCTAGCATGTAATTTAGAAACTAAAAAGATAAAAATAAAATAAAAAAATGTTTAAAAAAAAAAAAAAACCATACCGGCGCGTTCACAGGTCATTCCAGAAGACCAACATCGGGGTTTGAATCTGCGGAAAATAAATTCGCGGACACAATAGCATTATCTTCTCAATTTGTGATTAACGTCTCGCTGCTCGTCATTAACGGATGAAAAGAGAAGGAAGCGAAGTTTGTGCTGACAGCCCTTACCATTGAGCAGAAGGGACGCGAACCAGTTGGGCACTCAAGGAATTTATTGGTCATTCTGTCGTTGTAAGCCTCCTTCGCTGTATCAGTCGTCTGGTTGCACGCGTTTCTGATTCTAACAAAATCCGTTCTGTTAACCTCTATGGGATTGGAGCGCCATTGCTTTAGAGGCTCTATTTTTTGTTGCTGTAATCTGCTCGTATTTTTTATCAAACCGAGGCTAATCAGAGGAATTCGGTTTGATGGAATGCGGAATGTAGATCTTCATCCCAAGAAGAATAATCTCCGTCACCGGCTCCGCGCAAGCGTTAACATTGGAGTTTTCAAAGCACATCTCCGGCTATGGAATGGATGCGAACAGATCTTGCAAATCGGCCTAGTTGGAAGCTTTAAAGCTGGATACATGGCGAAACTGCTTAGGTCAGTTATTCGTTTAAAATACAACTGGTTGCGTGACCGATATCAAGCAGTGACCTGAGTTTCCCAGTGGCGCCGCAACCTCCACGGTGTAAATGATCGGCTCGGATGTCAAAGACAGATCGAGGATGTTCGCATAATCACCTCCGGCATCCACCACTCGCTTAGGTTCCTCTACGAGTTGAGTCAAATTGCAGCTAACAGCGAACATTTCGGGCAGTTTTCCAGTCTCGTCGATTTTTTAGTATGTACCAATCAGCCGGAATTGTGCAGATTAAAATCGCCAAGGGCGACATTTGTCGAAAAGCTGGGTGGATGATTTGTATCCAGTCGACGATACGTGAAAGATGCGTGAAAAATGTGGATGGTCATTCGGGGAGCGGTAAAGACAACAAAGAAATTTAACAGAATTCCTCAGCACGACCCTCAAACATATGATGTCCATGCTATTGGATTCCAACACCTCCATCCGCTGGCTAGTCACATAGCACCGCGTAAAAACGAAGACTCCACCCTTAAAACGCAATTTCGAATGTAAGTCGTATCATGGGCAACGAATATATGTCGAATTATGTGAATCTCGGTTAGGATAAGGATATCAGATTTCGCTGTTTGCAAATATTGGTGGAGGGCGTTTACATTCATATTGGTGAAACCGATGCACAGTAGTCCAAATATTGTTCTAAAGCACTTGCCTCTTGAACGTGAAGGTGTACACTGTTTTAGCAAACAACGCTCTAAATAATGCAGATTGTGCGCAACCAGCAGGTGGTGTTCGGGGATCTGATCCCCGTGATGACGGCGTTGTGGTTGTCAGAGGATAGCCGATGATGTTCTTCCACTCATGCGCCCAAGTAAGAACGATAAACGATAGAAAGCAGCGGGTGCCCAATGAGACGTCCAAGTAAATACGGTAAACAATCGTGATCGTCAAGCCAAGCAGGTCCGACTCGTTACGCAATTTTTTTGAAAAATTGACGCTGGTAGCGTTCTTTTCGCTGCCACCAACGCGATAGTGAACGCACTAGAGTTTTCCGATGCAATTAGTTGTGAATCCACACCACATATTATTCAACCCGTCGGAAAACAGCAGTAGTTCATCCCATCCCCAAAAAGAGCACGGACAGAAGCAATCCAGCCAATCTTCGTTTGACTAGTTTGCTTCCAAATATCGAGGTATTCGAGAACATTATATATAAAACATTGATCAACTGATGTGGTGAAAATTGTATCATTCCAAACAACCAGTTTGGTTTTAGATCGCACTACGACATAGTTCACGCTGCGACAAAACTTGTTTCCGACATACAGTTGAACAAAGCAAAGCGACAATGCATAAGGGCCTGTTTGGTTGACTTTGAAAAGGCTTTCGACACCGTAGGGTTAGAAGGGCTTGTATATAAGTTATCAAATCAGGTATGTCCGCATGTTTATTAAACATTATCTACGATATGATAATGAGTAAACAATTTGTAGTGAAATGTGGAGATATACTCTCCAGCAAGACCTTTTACATTAAAACCGGCTTACAGCATGGAGCAATGAATTCTTGAATTTTGTTTAACATTTACACTAGCGATCTAGAATGCAATTGCATACGCTGACGATATTGTGGTGTATATATCTGGGGAAAAATGTCGTCGAGAGACGTCTGCTAGATGACTTCAATAGAATCAAACGTTGTTGCGGCGATTGGAAATTCAAGACCAATTTCCAGAAAATAGAGACCATCCTTTTCAAAATAGGGCATCGAGGAAGAAATTTACCATTGTGTAATAATCTTCCCCTACAAGTAAAAACTGTAGTTGGTACCTTGGTATCTGGCTTGATCAGTATCTTTACTTTGATAAGAATATAGCAGCTGACTTTCCTGCAGCTAAGTCTGCATATGAAATTACAAGAAGTCTCTTACGTACCAGTCTTCTAGACTCCAAAGACAAATTAATTTCATATCGATATTCATCCGACCAGTATTGGTGTACGGTTGCTCGGTATAGCATAAGATATCCCCATTCTACATGGAGACATTTCGGGGGTTCTGGAGGCAATGTTTGCATTCCTGCCTCGGAATGTACAGAACCTCAGAGTCGCAAAATAAGAATATCAAATCCTATATGACAAATCAGAACTAAAAAGTATAGACAACCTCATTATCAAAATTATTCGTAGTCACCCTGCAAAGGCAATGCGCAGTGAAAATAATCTTACTTCGGGACCATTCTATTCCGATGACACGTAACTGGGGAGTACTCTTGTGGTGGTTCTGCCAAACTCCACGGCCCACTTACCTGAAAAACCCCCATAACTTCATCCCTGTGTGCATAGGTTGTCGCTAATGCAATCGCATCTGCACCTTAAATGCTTCACGCACCAAATTGATCAAGTTTATTTATCTAAAAGTCCCTGTATAGAATCCTCACCTTCCATGCATCTCTTCGCATACAAATTCCCTGTAAGAATTCTTCCCTAACTTATCAGGAATCCCAAAACCAATTCGGCACCTTAGGTGCTAGGCAAATTCCCCTAGACGAATTGCTGAAAACGAAATGATTTGGTTTACATACAATGTAACCACCATAACAGGGATCATAAACTTGCGTCGCGGATTTCCCGTCCTCACGAAGTGTATCATAAATCACCATACATACACATTGGCTGGCGACCTACACCCAAGGGACTAAAACAAATATACGCATCTCGCGTCTCTTGGCACCAATTAAATCCTACAGCATAAGCAAATGCAAATAGGAATTCAATACCTACCCTAACCAGCGATACCATAAACACCATTTCCCACCATTTTAATTTAGCTAAAACCCATTAGCACATTTCCACATTGCATTGCCGGCATTTATTTAGCCGCAATGCACATCTCAGACAAAGACCCAAACGTTCCCTTTGTCTTACATATTCCTGTATCCGTTTACAATTGACCTTTTCACATAAGCAAAAGCAAACCCAATTAGCATCCAATGATATTCGGCTTGTTTGCTTAGCCGAACTCAAATCTCATGGATGCACATTTTCCCTTTCTTTGTTTAAGATTCGTTCCCATGAGAGACTTTACGTCTACGAATAGGAAAATGCACCCCTTAATTAAGAGAGCCAGTTTCACTGGCCGAATTTCTTTTGAGAACGAATGAATATCAGGGAGTCCAATTACACCCACCGACCACCACGGTCGTGTCCCTCCGCTCCCCGTGATGCCACGGGGACGCGGAATTTCAGCCGTGAGTCTAAAATCGAAGATACCGTGACTGTTGAGTTTGTTTTATTTGATAGTCATCATTTTTGTGAACGGCGGACAAAAGTGAAGGTCGAGTTTTTCGTGACAAAAATAAGAATTGAGCCATCTTGCTAAAACAATACGTGCGTGTCCTTCGGTGCCTCGAATATATCCAAGTCACAAATTAACATGTTCCCCGTGCCGTCACCCATACAATAACAAACGTGTGATCACCAGACCATTTGAAAACAATTAATGTGCAAAGAGAAAATTGTATAATAATCAATAAAAGTCCACAGTTTAATCCGCGGGTTTCATTTGTTTTCTCGTTTAAATTGTTCCGGTGTTGTGCAGTTTTGTCGTGCGTTATTTTCTATGTTGTACGCTCCGTATTTAGGTGTTCGGTTTGTTGTCGTGTGAACGATACGTGTCGGAACTTTTTATGAAGTCATGTTGGCGGAGGAAAGTGAACGGAGTGTCCGTGTTGGGCACAATACTTCCTCCCCACACTCTCCAGAATGGGTTTATACCCACAGAAGCGTTCCGCTTCTTGGATAGAAAAGGACTTACCCAAGACAAACATGGAGTCCCTATTATTTACCAAGCTTTTCTCTGTGCCAGGGGTATACGAATCCTCTATGATCTCTAATACTCCCGATCGCCGCCTACGTTTCAGTATGGTGATAAGTGAAAGAAATAAATCTAAACCAGACCGGTCTCATCCCAACTGGTGGGGGATTAGTGACGAAGTGAGGACTACACGTCCTTAAAAATAGTGTGCATTTTAGTAGAAACGCTCCTCATTTCTCTCTATATATAGGAGAAAAAAAAAATAGAAAACCTATAGAAAAAAATTTAGAAAACCTATATGAATATTGTGCTGCTATCATGGTAAACAAAATTACAAAAGTCATTGCACGCCGAAAGGAATATACAGAAAACTATGTATTGTATAATTTAGAGTGCTTATAAAGAGCTGGTAAGGTAATATTATAGCAACATTTGTAAAATAGGACATGCATTTAGTCCTACATGAAGAAATAGGTATAATTTGACTTTAAATTAAAATAAATGCGGTCTTCAAATAAAAAAAAACATACCACTGTCGGGTGTAGGAGATGAGTTGTTATTCTTAAATATCCTTTACTGAAGTGGGAATTCTACATTAATTATTGTGGTACACGGCTTAATTTCTTTGTTTTTTTTTGCGCTATTCTTAATTGTGGATTATGTACTGAGTGTATCTGTGGTGTGACCAATTTCCCTAGAATGTGAATATCCTGTGGTTTCAACTTATTTCCGAGCGAATTGGGCCCTTGTTAATCGTCCTGTTGAGTTGTGGGGGTTGCTTAAAGTTGTCGTAGCCTTCTACAAGGTGGCCCAAAATTAATCTTCCAGTTTTGTTTTCGAATTATTTTTTACTAGAAAAAAAAAAGAAAAAAGATTTTGAGTGATGGAAATCTTTGTTTGGACCATAACAATTTTTTCTGTTAAGTGGAAAAGATGATATCCGTCAAGTGGCTGCCGCCAGTGTACCCGTTTTATCGCAATTTCCATGACTCCGGTGATAACGGTTCATATTCCTTTCGAATATTCTCCTTAAGGGCTGCGATTGTTTGAGGCTTGTTGGCATAAGCCCGCGACTTCAAGTAGCCCAAAATTGAGAAGTCTGGGATGGTTAAATTGGGCGATCTTGCTGGCCATGCCAAATCGCTGAAACGGGAGATTATGCGACCAGAAAACGCTTCCTTCACAATATCCATTGTGGCTCGTGCTGTGTGCAGTTGGACCGGCTTGTTGAAGCCACATGTTCACCAAGCCCCGTTCATACAATTCAGGCAGTAAGAAGTCGTTAATCATGGCCCTGTAGCGTTCGCCAGTAACTGTGACCGTATTGCTGATGGCGTCCTGAAAAAAATACGACCCAATCACTCGTTCTGCGTGAACGCCGCGCCACACAGTGGCTTTGACTGGGTGTTATGGCTCTTCGTGCATCACACGCGGATTTTCGGTGCTCCAGAAACGAAGATTTTGCTTATTGACTTAACCGCTTAAGTGGAAATTCGCCTCGTCGCTCATGCTGATTTTCGCTAACACTACCGACACAATTATTCCATGCTCTTGCGGAGTATAGCGCTCCATTGGTTGCCTGTTTGTAAACTGCAGCTGTCTAGTTCACAAATGTCATTGACGTACAACGCCATTTGCAAAAATTATAACATCTTCCGATAGGGTGATTAATTTTGTGCCACCCTGTATCAGCGCAATGCCTTATGTCGTTTAGGTTTGGTAGATAGAATACATGTTTGTGTACTGTTTGACATCGTAAACTGGGATCTAGGCGTTACTCCTTTGTGTAACATTATATTTGTTAGTTGGGTTATAATAAGTTGTTACTCATATAAATGTATCCACTTGTAACTTCATATTCCTCTGGATCATGGGAAGTAGGACACATGCAGCCGATGTTTTATATATATAGTATTGCTATACCTAGCTAATTAAGGTCGGCCTGTAGGCTGGGTCGCCTGATAAACTTTCACGAAGGTTGAGTTAAGATTTACAGGGTATCACGTTTTGTATACGTACCTCGGTAGTACTCTAGGTACTTACTCTCCCACACTTTTAGTCGCAAGAAAAGAGAAATTTCTCCTCGTTATAACTTTTATTTTTTCCTTGGTACAGCTTCCATCCAGGGTCAGCCAATTTACTACAGTTACAAGTTCCAGGACGTGGGTTCCTCACCCCCTCTCCCCCCTCCAATCTCCTCTCGTCGTTTAGTCTTAATTCTTAGAAGAAGAAACAGACATGTTTCTGCCTAACCATTAAACGGGCAAAAACACACGCCGCAACTTATTCGATACTAGCATACGTTCACCGACCATTTACTCAGATCACGGTTTTTAAAATCACAACACAAGAATTGGAAGAACTCTTAACAAATTTTACTTTTTATCGACAACGAAAAAGAAGATGAAACAAGAGTTCTTTTTCTTTTTAGTTTCTTGGTTCTTCCGCTAACTGCACACACCATTCATAATTTACCATCCCCTAACGTCAACAACGGTCTGCTCTCAACCACCGTTTGCTTCCCCCTCTCTTAGCATCTTCGCTTTTCGAACAAAGTCATATTCGACGATGGTCGACTTCGAAACTAGCCAAAGCCACCACCGCTGAAGGAAATGGGTTTACACGCCCGCCGCATCCAATCCAAAACACGTCTCAGCCGCATCCGATTGGCTTTCAAAACAATTAATCAATTAATATTTTTTATTCGTTAATCACTTCACAATCAACTTCAATCAATTAATATTTTTTATTCGTTAATGCAGCCGAGTGTGCGTTCTGCCAAAACAAGGGCGACGGACGAGTTACCCACGTAACATTTGAGAACCCTTTGATCCAAGTCCACTGTGGAGATAACTCTTCCTCTTCTACGATAATGTGAACTGGATTGTAGGAAGGCAGCCGGCCCGGACGGAATACCAGCAATAGTCCTTAAGAACTGTGCTCTAGAACTATCGCCGGTTCTTGGCAGACTCTTCCGCGCATCTTATGCACGGAGGACCTTTCCTGCCTGCTGGAAAATCGCTCGAGTTCAGCCAATCCCAAAGACGGGAAAAAAGTGTCTCCCACAAAATTACCGTCTGATAGCATTACTGTCTATTTTATCTAAGGTGACGGAAAAAGTCATCAGTACAGAGTTAGTTAAGTATTTGGAGTGCAACGGACTTCTGAAAGACCCTCAATACGGATTCCACGGGAGACCTTTTGACACTTATAACCGATATATGGACACCTGCGATTGAACGACATGGTGAGTCAAGGGCGGTCGCATTGGATATCTCTAAGGCTTTTGACCGCGTCTGGCACGGGGCATTGCTTAGCAAACTCCGTTCATATGGACTTTCCCTACAGCTTTGCGACTGGATGAAAAGCTTCCTCGAGAATCGATCGATCCGAGTTGTTGTGGACGGCGACTGTTCGGATCTGTATCCTGTTAATTCGGGGGTGCCCCAAGGATCTATTTTGGCTCCAACCATGTTCTTGCTTCACATAAATGATTTGTTTTAGACAACGGATAACAAAGTGTTCAGTTTTGCGGATGATAGTACGCTTGTTTATTCCTTTTCGAGTGTTCGGCCGTTTGGTGCGTCTGCATCGCATCAGCTGAGATGTAGACAGATTGACTCTCCGAATCAGGATCTAGATAGGGTCCTGTAGTGGGGAAGGGCCAATCTCGTCGACTTCAATGCAGCGAAGACACAATACACAACATTCACAAAGAAAAGCGGATCATCGGTTCCACAGCTGATGACGTATGGCCGGGCCCTCGAGGCTGGGGAAAGTTTGAGATTGCTCGGCGTCACGGTCTGTGTGAATGTATCATGGCATAAACACGTGGCGAGTATCGCCAGGTCAGCCTCAGGAAAACTGAGCTATCTTTTCAGAGCCAAGAAATATTTTACTCCGCCCCAACTTCTTCTTCTATATAAATCCCAAATTAGACCCGCGCTCGAATATTGCTCTCATGTTTGGAGCCCGGTTCCTAAACATACCCTCGACCTACTTGAGAGCATACAGAGACGAGCGATCCGCCTGATCGGGGACTCGGTGCTGACATCGGGACTACAGTCGGGCCTCTGTATATTTTACAGATATTATGACGGATACTGTCCGATGGATCGCACCCGTTTGTGGTTCATCTCTCGGCGGCGCGAACATCCCTGCATCATTTCGGTGCTTATTATCCAAATACCCTGTACTATGAGAACGTGCATCGCAACGGTTTTGTTCTACCAGAGGCGTTCCTAGATTTGGACATGAAAGGGGTAATACAGGATAGATCCGGAATTCCGCTGATCTATCATGTAAGTAGATCATCCGTAGACGCGCGATTGTGCTACGATCGGGAAGTAACACACACCAAAAAAGAGCTCCTGCGCTTCAGTAGGGCTATCTCCCGCAGAGACCGGGACGATAGGATTAGACAGCGTGAACAGTTCTGGTTGTTGAATGACATATAAAGACCTGGATACCCAAGTCGGTATAGAATCACACTATCATCAGCTAGCTTACATAGACTTAGCTTTTCTGGAATTGGGGTAGTATAAGCTTTAAGTTAAGTTAAGTTAAGTGCTTTTACATAAAATTAAAAATTAAAAAAAAAAAAATAGGTAAGTTAAGTAAGTTGACACAAAGTTTTTCAAATTTTTCTTTGTCTTTCAAATAATCCTAACTACTGCCACAAAGTTCTGTCGCCGAAAGGCAAATTATACAATTGTTAAGTAATGTTTAGCTTAGAGCGTCTGCTGTTTTAAAAATGAAAAAAATGAAAAAACAATTTGGAGGTATATGTGGTTTGTCTGTGCAAGGCGAAGTTTTTATAAAAAATATTATTAAAGAATATTATATAGATATCACAAAAATTACTTAAAATCAAATATATCCAACGTGGACGTACAGCCACACTTCTTGCTCAGATTATTTTGTTTCTAGGGAAAATATTGAGATATTTTACTCACCTCCAACAGTCATGTTCGCAGTCTTATCAATTAGTTTGAATTCTGGCGCATCGCCTGAAACTTCACATCTGTAGGATCCCGACGAAAAGACGTTCAACTTCTCCAGTTCGATGTTGCAAATAAATTGATTGCAGACAAAAGATCCATCAGCTATCGATACGCCTTTCACAGGAAACCTATTAGTCGTGGGTGGAGTCAACGGGGAATATCTGCAAGGGATAATGTTGCTTTAATGAGCTCGGAATAAAAATGTGTGTACAAAATATACACCCTAAACTCCCATTTGATAAGAAACTGAACAAACGTATTTCATTCGCTTTGGCAAACTGTTGGACGTCTCTATCATTCTATCTATCACACAACACATTTCAACGAACCGTACAATTTACAATAAACATGGAGACGAACAAATAACATAGCTTATACATAATCTGCGTGTATTGTGCCTCCCAAGGCTGATTGGATTCGTATCTTTTCCTTCTTATTAATTCTTTAATTGTTTATTTAGAGACTTTTGGGCAAAACTAATAGTACTCGCGACTATAACAAACGTAGCACCCTTTTAGATATACAAAGTCCTAGCATAACAGATGTGGAACTTGATGGTTATGGTGATAAATTGGCAGCCAGAAAACAGTGATAATGACAAAGAAACTCCTCGACTTTAAGGGCAGTTTTGCCATTTCTTTTGAATTGACAAGGAGGTTGCGACATGCATATGTCTGGCGAGATCCTCGTTTCTGTACCATTTTTTTCTTTATTATACTGCTCTCATGAGAGGTCAACCTATACCATCGAATCGGCGGCCTGAGATACCATGAAATAATTGTTGGAGTTCCTCTTGAACAGTTTTAGGTTTTAACGCTTCGGGAACGCTCGCGCTGGAAGGGAGTTTGTGGCGGTTCCGCCACACCCCACTGTCTACTTACCGTAAAACCCCCATTATTACAACCCAATCTACATCAATTTCTGCTAATGCAACAGCATTAGCATCTGTAAATGCTTCACGCATTATATAGATCAAATCTATAATCTTAAAGTCCCTGTAAAGAAAACTTACCTTTTCATGCATATCTTCGCATACAATTTTCCGTAAGATTACTTGCTTCACTTATCTGGAATTCCAAACCATTTCGGCACCTTCGGTACCAGACAAATTCCTGTAAACAAAATGATTCGGTTTGCATACAATGTAACCGTCATG